>CM075006.1:14470130-14487698 GCA_037576675.1 Pangasius sanitwongsei | reverse complement strand
GGAAATTAACACTTTTTAGCAAAATGTAACTTTATTTACAAAACATCCTCTACATGATTGCCATTTCTTTGTAAACAGTCTCTCCCACTCATGATGAACTTGTGTTAACACATCTGGTGTTGCATGTCCATTGCAACCATGCGCAGCTTCCTGATCTATCCATGAGAATGATTTCAATACGTTCTTCTTTTGTCAAAGGCATTCTTAAAGGCTATCTGGAAAAAATATACATAATATAAACTAAGCATGAAAGTTTTTGGAAGACATTTTGTGTGGAGACTTTTGGGAAACTCTCTATAACAATTAACTACTAAATGTCTAAAAATCAATTAACTGTATTTACTATAAATATTGCTACTGAGTGCTGTCTGTTCTGAATTCTACCATCCCCCATATCACTAGGACATCTCTCATTCTCTGTCTCACCATGTCTACTAATTATGGCATTTCTTTCTCCAGAAACAGCTGCTCCCAGTAATCCATCCATTGTTTTACCAGTCTTGGATGATGGCACCTCCTGGAAGCTGAAGTCTCAAGGAAAGATCAGGGTCCAGGAGTATTGCCTTAAGCTGATGACTGTCCTTCAGAACAAATAGTTTTTGGTTGTTGTTGCTGGGCCCATCTGACTTCTCTGTGCTTTCCAGTTTTGTTTTCAGGCCTGAGACAAATGCTTTAAAACTCTCAGCCTCTCCAAAGAAAGACAGAACAGCCTGAGAGAGAGAGAGAGAGAGAGAGAGAGAGTAATAAATACAGTATGTGGAAAAATCAGTTATACGCAACTGTATTAAACTATATTGATTCAATTTGTAAAATGCTATTCAAGATGTTATAATTTACCCGGCAAGCCAGAAAAATAAACTTAGAGAGTTTTTCCGGTCCTGGGTTGTCACGTCTTGTCAGTCGTTTGGTTGTTACACTTGGGTAAACCTGCTTAATGTAGCAGTCAGTCACTCTCTGGATAACTCCAGCCACACCGTGTCCTCTTTCACTAGGACACACCCTTAATCCCTCCAACACCACAGTTTGCCCTCCATCAACCACCAGTGCAGAGTCCAGCGCCACCTACAGGCAAGCACGGAGTAATCAATCTGGCATGTAGATTTAAAAATAAAATGTTTTTAAAGTTGTTACACTTCTTGGGTTTGGGTTGAGTGTAAAGAACATCCATATGACTGTAATAAAACAAAACAGTAAAAAAAATTGCATGATAATTACTGAATAAGCTGAGAAGCTTCTGTCTATGAACTTTTTGAAGCCGTATGAGGCTATTTCCTAGTGTTACAGATAAGCCCTTGAACATTTTTTCACTCTCACTCACTCACTCACTCACTGACTCACTCACTTTCAGTAACCTCTTTATCCTTGTCAGAGTTTCACTGGATCTAGAGCCTATCCTGAGAACATTGGGGGTGAGGTCAGAAATGCACCCTGGATGGGACTGAGTGCTTTTGTATGATAAATTTGAAAGTAAAATCATTTAAGCAAATGTTCCATTCTTAGCTTTTATCAGTTTATCATCTAAGTTAGCTGACATCTAGTGTATCCATTTGTCGAAGTATTAATCATTAAAAAGAAATTCCAGATTTAGCTTAATATGCATGATTAAAATATTCTTATTATTTGCATATTTACATTTACTATTAACATCATCATTACAATTAAAAAATAAATCTTTGGCAGAGACAGATGGCATAGCAATGTCATCTTCAGCTGAGTCAGGTGGAAGAGACCAGGAGATGGGCATCAGAGAACAGGAGAATATGGGCACCAGTGTTTTCTCTGATCTCTCATGGCAAATGGTCATCATGTTTGAGGAAGACTGACTTAAGCTGACTGTCTGTACAGGGATCAGATGCCGGAACGTGCTTATGCAATCACAAGACAATGCCGCTGTGCATGAAGTCCATGAAGACATGGTTTGCCAAGGCTGGACTGGAAGAACTCAAGTGTCCTGAACAGATTCCTGACCTCAACTGACTGCACCCCAGGCCTCCTCACCCTCACCGAGCCTGACCTCACTACTGCTCTTGTGGCTGAATGAGCACAAATCCCCACATTGGTTTCCATGGAGGTCAGAGGAGATGCTCCACGCCTCTGAGAAAAGGTTTGACCAGTTTATGTTCCACCAATGACAGGTGTACATTAAAATGGCAGGTGATATATATACCAGCCTCTTCACGAATAATGAGGAGGCCTCTTATTCAGCGATCTGTGCATAACAGTCCTTTCTTATGTGTATTAGCCAAAATAAGCTTGTACCCTGCTGATCTTGTATCAGGCCTGTGCATGGAAATTATGATTTAATGAATAAACCAATCAATAAACCAATCAAAGCTGAAATTTGATTATCAAATAACAAATGACTTTAACATTCATTAGTTGTTCATAAATTGGTCAGGTCCACTTCTCGCCATTTGACTTTATATTTGCATTTACTAGCTGCTGTATGAACAAAATAAACTTGGAGTCCTGGGTTGTTTCCCCTCCATCAACCACCAGTGCAGAGTTCAGTGCCACGTACAGGCGAACAGGGATTGGCATGATCACTTTGGCATGTACAGTTATCTTGGACATACAATTTTCTTTAATGGTGTTGCACCTCTTGTTTGGGCTGAGAGTAAAGACTTTTCATTGGTTGGTTTAAAATATGTACAAGCTATTGTTTAGAACTTACATGTGATATATAATGCAATAAAAAAAACATTAATAATTGCATGATAACTACAGACTCAGCAATACCCTTTTGCAGAAAACTAGAGTAGCTACTATTTTGTGATCAATGAATTTTACATTCAACTAGGATATTATTAAATGATTCCAGACAGTTATTAGTACAAGCCATTCTTACTAGCTTCCACTTCCTTCTGCCAAGAATGACCACTCTTTCATGCTCAGTCATCCAGGTGTGGTAGAGATGTGGAAGGTAGTCATTGCCCTGGTAGATGTCCTGTGATATGGCCATTACCTCATCATGGTCTTGTGGTCTGGCCAGCCAGAATGTTAGACCATCACTTTCTTCTACAAACTGTGCCTCCATTGCTTCTCTGAGGATAAACAGCAACTGGGAAACTTCTTCTATTTATGAGCTCTTTAAAGTTATATGAGGCTATTTCTCAGTGTTACAGATATGCACTGGACTGTTTTGTGTGACATGCCTGGAGGCTGGAGACATTCCACGCACCTGAGAAAGGTTTTGACTAGTTTATGTGCCAACACCAACAAACAACCTAATTACTCCTTGTGAACCAACCCTCTGGCACAGGACTGCTGCAAGGCAGTATAACTTGCTTGTGACTGTGTGCGTCTTTGGTGGTTCACATAAAACAGTACTGTATTGTTGTTAATCTTACTATTATGTTTGACCCCCTTAGGGGTTCCTGAAATGTTGCATAACTGTCAATACAATTTTCATTTTGGGAACATTGATGTGACATCATGCTCATTTTCCTTCTTTTCCTTATAATCTCTCTCTTTGCATGGAATATACTGTAAACTATATGCCACATGTCTGTTCTAACAACAATAAATCAAACACCAGAATTATCATCATCCAAGATGTTGTGCCAAGTTGTGCCTTATCCCAATGAACTGAACAGTCAGTAAATAAGTAAAGTGACTCTTTTTGTGTTTGACGTTTAGTTATTCCACATTTAAAATAAGGAGTTTTGTCTGTTGTCATGACTGTCTGCACAACCACTAATCTTCCAAATAAAGGAGAACACAGCACCTGGCAATGCAGGGACTTTAAAGCAGTTTGCACAAACTTTGTGAACACCCTGGTTTCTAGGGTCAACCCAGAGGGAAGGACCTTAAACTGGTATATTACTCCACTGATGTGAAAGCGGAGGAACAGCCTGTGTTCCACACCAATTGTAATGTGGAAAGATGCATGTCTAAGGTGTATGGTTACAAAGCAACTGTGTTTGGTAACTGGCCACATCACACATTATCTGTTATGTGTAGCATATGGACTGGCAGTTGTTTTTTGTTGTTTTTTTGTTTGCTTGTTTTTTTGTTTGTTTGTTTTTTTAAAGCTATTTAGAGTTTTTGGATTCCGAGTGGGGCAGATTCAGAAATTATCTAGGAAAGAACCTGGACAGACAAACCAGTTGCAGGGGGAAAACATCATTGTCTGGATATTTTCAGATGTAGAGAATCCTTAGCACTTTTGTCAAATCATGTCGTGGACATATAATCACACCCTGATCTGGCACAAAACCATTTTATTGCTCCAATTGGATGTGGTAACACCATTGTGGCCCTGCAAAAATTCCCCTGTCTGCTATTGCATTTTCTGAATGCCAGTTTGCAGGAATGATGTGATGGCAGATGAGAGTTCATGCTGCATGCTGCTACAAGGGCAAGATTGTAAGATTATGCATTACTCCATGAGGTCAAGGTCATGGTGACAAGGTGACAACTTTATTTGTACTGGACAAAGAAATGAGCACACAGAAAGACTCAACAAGGTCCAAAGGAAACCACCCTAGCAGTCTGGATGGAAAGAAAGTAGAACCTAATTATTTCCACTAAATCGTCAGTTGATTAGGTACATTATGACAAGTCATGGGTAATGTGAGCCATGCTTTCTAACATGCTAACATCACTTAATGCTCAACTGAGCATGGGAATGGGCAAAATAAGTGACCTGAATAGCTTTGAATAACTGGAGAGGGTGCAAAAATGATTATTAGACATCCTGTGGACAAAAACTGCATCAGAGTGGTCAAAGGAGAATAGTAAGAAGACAGATGGACTGCAACCTGGCATGCAGTTACTACTGAGACTTAGAAATAGCAATCCTGAGTTGCTGATGTCAAAAGGAAGAAGACACAATAAAACTTAAGTGTTGCACATTATGTGATTTCATCCCAAATACACATTTTTTAATCGTTTAATAGATTTATTTAAATTATTTTCAGCCTGGCAGATCCCCCACTGAAATCAACCCACAGAAATGAAAGTGTACACTTTCATTAATTATAGGATTCCCTAATTACAAGATATTAAACATAGAGAAGTTTATCAGAAGTTGCTTCTGACAGATCATAAACCACTTGGCTTATTATTATTTTTGTTGGACTAGCAAGCAAATTGTAAATTCATGTTGCGTATTGAAGTAAACAGATTAGTAACAGAAGAGTATATAACTGACACCAGGCTACCACCCTTTACTGATTAAAAAGAATTTATTTGCATTGATAAGGAAATTCACATGTAATTATCAGCCTTTGGGTTCGATTACTAGTTCCATATCGCCACCAAGTGGGCAACGATGCAAACTACAACAAAACATTAAAAATTTTTCAGGATTCCCAAGAATGAAATCCATTTTTATATTTGAGGTACAGGGCTTGAAATGATCATTAAAAATCATTATGCATAGAACCATTGTGTGGCTGGTGGTCTCACAGCTAGGCTGTATATTTATATACATATATATTTAAATGCAAATCTTTTGATTTGTATTTTGCAATTATTATGCATAAGAGCAATAATAGCAGACGTTGTTCAATAAATTCAACAAACTCTATTTACTAAAACATTGATTCTCAGTGCCGTCTCTTCTGAATGCTAGCACCGTTGGTACCACTAATACATCTCTTTGTCTCACCATGTCTACTAATTATGGCATCTCTTTCTCCAGAAACAGCTGCTCCCAGTAATCCATCCATTGTTTTACTCCTTCATCTCCCTCACAAAACTGTCTCATGGCTTCCCAAAAGGTTTGAGGCATGTAAACAAGAACCACAACAGTGCTATGAATCTCCTCAATTACCTGCTCTAAATGTGCTATCAGTGCTTTCTTCGCTATAGATACATCAGTCCCAAACATGTCTATGTTGAACCGCAAAGAACCTCCATTAAATGGAACAGGATAGGGTGGTGTGTGGAAGCTCATAAACATTGGTTTATCATTGAAACAGTCAACCATCCAAGTTAGGTTTCGCCTTTCTAAAATTTCCAGGTTGCTTTCCATTGGTTTCAGAGGCTGCCAGTCTTGGATGATGGCACCTCCTGGAAGCTGAAGTCTCAAGGAAAGATCAGGGTCCAGGAGTATTGCCTTAAGCTGATGACTGTCCTTCAGAACAAATAGTTTTTGGTTGTTGTTGCTGGGCCCATCTGACTTCTCTGTGCTTTCCAGTTTTGTTTTCAGGCCTGAGACAAATGCTTTAAAACTCTCAGCCTCTCCAAAGAAAGACAGAACAGCCTGAGAGAGAGAGAGAGAGAGAGAGAGAGAGTAATAAATACAGTATGTGGAAAAATCAGTTATACGCAACTGTATTAAACTATATTGATTCAATTTGTAAAATGCTATTCAAGATGTTATAATTTACCCGGCAAGCCAGAAAAATAAACTTAGAGAGTTTTTCCGGTCCTGGGTTGTCACTTCTTGTCAGTCGTTTGGTTGTTACACTTGGGTAAACCTGCTTAATGTAGCGGTCAGTCACTCTCTGGATAACTCCAGCCACACCGTGTCCTCTTTCACTAGGACACACCCTTAATCCCTCCAGCACCACAGTTTGCCCTCCATCAACCACCAGTGCAGAGTCCAGCGCCACCTACAGGCAAGCAGGGATTGGCATTTTAACTCTGGCATGTGGAGTTAAAAATGAAATAGTTTTAATGGTGTTGTACCTCTTGTTTGGGTTGAGAGTAAAGACTTTTCTTCAGTTGGTTTGAAAAATGTGCAAGCTACTTTTTAAAACTCACATGTGAAATCTGACTGTAGTATAAAGACATTAATAATTGCATGATAATTACATACATTCTGCAATGCCTTTTGGGTAAAACTAGAAAAGCTAGAAAAGATCAGTGAATTTTACATTCTACTAGGATATTATTAAATTATTCCAAACCGTTATTAGTAAGACCATTCTTACCAGCTTCCCATTTCTCCTGCCTATTATGACCACTCTTTCATGCTCAGTCATCCAGGTGTGATAGCGATGTGGAAGGTAGTCATTGCCCTGGTAGATGTCCTGTGATATGGCCATCACCTCATCATAGTCTTGTGGTCTGGCCAGCCAGAATGTTAGACCATCACTTTCTTCTACAAACTGTGCCTCCATTGCATCTCTGAGGATAAACAGGAAATCTTTGAAGCTATATGAGGCAATTTTTCAGTTTCATAGACATGCACTTTGTCATGTGAGACCAATCTGAAAGCAAAACAATTTAATCAGGTTAGACTATTTGTTGGCATGGTTTGGGTGCACTTCAATGTCTCAGACTAATCACATTTATTCTATGATAAAACATTCCTATCCTGGTGGATAGGCCTCTTCCAGGATGAAAATGTTCCGATCCATAGGGTACGAGGACAGACGGAATGGTTTGATGAGTATGAAAATTATATAAATTATATGCTATGGCCCTGACAGTCACCAGACGCCAGTCCAATCAAAAACCTATTTTGGACTGACATGTTAGACAGCACTCTCCACTATATCATCAAAATGCCTAAACCCTAAATCTTTCTGCAATCTTTTGCAAAACATGTAATCATAATATAATTATATATTAAAATATAATATGTTTTAAGTGTGCGTTATTTTCATTCATTCATTCATTCATTCATTCATCTTCATTAATGTCTTTGTCCTGGTGAGGGTTGCAGTAGAACCGTTGTCTGTATACACGTGTGTGCTATGTGGTATTAGGTGTTAGGTATTAGTGAGTGTACACAGTGTCACAATGTATCAAAAGTACAGAAATTAACTAATACATACTGTCATGGTTACGCCGACTTCGACGCAGGACTACGATTCCCATCAGCCACTGCACCTCACCGGATCACTTCACGTGACTGTGTGCACCTGATTCATCTTTTGGTTCAGCCCTTGAATTTAAGGCCCAATCCCAATTCTATTTTATACCCCTTCACCTACCCCTACCCCTTCTCCCCTTGTCCCTTGAAACAGAATGTCAAGGGGTAGGGGTGAAACTATTCCCCTAAGAATTGGGACACCACTACTATACCGTTACACGTCATCATACGTCACCTACGTCCTAATTCTCTCTCTCGAATTGGCAATATTTGAGAAAAAAAGATTAGCGATTAATAATTATTGGGAGGACTAGCCCCGCTCAGTGTTTTTGGTGGTTACAGCCCTGATCAGACATGAAAATATGTTGTGGCACTATCGTGCAGTCTGTAATGATATGACGTTAGCAAACTTTAGCGATTTTTTGCAAACATTTCTTTGAATAACATCACCGTAAATATGAACACACGATTGAATGTAACATAAAACAAATGATTTATGTTCATTAAAATCTTTATTAACGTCAATAATGCTTACATTTGTGGGTCTTTTTGTTCGCTCGGGCAGCCATGTTGCCGCTGTAGCCGGTTTTCGCTGAGATAATTCACACCCCTTCGTTTGAAGTGTGGTCCCGAAAAATCTTGGTTTGAAGGGCTATCTGGTCCATGTAGGTCTTTTTGCCTTGAAACTATAGTTTATGTTGTGTGTGTTGTCTGTACCGTTCGTATTTCATTAAAATAGAATTCTGCACTTGCATCCGACTCCTCTACAATTATATGACACATGCATCAAAAATTTAATTAATGAATAAAATGCTGAACTCGGGTAATCCGGGACCATTCTGCAATTTTCATTTCTCCCAGACCGGCCACAGTGAGGTGTTTTGTTAAGGCTTAGTAATAGCACTGCCGAGTTGCTCTTGTCAGGAGGAAGAAATAACCATAGCGAAATTCACAATGAGTTTACCCTACACACATCAGAGTGTTAAAAGAATTTGAATGATTTATTTACTGGGTTATTGAACAAGTGTACATGTTCCATAACACTTGTCAACAATTAGGTCTATAAAATATGAACATGAATGTCAACAGAAAATACCCAGAATTTAGAAAAATCCAGGAAATCCAAACCTATGACACTAGAACAGCCTGAGCCTTCAAAACAACCAATACTATGGTTATTCAAAGCATCTTTTAAAATTCAAATTTTATTGGTCACACATGGTGCAGCATCAAGCTGAGGTAGTTGCAGGTAGTTGACACTAAACTCTTGTTCTAAAGGATGTGTCCTTTTTAATATTGATACTGTTGTAGTAGGATTCACATTATTGCAAGGTTTAAAATTTACGTTGAAATTTGTTTCCTTACCTCGACATGGCCGATGTCCCTTGCATTACAGGCAGTAAAAGTTCACCTGGGCAAAACTCACAGCGCTGGTTCCTAGATGGACTTCACCCATCGGCCCGTCGCCAACTGTTTTATATTGGCAATCCTTTGAACCTTAGACATACAAGTTACACTCATGTAAATCATAAACCTTTTATTTATTTATTTATTTATTTTTGCACTGGCTGTATGTTCATCCTGCATAATCAAAAAAAAAAAAAATTAAACCCTTCATAGTAAATAAGTAGGCAACCAGCACCAGGATGAATTAAAAAGTACATACAGAGATAAATGAAGCAAGTTCAAATAGACACAACACCAAAGGTTAAAACCAGTTTTTGGTTTACAGTACAACTCAACATTACAAGTACAACTCAACATTACAAGTATAACTCAACAGTACAAACCATCATGCAGTGACATTTAAATCAAGAACGCATTAAAGCAATGCATTAAAGTGATGCATTAAAACCATAAAAATAAAAAAAAATAAAAAAAATCAACTGCAGAGTAGGGTGTCATGGTGGTGCAGTGGGTTGCACTGCCGCCTCATAGCTCCAGAGTCCCTGGTTCGATCCTGAGCACAGGTTACTGTGTGGAGTTTCTGTGCTTGTTCTCCCCATGTCCATGTGGGGGTTCTCTTGTTTTCAGCTCCCAGAAAACATTCAAGTAGGTGGATTGGCTACACTAGATTGCCACAAGGTGTGAATGGGCATCCTATCTAGGGTGTATTCCTACCTCACATCCAGTATTGGCTCTGGATCCACCACAGCCCTGGCCAGGATAAAGCAGTTACTGAGGATGAGTGAACTAATGAATATTCAGAGCATGGGTAGGCCTACTTTTTAATTTTTAGGAGAATAATTTTAGAGTACTTCTCTACCAATTAATTTATCTAAAACTATATTTATTTAGAGACTTTAGTTAGCTGGTTAAAAATTCTGGGGTTGAGAAAGTGTAATCTTATTACATTTGTTATTGTTCACACCTGCATGGTCACGGTACGTGCTAAAGAGGCTTTAATAAATACACCAGGTACACCACATTGTTTTGTTTCTTTTTTTTTTCACAACTTACCTTTACATAAGCAAAGTCCCCTTTAATTACAGGCAGAAAAAATTCAAGTGGGCATATCTGTGGTTTAGAGATGGACTTTACCCATTGGCAATTGTACAACTTATAAACTTGACATTCATGTAATGACAATGACAGTTACGACAGTCATGTAAATCATATATTGGCTTAATTATTATTATAGTGAAAGGTAAATAAGTAGACAGACAGCTCCAAGATTATTTAAAATGTATTTATATGCCTAGATAAATAAAGCAAACAGATACAATGCTTGTTTGAAGCCAGTTGATTTTGGTTAACAGTACCATATTCCCAAGTGTGACTAACTCAACAGTACAAGTCATTTAAATTAGGAGGATAACTGAGAATAACAGCACCATAAGCCATATCCATTTTGCTATTTGGGGTATGTGGTTTGAAACTGTGCTATAAAGGAAGCTGTAGGAGCCATAAAATTCCTTATTAATTAATTATAATGTATCGATCTTTCCATTATATGATTTGTTTCAGTCATTTCACCCTAAAGAAGCAACAACCCACATGGAGGACCATTCTTTCTATCACAAATTCTATCTATAGTCTGATTGGGTTTCTTGCCCCACTGATTCTTCCTGTATAAAGGATCCAACAAGAACTTTGTTGAGTCAACTGTGGTTGGGATGACAAAATTCCAGATGAGTTAATGAAATCTTGGGAGAGATGGTTCGAAGGCTTGGATAAATTAAACAACTTAAGCATTCATAGATGCTTCAAACCACCTAATTATGGAAAAATACCAAATGCCAGCAAATCGGGCTACCGTTTCCAAACCAAATCAGGTACAGTTAGCTACCTGCGACTTACTAACATTAATGGTGCTGTTCTTGTTGCCTTTATAATGGGCAAGGCCAGAGTTGCTCCATTAAAGCCTGTAAGTATCCCTAGGCTACAGCTTGCAGCTGCTGTCCTTGCTGAATGTGTCGACAGGATGCTTAAGAAAGAGCTTGACATTCCTCTCATGGAATCTATTTTCTGGACAGATAGCACATCTGTTTTAAAATACATCTTTAATGACAGAACAGAGCCTGCAAAAAAGGGGCAGTCGTGGCCTAATGGTTATAGAGTCGGCCTGTGAATTTGCAGGTTGTGGGTTCAAGTCTCAGGTCTGGGGTGTGTGTGCACATGGATGGGTTAAATGCAGAGTATGGGTCACCATACTTGGCTACACATCCTTTCACTTCATTTTAAAATACGTGATTTGTCTAAGAAATCTCAGTGGCATTTTGTGAATGGCTCACTAAACCCTGCAGATGATGCTTCACGTAGTATATCAATAGATTCCTTTATTGGTTCGCACAGATGGCTGAATGGTCCAGACTTTCTTTTATTATCTGAATTAAGTTGGCTCTGTTTCCCTGAGGAACCAATGAATGCCTATGCCTGAAGATTGGAAAAAAATCAATTTATCTTGCCAAAGAATAGTCATCTGTCCACACTACTTTTAAATCATATTAATCAAATTGCTGGTCATTGTGGAAAAAATCAAATTCTCTCAAAACTTCGCCAGAGATGTTGGATAGTGCATGCCAATTGTATATATGAAATTATTGGACAATGTATCAATCTTTCCATTATATGATTTGTTTCTGTGTCTGTTTCAATACATGTTTCTGTATTCTATGTTCCCCCAGGGGTGGATGATAGGTATTGCACCTGCCTTTGCTACTTCCTGTGGGCAACCATTTTAAACAGGAAGTGAGGTGGCAACGGGGTGTGGGAAGGGAGACACGTGAGAGTACCTTGGAATGGCCTAGATCCCTTGTTTGAAGCTTTGTGATTTCTTTATTCCATTAAAATGTCAAGATTTTCTAGTTGTGAGTAGCATCAAATACACTGTCCCACACAGAAGTCGATATATGTCATTGGACATAAGCCATTACAGAAGCATCATCATATCAATATTTCAGGTGAAATAACTAATTTTGTTAGATGGGACAGCATTGCTACACAGATGTAGATTTAGGTCTCTAGTGAGGAAGAACAAAAATAAGCAGAAGCAGAGCATCAGGATAAATGAGAACAGTCAGGAGAGTGAGAGGAAATACAACAGTATGTCAGGATCTGGGTTAAGGTCACATCAGACATTTTCCCTGCCAGATAGAGTCCTCATTCTGCATCTCCTCTCATACATTTTCATGTGCCCTGCCATCTATTCCACTAGCAGCCCTGTGGCAAAGTGCTGCTAGCAATGTTGAGGAACTGCTCATAGTTAGCCTATTACATTAGCTGGATTTCTAACACAACACACCAGGTCTGAAGTCAGGCTCCTTCCCACAACCCCTACGACTACTACATCGTTCAGTCTGCTAACATGTCCAGTCATTCGATTTTTATAAATATTAGAATCTTTATTTATATTAGGGATTATCATTTAGGGATTGTAAACTAACCCCTATCATTTCCCACTTCTTCACATACAGGCATACATTTTTTTGTTATGACAAATCAAGGTGGATGTTGAATGTTATGTTAAACAAAAAGTAGATCGATCAATATTAATCAAGTCTTTACTGCTTTTGACATATTCAACTTGCTATAGCACTAGTAAATCAGAGAATAGAGATCCCAAGAAATTTATTATTTTCATATACATAACAAGAATTAGTGATCTAACAAATTAGAAATTAGAATTACATTAAATTACAATGTATTTTAAAGTAAATAACAAAGAATTTCACATAGAGTTAAATTATTACATAAAACATCATGTATAAAACTTAACATTGTATTTCAGAACATACAACCAGGTATACCTCATGTAAGTATCAAATATTAATATGAGTTGAGAATCTCAAGTGATGATTCAGCATAAAGACCAACATTCAGACATATAGAATAAAAACATAGTAAACTGCTAGCTACATAAGTAGCTATAAATGTGTGAACCCCAGGGCCAATAATTCCTTCTAGTGCACGTGCAAACACTGAAACTTTTCAACAAAGTTACAAAGTGCCATATGATGCATTATTTTGCATTATTTTCCCTGGAACCTGAACCTTACTGAGTTCTCGGTGTCAGTTCCAAATGACAAGGAACCCTGGAGATTATCTGTGGTTTATATAATGACATACATTCTAACTAGCATTTTTTTTCCACCCCTCCTAACCTCCAGTGAGAATCACTACAGCACTGCCAATTAGCCAATCATTTTTACTCTACCAAAAGTGCTCCCTGATTTTTGAATTACAATTTGGATGTCTGCTCTTTTGTTTAATTTTCATGCTCTCCTCATAAGTTTGAGCGTCAAAACGCTTTTCTAAAATCAGGTCAACAACATTATCAGTGTCTTTTAATTTGTGCGACAAAGCAGCTAACTAGCTAGTGACAGCTAGCTAGCTAGACTTATAAACAACAAATTTTAAACAGAACTTACAATTTATTTACAATATTTACAAATTACAAAGATAAACTAAGACATACTAGTGTGTAAAAATGTTTTGGATTAGGCTACTCAGCTAACCACTACTGCAGCTCCAAGTATTTCCAACTGGCATTGATATGTTTAAGTTTGAGATGAGTCATGTTCATTACCGTTTCAGTGACTGGCAGTTGGTTACTGGCAGTTATGGCTCCACCCCTTTGAGAGATCTCAGAATCATCATATGGAGAAGTCATGCATCCAAACAGGACAAGCAAAGAACGCTCTGTCCAACAAAGGTCAAGATATTTTTTCTATTCAAAACCCACCCACCAATATTCACCCCAGGGATACATGGCTTCCAGGTGGGGCTCAAATTGATGCACTAAAAGCCTGTTATCCAATGAGCTTTAATCTTTGCTCCCATTAAAATACAGTGTACTTGAATCTGCCATAGAAACCCAGAGAAGCATGGCATCTCTGAATTCCTATCAGTGCTCTCTCTGAGGCTTCAAAGGAGATTTTCCCACAGGGTGTACTGTCCAATGAAAACAGATTGTGTGATATTGCAGTAAGATATTTGATCATTTGAGTCATTAAAATATTGAATTTCCCCAAGAGTAATCAATAATATAAGTGGAGGGGATCCACATCTGCTCCACGCAGACTCTCCAATGGTGTTCCACAAGGCTCAGTACTTGGTCCTCTTCTGGTCTCCTTCTAAACTCGATTGGTGAGGTCATATCCTCATGGGTTTTCATACCACTGCTATGTGGATGACACTCAACTCATCCTCTCCTTCCCTCCCTCAGACACTCATGTTTCCGCTCAGGTCTCAGCATGTCTGGCAGACTTCTCATCATGGATCGCAGCTGAAACTTAATCCCAGCAAAACTGAATAGCTATTCATCCCAGGTGATTCGTCCCCATGTCAGGATATTGTGATCTCCCTGGACCTTATGTCACTGCATACAACATTGGGGTAACCATGGACAACCAACTGTCCTTTTCTTCTCACACTGTTAATCTGACACACTCATGCTGATTTCTCCTTTACAACATCAGAAGGATTCGTCCGTTTCTATCCACACAGGCAACTCAGGTGCTTGTTCAGTCCCTTGTCATTTCAAGACTAGACTACTGCAACTCACTCCTGGTAGATCTTCCTCTAAGCCCCATTCAACCTCTGCAACTGATCAAGAATGCGGCTGAATGACTTGTTTTCAACCTTCCTAAGTTCTCTCACACTACCCCATTGCTACGTTCCCTCCACTGGCTCCACTTGTAGTTACCCACATCAGATTTAAAACACTGATGCTTGCCTAAAAAGCAAGAAATGGACCAGCACCCAACTACCTTAAAGAACTTATCACACCTCGCACTGCATCACACTCCCTCCAATCTTCTAGCACTGCTTGACTCATGCCTCCTGCCACCTAGCCATCATGGAGAGGGTCACTTGCATACATATCTAAAATACATCACATTAACTAGAACACAAGCTAGAACACAAGCCAGAGGTGAGCTGTCTGTCCACACCTGCCTTTACAACTCTCATTAAAATTCGTGTACTGTGACATTATGAATACTGTTGCGATTACCACTGTGCAATGCAGCACATTTGGTGCTGTGGCAGCTACCATTTTAAGAGTGGCTGCCATGATTATTTAGAAACTGTCAGTGACAACTGTGACCTAACAGAGAACCATCCAGTCCATGCCACAGAATTGTAGGGGAAAAGGCACTGAGGATGTATAAAAATAGACTCACTGAGAAAGAAGAGCTAAAATGAGATAAGTGGAGCAAATGGATATTTCTATATGGTGTATAAGTGGTTGGTTATATATATAGAGTTGTATGATCTGGACAAAACATGATTTTGTTTTTTAATTGAATGATATAATGATCCATACATGCCTTGCAATACATTAAGACTGGGAAACCCTTGATATGATATTTCTAAGGATTGGTTTGCATTATTGAGACCATTGTGCTGACAAATGACCGGTGTCATTTTGGTCCAAATTTATTGGATCACATGAATGCTGTGATTCATCAAAACACCCACAGAAGCTCTCATCTGTAAGGTCTTTGACATGGTCGATACTAATACAGACACGTGTTAAAAGTAATTTTTCTTTGCCTTCTATCCACGGTAAAACTTTGTCACCAGTGAAAACAGATCTCTTAAAAGAAACACTATTCAAAACCACAGAAAATTGAATGCGGTTTTTGCATTGTAGAGTGGCTGTATTTAATTTGAAAAGGACTCCACATTCTGTGTTTCTTTTGACTTTGGCTACCTAATAATTAATTGTAATCTTCAGAAGCAGTACTGCCTTATTGTACAATTACATGCTTTTCACAATATGTTCAGTTATGCTAGTGGTAGCTTCTAGTAGCTAGTGGGTGATAGTATGTTCAAATACTGCTTTTTGATGATGACCTTGTCATTGCATCTGGGATTTTTGGTCTGTGTTCCTGATCCCTTTGTGGTAAAGGATTCTCACCTAAACGGTAGTAAATCTGTCTTGAACCAGTCAGGCACCCTTGTGTTGATACTCGCGCTCTTCCTTGGTAGGCCTTCCATAGCCGGCCGTAATATAGATCCTCTTTAATCTTTGTGTATAATTTTGTGGGGTCAAAGCCAGAGGGAGAGGGTGTATGATGTACTTCATGTGCCCCTTCTGTGTACATCTAAAGCAATATAGACAAAATGAGTTCTTTGTATATTGTTATTAGGCCTATGTTAATGTTCTGTATTGCAGTATTCAGTATTGAAAAATTAATCTGAAGCTATATCACAACTAATGCTATTTAATAACTATTTTCCACAAGCACACAACTGCCTGTTCATGATAGGCTTACCATTCCTTTTTATTTTTAGACTACTTTGGTATAGAGCAGGCTTTACACTGTAATATAGTGTCACATGTGATTGGGACTTGATCTGAGATTTTGAACATGTCTCACCTTGTTCTGTGTTTTTTTTGTTTGTTTGTTTGTTTTGTTTTTGATTTCATCAATTATTTGTTATCTATAGCTTACACCATACAGCATAAGCTAATCTTGTTACTCTATAATTACAGTATGCAAATATTGGCTTTTTCCATTACTTGATGGAAAATGTTAGTGTTATCTATCTCTGTGTGAACATGCTGAGCTAGGCAGTGGCCAGTAAATCTCAACCACAGTGCCTGTGCAACAGAAAAAGAAAACAGGAAATACAGATACCACTAGTGCAAAGTAAAGTTCTGAGTAAAGTTTTTGAATACAGTTACAGTAAAAAGTATGTGCAAAATCCAGTATAGTAGCACACCTTGATTGTAATGTTGGTTGATTTTTTCTTTAGATGAACTGAAGTCTTACCTCTGTAAATGTTGATGGGTCTGTAGATACATGCTGTATCTCAAGCACTTGTCTTCTAGGAAAAGAATGTTTCCATAATAAAGACAATATATCCTCTCTCTCTCTCTCTCTCTCTCTTTACACACACACACACACGCACACACACACACACACACACACACACACACACATATATATATACAGTTGGGTCCAGAAGTATTTGGACAGTGACAGAGTTTATGTGATTTTGCCTTTATACACCACTACAATGGATTTGAAATAAAACTATCAAGATGTGAACGAAGTGCAGACATTCAGCTTTCTTTTAAGAGGTTCACAAAAATATGGCATTTACCATTTAGGAATTACAGCCATTTTAAGCAAAGTACTTCCATTTTCAGTAGGTGCGGTCCATTCCCTCATTACTTCAAGACAAATAAAGCAGATAAAAGGTCTGGAGTTGATATCAGGTATTGAGTTGGCATTTGGCAGCTGTTCAAAGTATACCACATCATGGGTCAAACATGGTGGAGGCAGTGTTATGGCATGGGCATGTATGGCTGCCAATGGAACGGGCTCACTGGTGTTTATTGA
>CM075006.1:14456974-14470030 GCA_037576675.1 Pangasius sanitwongsei | reverse complement strand
TTATATTTACAATTATGTCACTTTGTCTAAATACCTTTGAGCCCCTGAAAATGGAGGTACTTTGCTGAAAATGGCTGTAATTCCTAAATGGTAAATGCTTATTTTTGTGGAACCTCTTAAAATAAAGCTGAAAGTCTACACTTCAATCACATCTTGAATGTTTTATTTCAAATCAATTGTGGGGGTGTATAAAGGCAAAATCACAAAAACTCTGTCATTGTCCAAATACGTCCGGGCCTAAATGTGTATATATATATATATATATATATATATATATATATATATATATATATATATATATATTGTACTCTGCAAATGTCTTAGGCACATGGCACATGTGCTATAAAGCAAAGATGGCTTAAAAAAAATAATGAAACTGAACATTTCTACCTAAAACAATCTACCATACAGAATTGTAAACTGTAGTAAAATTTAAAAAATAATATTTGGTGTGACCACCCTTTGCTTTGTAAAAATGCATCAGCAGTCCCTGGTACACTTTATGCAGTTTTCTATGAAAATTGTCTGTTTTTTCTAAGCACCTCTAAACCATTGGAGAACCTGCCACAGTTCTTCTGGAGACCATGACTGCCAAATTTGCATTTGTTTTGCAGGTAATTCCTGACAGCTAGCATTTTTTTGTCTGAAAACGTGTTTATTGTAGAATACAGTTTCTTTACTGATATACAAATCAATTTTTTTTACTTTACTCAATAATGCAGAAATCATAAAATAATCATCTATGATATTTTTTAAAGGGTGCCTTAGACTTTTGCATAGTACTGTATATTGTTGCCATTTTAGAATTTGAATATTGAACTGTCTTATATTATTATATAAGATAAGTATAGGTTTGGCAAAAATCATTACACAAATATATTATTGGTAAATTGTAGTTGTACCTCCTACAGAAACACTTCTGGCAAATGTAGATAGGAATGGCCAGAAATAAGAGAGAAAGAATGCATCCGACTGTCAAAGCTCCAAATTTCCCAAATAAACCCTGCTTTCGTTCTGCTCCGTGGGGTTCAGCTGGAGATATGAAAACACCTAGAAAGTTGTGGGTGTACACATAAACACACATGCACATAGCAAATTGTAAATATTTGTAGTGAATAGCAATGAGACTAATTAGACTAATTAAGATGGACGGTGTGTAAAAATCATTATACTTATGACTGCATCGCTGATGTCAGTACATTGTTTCAGAATGCCTGATGGAAAGGTAATGAACTGACAACAGATTAGTCCACTCTCATTTAGTGCTTCTTTCTGCAAAGAAAGGTCTGAGGCTGCCAGAGGGGTTTGTTGCCCCTGAATCTTTATTTTGCCAGAGTGCTCAGGGAAGATATGGATGCCTTGGCTAGGATGGAAGATTCCTAGTTTGGTGTGATTAGAACCTTGCACCATCTCCCAGTTGACCTGAGTTAGACTCTCATTTCCAGCTAGGACACAGGTCAAGATTATGTAATCTCCCTCCTGACTGAGACTGATGGATATCCTGCTGTTGGAGATGCCTGTAGAGACAGAAAAGGCAAATGGTTTATATTGCCTTTTTGTTGGATCTGGACTAGAAAACTGTCTTTCCATTTTATGGCAAAGATATACAGATATATAACTATTAAACTAATAATATCTCTTTATAATCATTTATAATAACATATCTTTATCATGTTCTAATATTGTGTATATAAACCAGTTGTTAGAGTCAAATTTAGTATTTGATAATTACTGTTTCTTTTACTATTTATTTTGACTGGAAGTAAATGTATTCTATTTACTATTTTTTGTTTGTTTGTTTTTTCAAGAGTTAACTGAAGCAGTTGGACATGTGCAGGTTGACTGCACGTCTAAAGTATTTCTTTGTTCAGCTCACGCTCAGTTGCATATCTAATAGTACAATCTGTACTGTAATCTCACGATTCTTCCGACATTGCAGACATTGTTGGCATTTGACCTGTGCATGCATTCTCGAACTAGGTTTAG
This sequence comes from Pangasius sanitwongsei, assembly GCA_037576675.1. NCBI lineage: Eukaryota > Metazoa > Chordata > Actinopteri > Siluriformes > Pangasiidae > Pangasius > Pangasius sanitwongsei. Next base: position 14,468,044 of record CM075006.1, on the reverse strand, counting down.
CCAGCTCTATGGCAAATATTTTACTGACATGTGCTGACTTTCTTGGTCCAAAGTTTAGTTCTCCATTCATTACAATCTCTCAGCAATTCAAATACTTGGAGCCTTTTTTTTTTTGTTTTGTTGTACATTTTTCCTTAAGGACCATAAATACTGAAAAACTAAGCAGCTACTTTCTTTTACGTTATCACTATAGGTAAACATTATGTGCTCAAAATAGTAAACAATAATGTCGCTGATTGTAGTAACACTTCACATAAAGGTTGCCTTAACTAGCATTATTTAAAAAGTTAACATAGGTATATTAGCAAAAATTAAATTATCTGCATGTTACTAAATGTTGACAACTTCTGTCTCAGTTCTGAATTTTGCCGCAAAACACTCATTTGTTAATCAAGGTGTTGCTTTATATAGGTCATTGTGGGCTTAATTTTGCTAATAGATGAAGATAAATAATAGATTATACAGATGTTGATTATTTGGCTTATTTGTTTTTTATTGTTTTTATTATTATTAAAAAAAAACAATTAATAAAAGTGGTAGTTACTGTTAATGGTCTAATTACTTATGGTCTATTAATGGTGATGTGCATAGTTTGTGCATGTTAACTAATGCTTTGAATAATGTAAGACAGCCTTAATGTAAAGCATTGTACCCATCAGTGAACACAAAGCAGCCTCTGAGATTGTGTTGTGTATGTGTGATTTTGTTGTGTGATAAGTGATCAGACCAGATCCAAATTCTGTTTGGAGAATCCTCGGCAGTCACTGAGTGCTTTTTATACATTAATTACTTGAATCTGTGGAAAATGTGTTTGTTTGTTTGTTTGTTTTTAAATATATTTTGACTTTACTTTTATTTTATATTAATTTTAATTTAAAATTATGTTTGCCCCTTGTGGACATAGTATGACTTATTTATAATATGAATTATTTCAGCACAATATTATCTTTAATTAATATAACATTTAATGTTAAGCACATCCATTCAGTTATCTTTGCATATTCTCACAAGAAGTAATTGAAAAATATATTGCGTTTTCATTACTGTGAAATATCAATAACTCTATGTCTAATCATATACTTCTTCAAACTACACACTTCTTTGAGATTTTTTGTGAATTTTTTGCCCCATTTGTCTCCCAATTTAGCAATCAGTTAGTTCCCAGTTTCCTCCTGTGCACTGAATCCTATAAAAAAAAAATGTTGATTTTTAAAAATGAAAATGCAGGCTGTCAAAAAATCGCAAAGCTGTCCTTAAAGGTATGTAATATCCTTAACTGATAGGTATCATTATGCCTGTGATAAATGCCACTGTATTCCACAATTTAATATAATTTGATTTAGTTGGCATTTCATTTGACTATAATTGCCAAAATTACCTGACAGCAAGACTATCTGCCTTACAGTAGGGTTTTAGTTCACACTATATATACTAGTTACAGAAGATAAAGTGATGTAAATACAGACCAAGGACAATATGAAGAATGTTAAATATCAGATATCCTCATAATACAGTACATATATCTATACTATATGTCTCATACACTTTAGGCATTAGCACGTACCTGTTTGCAGGAAGGAAACGATGAAAAACACACAGAGAGAATTCTTAGTCATGGCTGCTCTTTTACACAAACAATGTCAGGTCGTTTCCTCTTTTCTCTCTATTCCACTTTGCTATGAACTTACTACGGACATGTAAGAGAATAGAAGAAAAAACTTGCTTGCAAATAACAATTTTATAAATTTGGCGACTGATCAAAATCTTGCTCTATCAATCTTTTTTTCAGTTGTGCTTATTTTCCACTGTCAGCTCAAACATAATTCAGCAGGTCTTCGGAGGAAGGAAGTGATGGCAAGTGCTCTTTAACATGTGGGAGTTTCCATAAAGCTTAGATCTTACCACAAAAGTACATGCAAAAAAACCTCTGCCATACTTAGTGTGTGAGGATCTATCATTTTCAGCTTAACACTGGGAATTTAAGAAGATGTAAGAAGGGAAATAAATGTTCTGTGGAGTGCACCATGTGCTTGTTTTGTGTGTGTGTGTGTGTGTTTGTGTGGGTTTTTTTTTTTTTTTTGGTGGCAGAGGAACCTACTGCTCAGTATAAAATAATTGTGACTTTTTTATGATTATATACTGAGTGAAATGTGAAATCTGTACTTCTTTATTGTTCCTTCTGTTCAGTTCTCAATTTTATGCATCATTTAGAATGATAGACTTTACATATATCACATGAAATGTGTATGACTGAAAGATACTAATGATTAGCCCACGGCTGCAATCAACATACAGTGCAAATGTGTGAAACTCAGGCGAGGTTAGAGACACCTTTGTACTGAACAAGTAGCAAACTTAGCACTAACCCAAAATGACAACTGAAAGAATCCTTGAGAAAGAACTTGAGAAAAGGGCCATTTATGGATATTTCAATAACCGAAACTACCCTCCCAAGGCTTTACATTTGTGTGTGCACAAAAATAGGCCAGAAAACACTGATTTCAGTTAAGAGGCTGTTTGTGTTGATCGGGGAAATGCCTCTCCCCTAGTTTAGCATGCTAATATCTAAATAACCAAATTCCCTGAGTAAACTAACCTTACCTCACTGTTTCTTATTTAGCTTAATATGGTCTTTAAAACAGGTTTTGGGTGACAGATATTTAAATTAGTACATTGCTGTGGTGTTTGGAGTGTATCAGTGAATTCAACAATTCAAAAACATTCTTTAAAGGTTAAGAAATTAAAAGAATTTAGCTTTATTTTTACAAAGTGTTTGCTTTATAATTTTAATGGTTGCACAGTATAAGTAGTATTCATTGTGTATTAAAGATTATGCAAAAATACAGATAGGAAATGTCTTACTATCAATTTTCACATTAAACCAGAGGCCATTTCATCTATTTATACATTATATATATATATATTTTTTTGGTTGTGATGGTTCAAATAAATAGGTTATTCCACTGGTAATGAAAGTGAAACTAGCAGAATAAAGGAATTTGAAGATCATTGAGAACTCTGCATCTATGAGAATACTTTACTGCAATTACAGATATCAGAAAACAGTAGTTAATAAGGCTTAGACTCCAACATATACTCTGTTATTTGGGAAATAAACCACCAAAGCCTAGCTGAACTGAACGAAACTTGGTAATCGGATTTTGGTATAGAGATATCTGATTAGTGAAAGCAGTATTTAAACAAGTTCACTTGTCATCAGTTTGTGCTAGACATGGATGTTCCACAACATTAAAACTAACTATAACATAAAAGATATGGCATGGTTCTTTAAAAAATAAGAAACACTTCAGAAAGTGCTGTTTTTGGAAAATACTTATCTTCGGGACAGCCCAATCTATAACATCAGGGCTTGGACTGTAGTTCTGTCTGCCAGGCAAGTCACAAGTTTAAACTAATGTGCACATTTTTATAATTTTTATTTCTGTAATATCAATTTACATTGACGTATGGCTGCCGCTCCATATAAACAAATTTAAAAAACAAATTTTTGATATGGTGACATTTTCTGTGAGATGTTTGTTTAACAGTCTAACTGACTGTCAGTGTCAGGACTTTGTAAAGGTCAGAGGTAACCTGTAACTAAGTTTTCCATCACAGGAAAGTCTTCAAGACAGAGGGCTTTGTTTGGTATCTTGGTAACAAGACAAGCTGCATTTTTTTTTTTTTGTCATATTAACCTCAAGATAGAGAAAAAAAAGTGAGACTGGTGAGGGAACAGTTGTTTGTTGCTGTTAAAGTTATGCTATTTTATTTTGTAGACAGTTCACAACATTAAATGTAACTGTAAACAGATAAAATGTACAACCTGCTGTTGGGAAATTGCTGTGGTATAAGAGGAATAAAATGAATAAAAGTCATTAGGATGTGCTTTTATTTAAAAATGATTGACTCCAGGATTGGCTGTGTGCCAAGCCACATCATACCACCTTATCTTTGATTAATTTCCTGTAATAGCATGCCCTGTTATGTTTTATTCATTACGTAAGGTTTGAGTGTTTCTATAACTGCTGATCTCGTGAGTTTCTCATGCACAACAGTCTCTAGAGCTTACTCAGAATAGTGCCTCCCTTCATGGCCATAATTTACCCATCTTCTAACAGCTACTTCCAGCATGTTGACACACCATGTCATAGGGCAAAAGTCGTCTCAAACTGGTTTCATGAACATGACAATGATTTCAGTGTTCTTCAGTGGCCTTCCCAGTCACTGGATCAGAATCCAGTGGAACACTTTTTTGATGTGGTAGAACAGGAGATTCGCAGCATGAAAGTGCACCTGAAAAATCTGCAAGAATTACATGATCGTGTCATACTATATTAATCATGGACCAGAATATCAAAGGAATGTTTCCAACATCTTGTGGAATCCATGCCATGAAGAATTGAGGCTGTTTTGAGAGCAAAGGTAGGCCCTACCCAGTATTAGTATAGTGTTCCTAATAAAGTGCTCCATGTGTGTATGTGCTTTTGTCAAATCCTGTGGCTCCCCCTTGTGGAGGATCTTCTGTTTGAGTGAATGAGTTACAAAACAGGTTTGTAACATATTCAAGACATGGGCATACACATTCCATGCCTGATTGTCATCCCTCTGCTATGTGCTCTCTGGTCCACAACACCCACTCTCACCACTCAGACAATCAACATTTGAGATTGTCAAGGTCATCTACGTCCTGTTCAATCAGTGTGTGGTGCAAGCTATTGATCTTTAAGAAATAATGTTTCATTGTATCAGCATTGTCACTTTATTTAAAGGTTAAAAAACAATCTGTACCTAAGCAAAATTCACAGTATGGCTTTTAATACAAAATAAAGCTAACTCTGATTTATCCTCTAATCCCACCACTGATTTATTAAAGATTCTGGCCTCATGAACTCTCAGTGAAAATGTAGTAGAGCTTAACATTAATATTGACTTTTAAAATGGTTGCATTCCAGATGTCTTTAAGTGATGTGAATTGCTCTCATGTGTCTTTAGACCAAAAGCATTTCTTTTTAGCTTGAATCTGTCACTGTCCTCCCCCTATTTCTCCCATCCCCCACTGCCCATCTGTCTGTTCCATAGCAGAATACAGGGAGGCAGAAGAGCTGTGTCGTGACTGCAGGTATTTTGCTATGAGGATGGTGCGGGGTAGTGTTAATGTATATGCTAAGTAATCTAAATGCACATTCATTTGTGTTTGTTTTGGTGGATTTAGGTAGAACTTTTACAACTTCTGCTAATATATGTTTTGGGTCTCTTTAAGACTTACATTCCTTTGTTTTCTGCTGCCATCCTGTGTGTATGTGTGAGGCAAATAGTAAAAATACAGATGTGGATGGTATGGGAATTTGCAGAAGGTCTTTTTTGTTTGTTTGTTTGTTTTTACATAACTCACTTTTAGCCTAGAAAGTCTCTGGTCTCCATTCTTCCTCTTACCCCCATGCTATGTGACTGGCATGGTTGCCTAGGAAAAACCAAGGCCAGCTGGGCCAGCTCAGCCCATTAAACACTCTCACCCACCCCAACCTCTTTTACCCTCCAACCTTACTTCTGCATATACACACACACACACACACACACACACACACACAAAATGCCTGATCAGTATTTACCATCCCCTCTTGCTGTCTTTCCACTGATACTGAAGTGCAAGAGAAGAGGTTTTCTTACATTTCAGACAAAACTGTGTAGTTTGTTACCAGTGCTTGAGAATAATAATGGGAATTTTTCATAGTCTAGGAGAATCATGTTTTGATCCAGAGGAGAACAGACACTACAGATCAACCCGAAAACACTGGCGGAACGCAACAGGAGTTAAAATTTGCAAACTGCAAAATTTTAGTTTATGGAAAAATAAGCTATTAGCTATTAAGTTATTAGTTATGGGGAAAAAAATTGTTCTAGTGATTTGCACATCACACGGGAAGATGTTACTTATATACCTAATTAAACCCATTACCTACAGTAACTAGGTAACAATGTTGGTGAGTTAGGTGAGTCAGATGCAAAGCAAGAGAAAAGCTAAACTGTGCTGAGCTGTGAACCTCTAGCAGTGGATTTAATGAGATTTCATGTATTTCTAGCTGCATTTAGAAACATTCAGTTAACCCACACAGTCACTGCTTACTCTCATAAAACAGACCTCTATTTCAAAGTCTGTTTAAGGTCTGGTGTGCAAATGCACAGTTAAAAAATATAGTTAAAAGAAAATATATTCTGTAAAATAACTTAAGAGTGAGAAATCCAAAGCACCCTATTATGTTTAGCTTCTAATCAGACTGAGGAATTTGAATACCTCCCCATTGATGTTCTCTATTGATCAAAATGTCCATGTGCCTGAACTCTAAACACATCTTCAATCCATATATCCATATACCTTCACTTAACCAATTAAGACTTCTCAGTGAGGCTACTTAGTCTTTGTTATAGTCTTTATAGTCCTAGGTAGTTGTAAAAAATAGTCTTTTTTCTTCAAGTGTCCTGTACTAGAAACAACATGGAATTTTATGTGTATTTTAACCTGTTTTAACCAGTAGCAAGAGCAGTTCCAAGTTTAATGTGTTGGTAAGCACTTAGTTGAACATATTTTTAAGATAGTCAAGGGTATTATTGGCAATAATTCTTCAGGAATGTCAATTTTCTTACTAAAGATCCATTTTTAATGCTAACAGAAACAAAAATAGATGGCCTTTGACACATCTAAAAATGAAACACTGATTCTCTGCACTCTGCAAAGTCACATGCATACAGCACTGTAAAGGAATCCTTTACATAGAAGGGCAGGGAAGTTGAGGTCAAAATTGCAGGGTCAGTGTTAACACTAGCACCTGCTTCTCACATCAGACGAGTTGGGCTAACTGGCCTCTCATGTTTTCCATTTGTTGTTGCCTGAAATACATAAAGCATCCTGAGGCTTCTGTTCTCCTGACCTCCTTGTACTGCAGTTTCTTCCCCAGTGTCTAATATGAGTCTGTCATTATTAGACCAATCCTTAGAATAAACAATCTTTAGAATAAATGGTAGCTTGTTTATAAACTATTCCTTATTTAGATCTGAGAAAAAATTCGGTTCTAGGAAACAGGTTGAAGACATCCAAATAAATATGAAAGTAATAATCATGTCATGTCAGTGCATGTTCATATTGAACTTGTGCATGCCTATATAAATGTGCTGTCTGTGAATAAATTCATACAAGGACAAATAAAGACAGATAACTGGAGCTAATGGAAAACCCAAAGGAAAATATGTCATGGGCTACTATGAGCCAATATCGAAAAATGGCCACTACAAAAGAATGTTCAAGTATACGTCTTTGTTTAATGATGAATCTTGAGGAATATTTTAGGGGGTACTTTATCTTCTACTTTTTTTTTAATTGTTAGGTGCTGCAGTACATTTCACAAATTAGGTACACACACAATTCTACCACTCAATCTGGTCCATTTAAAGAAAACCTACATAAAAACGTCACTTCAACTTTCACTATCAACATAAACAACATAGACTTCAGCTAAAATATAACACTGTGTTCATTATGCTATATTCTAACCACAGCAAGTAGCAATAAATGCTCCAGTTCTGTATAAGGCTATTTGTTCTTTAAAATGGGGGCTATTTGCCCCCTACTTATCACATATAGCTATTCATCAGGCTCTGTAGATGTTATTTTTATAAATGAGTCATAACAACTAAAGCAAAGCCCCCGTTTTAATGCCACAATAAGGGATTGGTGGATCCTCTTTTGTTTATGTCTGATTTTTGCTCTGTTTAATAAGTGCCAAAAGAGTGCATGAGTACAAAAATACATCTAAAAATAGATTATTTGAAGTTTTCAAATTAAATTCTTCTTATGTCAGTAGTTTTCATATTGCAGGTCTGATTTCAGGAAAGTCATATTTTCCATTCCAGTGTTCAAATCAATAACTTTTTTGTTCTTAAATCCCTGATTGTGGCTTTTGGAACTAATAAGCCTGTACAAATAATTTACTTCATACACAGATCTCTAAATATTTTAAGTTCTCTTACCTAACATGGTCTTGACAAACTTTGTAATACAGCAAATGTAGCATTTATACTATATTAATTTTACACACAACAACCTAAGAATGCTACCAAAATAATAATAATAATAATAATAATAATAATAATAATAATAATAATAATAACCACAGACTGGAATAATCCGATGTGCCATTAACCACACACTTTGCTCAATACTGCAGGTTTGTTATGTTTCACTAAAAACTGCCCCCTCTTTACTCTATGTTCAATATTTTTATTAGAAAAATACCTCCAGGGTATTATATACTTTAAGTATCATGATGTACAATCTCCTCTTTAAAAAGCGTGTTTCTACACGTGTTAGATTTCACTACAATGAACTGTTCTTATATTTATATGAAATAACATGCATTTGCATATCACAATTTTTTGGACTATTTCCAGATTTTATATATTACTTTGAATTAATTTCATAGTTTTTGACAAAAGCATACATGTAAAGGGCAAACAATTGTTGCCCTCAAATTTTAGCTGCATTTTGATTAATATATTTGAATAGCTTCCTGACATAAATGAAATTTTTACATTCCTAAACTGTATGGCTAAAAGAAAAAGAAAAAAAAACTTTACCACAAAAGGAAACTAGTATGTTTGGATGAATTATATCAAAAAACATATTCTGGATGAACTACACCAGATAGATGCTAGCATCCATAATGCATTAGGGTCACATTAGGCATTATGGTTAATTTATAAAACATGCAAATTATTGTGGCTAATGGAATGCTGACAAAGTGATCTTGTTATCTATTTTTTTCATTGTTCTGACATTCTCTTTTTTAACACCTTGCATAAACAGATTTTAACATATGTAAAATAAAATAAAAATTAAAAGAAAAAAATCTAAAAATGAGCTAGAGTCTATCATTCAAATTCTAGAATTTGTTATAATGTACATAATTTTCACTCACATGACAAAATCAACAGCAACTTAATGTTTTTAATTTATCCCAACATGTCAAGTCTAAGTTATAAACTGCTGCTGTATCTTATATCTATGTGTATCTCTAGGATTAATATTGTTTATAAAATTCAAACATTCCTAAACCACTGAGCATGTTACAGAAAGAGAGGTTCAGATGCAAACAAGGACAGGGCTATACAATATTAATATAATGCAAACAGACAAAAAACAGAAAATATTAACTAATATCTCTACCTTTACTAGAGTTAACCAATCAGTGTGTAACTGTACAGCTTTCAAAATATAGTATGGCTAGGTTCACACAAAAACCATATTATGCATCGGTGAATATGTGTGTGTGTGTGTGCGTGTGTGTGTGTGTCATTTCACGTGAGCAAGAAATTCCTTGAATTTATCTCTAGAATTAAAATGGAGATTTAAGTACCTACAGACTATTTTGCTTAGTGTAAACCTAGCCACGTGTTCTAGGACAGCCCCAATTACCACCCCGCACCCCCAACCCACCCCGCCCCACCCCCCAACTCAAACAACACATGCCAATGATTTCTCAGGGATTGATTTTTTAAACATGTATTTTAAATAGTTTTGTCACAAAATTAAAAAGAAAAAAAAAAAAAAATTTCACAAAATTTGAAAAAAAAAAATCCATTCATTTTTAATCACTGCTTAAGAATAAGCAGTCTTATTGGGTTATAGAAAAGTATTGTTTAAAAATTAGATCACATTGCCTCTGCATTGGCATTGAAACAGTTTACCCCCTTGATTAACAATAATGCTTTAGGTTTTCCACTGGAAATCTCACCTGGATCTATTTGAACTGTATCACTGCCTAATTTCTTTATTTAAATCTTATTTTCTTTGAGTAGCAATACACTGAATATAATTTGTGTATCCATGTACAATGGTGAGATTTTTTGGGGGGAAAACTTAGCTGTTACTGCTGCATCAAGGGAATGAGTTACATATACACACACTTAAACTCCTACTTTACAGAGGTAAATAAGAATCATACCTATACTTATAGGAGTTTGTATGTTTATCACCTCCAAACCCGACTGTACACAGACAGGTACAGATTCATTAACCCAGACTATGGTCATTTAGTTGGACCTAATAAGTAATAAGAATATCAGTAAACTCGGGCATTATTATGGTAATGACCATGTCTGTGAAAACTCTTTGTGTTTCAAGTAACGTCATCTATCTCTGTGAGGCACATCAACCATTTTTCCTTTACGTGGGGATCTATACTAATTGCTCTTAAACAGAGCAGATTAGTGAAAGGACCCTATAGGGTCCATGTTAAACTTAGGTGCACCCTTGACTTAAGTTTTAAACTGAAGGCTTTGGTATGAACTCATACAAGTTTGGACAATCCAATGTTGTTGTGGAAACACACACCTAATATAAATGTTCTTAGATGTGATGTGTACAATTAAAACATTATGGTATCTTTAGAGGAACCACCTGAGGAAATTTCTGGACCACTGAATGACCATGACTGGTACAGTAAGTTACATTAAAGTATTACTCACACAGTTTCTTGTGCTTTGGATGCAACGTGCTTGGATCCTAAATATCAAGACTAATTAAGAAAAAAAAAGGACAGGACTTTTTAGCATTTAGTTGTGCAGCTGCAGGATTAAGGTATAATATAATATGGTTGTACAGCAGAACACTAAAATCACAGACACGAGCATCCAGTTGCAGATTACTTAAACATTACAGGAAAATAAGTAGATGGAACTTCATTACACAGTACATCTGTTACTTCAGGTGTATCCAGTCTTACCCGCAAAAAGCCTGTGTCACTGCAGGTGTTACTCCTGCTCGCTTAGAACAAAAAACTTCAGCCACAGCAGCCCTTTGCGGAAATGACTGGACACCCTTGTGTCATTTGTTGAAATAATATTTGCATGGTGTTATGTTTTTACATAGTTCATTCAACCTCTCATTCTCACTTCAGTTTCACACCTGATTCCATCTGTTAACTGTTATACCTTTTCTTTTAACCCTCCTATTATCCTCAAAATTACTAACATCTTTTATCCTTGGGGTCAATTTGACCCCAGCAATTTAAACCT
>CM075006.1:14433236-14456874 GCA_037576675.1 Pangasius sanitwongsei | reverse complement strand
AGGAAATTGAAAACATATCATCATGTTAATTTTATGTTTTCCCCGTTGTCCCCATTAAATAAGGAAAAGTCATTAAATAAGAAAAAAAAATGATGTCAACCATGTATTTAGAGAAGTTAAACATTGAATGGGGTCAAATTGACCCCAAAGATAATAGGAGGGTTAAACATATAAAACCATAATGTTCCAAGACATTGTAAAGGAGTCAGAAAATTAAAAGAATAGGGTGCCAAAATCATCCAAGGAGATAATATAGCTAATTAGCATAACAAGACTGGCTGTCTATCCCCCTTTTGACCTCACTTGGTCACTTTTTCCATTCAAGTCCCCAGAGTGAAGGTTTAGGTGTAAGGCAAAGCACCTCCACCCTGAACAAGATCTACTTCGGCAAGGTGACACCACAAAGGACTCGGCAGATCCTGTTTCACCCTGTCTTAGACACAAGATCGGGTAATCTAAGCTCTTGGGGTCTTATTTGTTACCTCTTTCTAAGCTCTCCTACTGATTTGTTAAAATAACAATTAATGTCTCAAAGATAGTCCCAAATTGTGGACTATCTTTGTCCACAGGGAACTGTGGACCATGAATACATTCTGTTTTTTCTATGAACCACTGACCAGTGACTTGCTAATGCTGACTTCACTGTACCATAGCTTTCTTTTTGTAACATGATATCCGCCATACATCCTATCCTTACCATCTGCCCACTGCATTACCCTGGTTATGCCTTACACCTCAATCTGGAACCTTTCTTTTTTCCAGCCTAGCAAAAGAAAATGAATAGTCTTTTTGTGGATGATGGTTTCTCTTCATACACCTCACAGGTGTCACTTCAATGCCAGTTAGCAAAATTCCTATAACACTGCTAAAACATGCTTATAAGTCACCCTTAGCTATTCCCACTACCATTCATTTTATTTGATCAAATATGAGGGGTGTTGGTGATAATAATAAAAAAGAAAAAGGAAACGAAAAATACCCATACGAATACCATTACACCCTTAAAATCATACAGATATTCATAACATTTCAAGTAACCATCTTAATATTGGCTGTTGGAACACTGTTATGAATAGTGTTTATGATATACATTCAAGTACAGAAAAAGAAAACCACACACTTAAAATCTATATCGTTAATTCAGATACCAATGCTTTGTCTCATTGTTTTAAATATAGCAGCACAGATATTTCAGTGGATTTTAAGTGGTGCCATTTTCTTCGTTACTCATACATTACTCTGACATTTACCAGCACCTCAAAAAAAATAAAATAAATAAAAAAATACACCGTACGTGTAGTTTTATAACATAAATGAACTGGCTTGTCTGTGATGTGTCAATACCCAGTACAATAAAGAAAATGTACAATGTCAAAAATTTGTTTTAAAAAAGGTACTCATAAGAGTGCAACAAGAATATAGTTACCCATTCTCTAGATCATTCTCTAGATCATTCTCTAGATCTTAAACATTTTCAGCCAGGGACCCCTTTTGGCTATTTATTGGAGCCATAGGGACTTTTATTCTCAAACTTTCCCAGATGCACAGAATATATTTTTATTAAAATTGTCATTAGATTTGACAAAAGTAGACATTATTTACAGAATAAAGAGGATGATAACTAAATGAACTCAGATATATATTTAATAACTCTGATAACGATGGGTTGTTATTTTCACCACTATAACAAAATATAAAAACAACAACCCCCCTGGCTGTGGTTCACTGACCCATTTTGTGCACTTAAAAGGATGTGTGCTTAAAAAGGATTACAGTCTTCAACATGTCTAAATCATAAGAATGAATACAAGGGGAAAATATGATTTTTCAAATATGTTGAAATGTTGTCCATCTTAACGGACAGTAATTGTGTATAGTCTGTAAGGTTTTACAAGCTTTGCGGTCAATATATATTGTGCCCAGTGGCCATAAAGTGCTGCTTTACTATAAATTAGGAATGAAACGGTTACTGTTTTTCCTATTAAAGCACACAACCTACACACTGTAACAGGCCAACATATTTCTTGAAGACAATCTGTTTTCCATTATGTGACCTTAGTAAATGAAGACATGCTATCAAAATAAAATACAGACTGGTAATCAGCCCTAATCAGAATTTGAACTTAAACACTATTTTTCTTTTTGTTTTTATTTATTTTCAATACTTTATTTATTCCATGTTGCTTCTGATCTCTTTTTCGGTCTGCTCGTGTATAGACTTATTACTACATACTGTATACATTTAGCAAGTTGTCAGTAATTTAAGCATTTAAATACATCCTGATTAGGGCTTCATAAATGGTTATATTGTTAATGATTAATCAAGAGAAACTGCTTAACAAGTGTCTAAGTCTGACACAGAGTTTCTGTATAACTAGATGTTGCATGAAGTGTGGATAAATGTTTGGAAGCAGGCTTTTCCTTTGATGGTCCCTCTTGATTTATAATAGCAATTATAAACTCAGAAACTTGAATAGTTAAATTAAATCAGACTACATTTCTAATACATTTCTGATACAAGAATCAGATTAGGAGACATTTGACGGATTATGCATATTAGACATGACAGTCCAAGTGAAGGTGGAGAAGAAAACTTCTTTTCCTCATTGGGTGTACACTGTTTTAAAAAATAAAAACCCTAAGACCATCAAGACAAATCATACGGAAAAGTTATTGAAAACATTTTAACCTTAAAGGAACATTGTCTTGATTGGTATATTACAGCAACATGATCTCATGATAGGAAGTCCAGATTTATATGGAATACAGGGAAACTTCACTTGCTTGAATTTCTATGTTTTTTTTTTTCATGAGAGTTGGTTGTTAACATGGTATAAAGTTCAGCATCACTTTAGCAATTTCTGCAATTTTCCAGCAGAAATCTCTGATTATGTGTGATATTATAGCACATGGGTTTGGAATCTCATTTATACTCATTACATAACTTTTACTGTCAACAGAAAACATGTTCATTGGCAGAATGGCCAGTATAGATATTATGGTTGGTTGTACATGCTCAAATAACAACCATATACTTTCAAAATTTGGTAACCAGGGTTGAGATTCCCCAAAAGCATCACAGTTCGCAATGCTTTTGGAAAACTCAGTAGACATTGTTGGCAGAAAGGGGATGCCGGTAGAGAGGATTGTATAATTGCTTGTGCAGACTGTGGACCTTTAGTGCTTGTTTGGATGTTTTGGATCAGTTGGAGCAATTGTGGGAGAATGGCAAAAGACCTTCTTCCTTTGCTGACCAATAACCTTCTTTGCTTGGTTTCTGTTGGTTTTTATCAATTTTCTGTGTTTCTTCTCAATTACAGGGCCAGTGAGAGGCTTAGTTCTGTGGTGCACTATATGCTATTTATAAGCACTCAGCAGTCGATTCCTCCAAACTCTTCCAGTGACAGATGGAGTAGAATTTGGGTTTGTGACTGTCCCTGTTTTTTCAGTGTCCTGTGTACTCACTGAGGCTTCAAATATGGGAAATGCTGGTAAATGTTTCTCAGTTGTTAAATTGCTGAAGAAAATGTCTTCATTCTCTAAAACATTTCTTTTGAAATTGAAAATGGATGTCAATTTCTGGATTACCAATGCAGTTGTTTTCTGCAAAATAAGTTTAATATTCTAGTTGTGTCCTGATAAGAGGGTTGAATCCACTGAGGCAGTAAGTGATCTAATTTTGGAATGAGCTGTTGCAATCACTAGTAGATAACAACAAGGGTACAAAATTATTTGTGCGTTATCAAATCTCTGTTTTTCATATCTCAAGATCAATATCAAGCATTTTGATGGACAAAAATATGAGGCTCTTCATATGTATTAAACAATACAAAACAAGTGCTTTTGAGATCCTCTCAAATGGATTGCTAACAAAACCCCATTAACAGTGACAATGTGTCTTAATTGTAATGATTATGTCTAGACCTAAATGCTACTATTTCTTGTTGTCTTAATCAAAATCTGTCAGTTAAATGAGAATTACATAAATAAACCCTTTTAGCTGCTTAACTAAATCCTTTTGCTGCATGATAAATAAAAAAAATATTAACATATTAACCAAAACCCAAACTCGTTGGCTATATCTCACTATTTGTTTTTAATTATATAAACTAATCCAACACATATGACCAAAAAGGTATACTAGCATAGCTGTATTGAATACAGAATACACTACATAACTTATAAACTTCATATTGCAGCTGTAAGCTGTATAGTGGGAGATCACATTAATGCTAGTAAATAAGGTTCAGTGCATAAAATAAGGACTTATCTAAAATTATGACCAACCTTCTCTTTCTGACATATTTTGTCATTACATTAAATGCCAGTAACCCAGCAAAAAAGGGTTTTTATACATTAGATAAACTTGGTTTTCCCAGTGTAAATGCCACTTCAAAAATTTGAGTAAGCAGAACAGAAAAATGTCTATATTTCATTATGGGTATTATAAGAGTAATAAAAAAAAAATTACCATTAGCAGCTACTGTACAACATTCAGACAAAACAGTCTCTAAAGCAAACATCTCACTATCTATAGTGAGATATTACATTTAGATTATCATAAAGTGCCTAAAGATTGTGCAGTCTTATTTGCAACTCAGCATGTGTTAATTCACACACACACACATACACACACTGTACTGCATTCTAGAATATGGTCAGTATCCTAACAAATTTTCTTGTTGCATATTTATTCTATTTAACAAATTGTTGCTCTCATTTTTTGCAGTGATGAGGCCTTATTAAAATAACTCAAACTAACTTAAACTAACTTCATTTCTAGAAGGACATTTTAATTCTTAGTTTGTCTATATATGTAGGATAAAGGTTTTGTTCTGGGGCAAAATATGAAAGGAAACCATTTGAGTGATGTCAAAGCTCTTCTAGTTTCTAATGTTGGGCCTCCACATGTGGAGGGGTGAGGGGTATCTCAAGCCCCTAACCTATCTGAGGAGGGCTTCCTCTTGCTACACAAGGTCGGATTCAACTACACACTGCTCTGTGTATTCCTTCACCAGCTCCACTTTCAAGGTCTCCCTGAAGAAATCAGCCATGGGCTTCCACAGTGGTGGGTCCAGGAAAACCTGGCACATCACATGGCCCTTCAGTGTGCTAGTGTGGCGCCTCAGGTGACATAGGAGCTGCTGCACAGCCAGATCCAGATCTTTGCCAAACATGTCAATGTTGAGGTAGTACCAGTCGTCACCAATAGGTATACGAAAGGGGAAAGTGCACAGGCTGGCCATAGATGGGCAACAAGCGTCATCCACCATCCAATCGATGTCTTTCTTCAACAGGATCTCCATGTTGCTTTGCATGGGCTTGAAGGGCTGCCAGTCTTGCACAATGGTGCCATTGGGTAGTACATCTTGCATTGCCTCACTGCTCAAAAAAAGCTGGTGGACATCTGCAGCCTCTAACCTCACTGGGGTGCTGGAAGGAGCAAGGCCATCTCCTTCAATACCCACATTAAGCCCAAGATCAGTGAGGCGTAACTTTAAGTCTTCAGCACGGAAGCGTACCAGCAGGATTCCCTTTAAACAGGAGTTTCATGATGGTATGAGAGAATGTACAGTACAATATGACTGGATCAGCACTTTCTACTACCCATCACTCTGTACCACCAAATTTAAATTAAATTAAAGCATACATAATGAAAAATAAATGTTTGAGACTATATACAAATGCAAAATTTTATTTAAAAAAAAGCCTATGCTACAATGTATTGTGAGATTGTACAGGTGCATTTTAGTCATTACTGCAGACAAATTCTTGCAAACATTCTTTGTAACCTATCATGCTTTCACACTCAAAAAATGCTTAGTATCACCCATTCTTTGATTTTCATTAGTTATCTGTATTATTCTGTCTACGCTGCATCACACCATGTGTACCACACTCTGTTTTCCCACAACATTTGTTTCAATGCGAGATGATTGGGCATACTCATGGTAGAATCAACTTTACACTAGACTCAGTAACCATACCTCTTTAGTGCTACTTGCAATATGCCCCTATGTTAAGCAGTGACTTTTAAGATTTTTATACTAAGTGTGCATAGCCGGCAGAGGCGCTGTGCACTAAGCTTATTTTTACACGCTGTGTCTATGTTTTTTTTGCTTGCCCTGAGTGGTACATTAGTGTTTTCTTACTGTCATAATCAAAAGTGTACAAAGGTGACATTTTTGCAGCAGCAGCAGCCCAAGCAGTTAGTCATAATTTCCAGCTTTGCTCAGGTGTGTTTGAACAATGTGAGTCAATACACTATATTTACTTACCCATTGCAAGAAAGCACATAAAGGAATGTTTGATAATAGGCTCCCATTAATATAAAATGTATTTGATAAAGTTGCAAAATTTACAAAATAAATTGGTTAAATAAATGTTCATTCAATCAGTTATTGTGTTATCATGATCTATCACTTCCGCCACTTACTCGATTACTCATGTTCACCCCTACCTGTTTAGTGATGAGTCTGTACTTCTGGAAGTCCTTGGGCCCCAGCTGGTCATCTCTGGTCAGTCTGCTCACTTTAACTTCAGGATATTCGGACTTAACAAGCTGAGAGCAGAAGCGGAGCAGCTCCCGCGCAACTCCTTTGCCCCTCTCCTGAGGGGCCACACGGAGCCCTTCCACCAGCATAGTTTCTCCATTGTCAATAACACATACTGACTCAAGTGCAATCTGGAAAATGCAAGACATGGCTGTTTATACAAGTACTAAAAGTCAGTGTATCCTGTTCTGGTTTGCATTTACAGCAGCAGAAACCATGAGTTTTGGAAAGCCTTGAACATCTCAAAAAACAAGTTAAAAATAGCCAAGTACCAATTGTATTCTTCAATATTGTTCATTTTAAGTGCTTACTTTCCAGTATAAGTATACAAATAATAATTACCAAGCAATGCCTAATAATACATGTAATACATGTATAAATAATTGTAGATATTCTTACCACTTTGCCTTGCTTGCGAGCAAGAATGACAGTACGGTTTGTCTCCTGCAACCAGGCCTGATAGCGCGTGGGAAGGTAGTCTAGACCACCATAGATATCCTGGCTTATGGCCATGATGTCATCAAAGTCTTCCTCGGTAGCCACAGTGAACTGTAGTCCGGTATGAGGTGGCACCTCAGGGAGGCAAGTCAGGCTGTTCTCAATCTTCATTGTTTATTGCTGGCAGTGGAGCAGGAAAGGAATATGGTTTCATTATATCATTTATTTATATCATTTGTTTTCTATTCCTGTTATCTATTCCTAGTCTTTATTGTGTCTTTTGTGCGATTAAATGTATCTATTTAACATATAGCTACTGTATATATTAAGTGTATGTACTTAACATTAAGCCTAATTCATGGCACCTGGATTTTGAGAAGATCCCTCAGAACAGCTTAACCACAAGAAAACTTTCACAAACGAGTGATCAGCACTATAGTATCAGCCCAGAAATGATCACCACTTCGTGTGAAGTCTGCCTACTGTTAAATGGCATGGTGATAAATAATAAATTGGCATAATTGCTGGAAACTCTCAACCAAATTCATCCTGCCCTACTTCAGTGTCTATCCCGCTGGGTTTTTAATCCATTGTTGAAATGTGAGAAACAATCATCAGTGTGTTGTCATAGTCTATTAAATATCACTGTGGCATTATGGTAGTCTACTTATTTCTGAGCTTGTTTTGGGAATACTGCCTCTGAAAGCATTCTTGGGCAGCTTATTTGGGCGCTTAACAATAACGTCACGTAACAAAAATTCCATTAACGATTTGTTCACAGACAGTCAGACAACATGGTATGATTTCCATCCAATACAAATGGAAGGGCAGATGAAAGACTACTTGCCCTTGTATTTATATTGGATAGTGGCTATTTAACTGGTAATATGTCTGTACATTCAATGGCTTGCTTGCTGTCTATTTAGCTTATTGTGGCATATCATAGCATATCAACTGCCAATGATGTAAGGGTTGAATCACATTAGAATATTTATTATCCTGGGTATAAAAGATTTCTATAGATTTTTAGGCCTGTAGATAACCAACAGGATATTTCTTTCTACTTACAGCTAAATAACTAGCTGAAGACTCCAGAGCAATTATTTATTTCAGTAAAGGTCAATGGCTGGCATAAAAAAAAAGTTTCTGTCATATAATGTAATGGTAACAGATATACATAGAATATAGAATGTTTTAAGTCCAAAATCACCAACGGGAAAGTTAGTACACATTTTGTTGCCATGAATTACGCACCAGTGCAAACCCAAACTTTCATATAACCGGGGGGGGGGGGGGGGGGGGGATATGAAACTGCATGAACTGCATATGCCATACATGTATGGTGCACTGTGGGTTCATTTTCATCTCACTGTATACTTTACATTGTATATGGTTGAGATGACAGTAAAGAGCTACTTGACTTGGCTTGACTTGAATAATTAGATGCTCGCTTATTGTTGATTAACTGTATACATTATGACCTGATCATCTGAATGACTTTGCGGTAATTTTGGATGCAACAACACTGGCCAAGCATTGCAGAGGGGCAGTAAATCGGTCACTGCAGCATTTTGACTTCCTCATCATTGATCACTGAGTCTATGTCTTTTCAATACAGGAAATACAGGCATTTCTTTGTGGGAATATGAACAGACTCCTAAGATACCTAGTTACCCTGTTTTGGCTATTGTCCTTTAGAAAGGTTATAACGAAAGCAAAGAACATTTATTTCTCAACAAGACTGATAATTATTTACAATATCTTTACAATTATTCACATAACAACTGCTAAAATGCCCATATAAAAAACTGCCTTTTCTCTCTCTCTCTCATTATCATATCATCAAAAATTAAAACATAAAAAAATCTATAGCAAAAACATACTGAAGATAAATAACCTAACAAGCTTGCATGCAGGATCTTGATCAAAATAATGCAAGACAGTTTAAGAGTACAGTCAACACGATTATGCATATGATATCTGACATACATGCTCATACAGCCCACTGTGCACCATCCCCCAACAGCCCTCTTTCTCTCTCTCTCACACACACACACACACAGAATCATTATACACACAAACACATTTTTGTTTATAGATTTTTATATATATATATATATATATATATATATATATATATATATATATATATATATTCAAGGCCACTGTTTGGTCTCAGAAAAGCGCACATACTGACAGTGACATCAACGCCATATCTTCATATCTCATCATAAATACTCCCGTGAAATAAAGCTTCCAGATTTATTAGACTGTGCTAGCTGAGCAGATTCCCAGAATAGCGGCAGAAACCGATATGCGTTCTGTCACGAGCTACTCAACAGAAACAGCTGCTCAGAACTCGATGAGCCGTGCAATATTATCCTTTCAAAAATTATTCTGTTTACTGATTAAAGCTAGATAGATGAGAGTTGCGTTTGTAGACTTTATTTCTTTAATTAGACATTCGCGTTACTCATGGCTACGACAGGCACAAAGTGCACCGATACATTAATCACCGTGGAAAACCGCAAAAGTCAAACTCCCAAGGCTTCTCCCACGATCTGCGATACAGGCATCATTCACACACATTCCACACCGAGCTTAAACATCATTTAATGTGTCTCCTCTTGACGTTAGCCATCTCCTTCCAGTCCCGGTAAAATTCCACACAAAATGGCCGTTGGGGGTAGTGGGGGGAGGGGGGATAACGGAGAAAATCAAATGTATTCAGTACTCCTGAGAAGACTGAAAACGTAAACCTAAACACAACCGGACTTTTTTTTTTTTTTTTTTTTTTTTTTTTTTTTTTTTTTGACGCACGTTTGTCAGAAATCCAAATGTACCGCTTTTATGATTTGTCCTTTGATGTGCTGTAGGATATCACTGTGGATGTCACTATGAAAAAAGGATGCGAGAGAAATCGTTAACGGAATTTTACTCACCTTGAAAGGCGCCTGGAGGGCGTTTGCAGTTCTTGCAGGTTCGCAGGGATGAAGACGGGCCTCTGACAGACAGGTGCTGTATAAATGCAGGTTTAAAATGCCCCTCAGCTGCAGAGATAATTTTAAACCGGCTCGGCACTGGCTCTCAGTATGTCACTTTAGACCACTCCCACCACCCCTATACTCTATACAGTCAGAGAAACGTAATGCATCCAGTATCATTCGGTCTCTCTCTCTCTCTCTCTCTCTCTCTCTCTCTGTGTATGTGTGTGTATTCATGGGGATGCTGCAGATCACAGAAAGCCTTTTCAGAACGTTATTTCCGGTTTCCATGAGGAATTCGGTATTTTTTTTTTTTTTAATGTAATTATGTAATTTATGTAATTACATTTCAAGTTTAGTTTCAATATATATTCAAGTAATGTAATGTAGGAAACATTAAGCAAATTAAGCAAAGTTTACTTCTTTATCTTAAAAACAAAGTAAGTTGTATTTCTAGGACTGACAGAATACTAAATATTAGAATACTAATTAAGATTAAATGTAGGTATATAGGGTACTGACAAGTACACTATATGGCCAAAAGTTTGTGGACACCTGACCCTCACACCATGGGCCAGCCCCAAACTATTGCCACCAAGTTGCACATGAAGTTGCACAAAGCACACAATTGTGTAAAATGTCTGTGTATGCTGTAGCTTTAACATTTTTCTTTACTGGAACTAAGGGCCCAAAACATCTTTCAGTTTTCTTCACTCTGATTCTCCCCCTTGAAATAACAGATAAACAATAACATGTTGCTATACAAGACGATGATTTTACACTGGGGATCCCACCAACAGGATTGCGGAATTATATTTTGTATAATGTCCACAATCTGCATGTTCCAGTAAGTGCGTAAACAACCTCCAGTTAGTCGAGAAGGTAGCGACCAGAATCCTTACTAGAACCAGAAGATATGACCACATCACCCCTATCTTATCCACACTGCATTGGCTCCCAGTAAAATTTCGTATTGATTATAAAATACTGCTATTGACCTATAAAGCACTGAATAACCTTGCATCACAGTACATGCCTACTTCGAACAAAAGATGCAGGCTCTTTGTTGGTACCTTGAATAATAAAAGC
The DNA here is from genome assembly GCA_037576675.1 of Pangasius sanitwongsei. Taxonomy (NCBI): domain Eukaryota; kingdom Metazoa; phylum Chordata; class Actinopteri; order Siluriformes; family Pangasiidae; genus Pangasius; species Pangasius sanitwongsei. Next base: position 14,445,809 of record CM075006.1, on the reverse strand, counting down.
TACAGCAGGGGGCAGAGATTTCTCTTGCACAGTCCCAGAGTTATGGAATAGCCTTCCAATTAGTGTTCGGAACTCAGATGCAGTCTCAGTGTTTAAGTCTAGACGGAAAACATATTTGATTAGTCAAGCCTTATTAGTTTTTTCTTAGGTAAAGGTGCAGATCTGGAGGGTTCATGGGCATAGAGATGGGATTTCACGAGTTCACAAGTTCACTCAGGTTTGTTGATGGTGGAGTGGCTGGCTGCTTTATGTCTCAGGGCACCCTCATGTCTGTGTTACCTTCTGGCTCTTCCTTTTAGTTATGCTGTCATAGCTAGTCTTGCTGGAGTCCCTGCTTGCACTCTGCGCACAGAGTACATTTTCTTTAACTGTTACATGACATTATACGACATGACATTACATTACCTACTAATCTGTGTTTTCTCTCTCTCTCTCTCTCTCTGTGAAACTACACACGCTACTACTGAGATAACAGTGATCCTGATTCCTACTGCTCTCCGGACCTGACTGATCCATTGTGATGCCTTACTTCTACTTGGAGTTCTTGTCACGTGAAAATGCTAAGGATGGCTGCACATGGACTGCTTAAAGATCACCATGAGATTACTGTGGATAGAACCTAAAAAAAAAAGATGGCTGTGGATGTTCTTCCTTAGATAGCCTTGGAACTGCAACTGCTAAGAACAGTTTGCACTCAAGTCTCCATCAATGAACAGTTAATAACTTCAGGTCGATACAATAGAGATGAAGAAGAGAAATTATTTATAATCACACTATCTGGTGTCACCTAGATGAAGATAGGTTATATGAGTATATGTTATATGATATGAGTCTAGTTACTCTCAAGGTCTCTTCCTCTTGTCATCTCTGGGAGTTTTTCCTTGTCACTGTCACCTCTGGCTTGATTTCTATAAAGCTGCTGTGACAATGTCCATCGTTAAAAGCACTATACAAATAAAATTGAATTGAATTGAATATTGATTCTGAGAGTCACTTTCAGTAAATGGATGGAAGCATTTGCGATTAAGTCTGATACAGCTTCTACTATTGCATGTGTACTTTGGGAGCAAGTTTACTGTAGATGGGGATTGCTTCTTAGTTTAGAGAGTAATAGAGAGTAATAGCAATAGTAATATTCCTGTAATATAAGAAAAAGGTGTTTTAATAAAGAATTAGTTAAGGGGTGTCCACACTTGTGCAACCAGGTTATTGTTGTTGTTTTTTTTCCCTTAAACATTTCTTTGTTTTTCACTTGAATTCTGTTGGTTGCTATATCCTATTAAAGTTGGGAAAAGGTGTGACATTATTTATCTTGGTTTCATTTTCACATTACAAAAACCTGAAATTTTAACAGCGATGTGTAGACCTTTTTATCCACTGTAGCAATGACAGTGGCAAAAATGTATGCAGTCTTAGGCCAGTTGTGTGTGAACACATTCTGGCCCAGTGCCATTGTTTCTGTCCTGTCTGTGAACACTGGCTGGTGATTGTCTCTGCCTACACACAAACGAACGTCAGTGGCTGAGTGGTTAAGGTTTGGGCAGCACTGCCAAGCTACCACTCTCAGGTTCTTGAGCAAGGCCTTTAACCCTCTGCTCCTGGTGTGCTGAATCATGGCTGTGTGGAATGTTTGATTATGTTCATTTTAGTTTTACCCAAATTAATATGATCATGATGACTTGCATATTGTAACTCTGTGACACATAAACAAGTAAGGTCATGATGATAATATGTATTATGACCTTATAAGGCATGCTCCTATTTTGTTTGGTCTATTTTTATGTCATTATCATGACCCTGTGCTCTGACCTGAAATTCCTGTCAAACTGGGATATGTGAAGAAATGAATTTCAATGTGCTGCATGTGTATATGTCACAGTAATGTCTTTCATCACAATAAAGCAACAAAAATTACATCAGGGTCTGTCTCTAAGTGTGAGGCAGCTGTACTACGTTCCACTGAGCTCTGCATTTCACTGAACCATTACATTGTTGTTAACAGCGCTTGCATTTAGCCCATGCCCACTGCCAGCTCCTCCATTTTGCTTTCCATCACAGTAAAGGCACTCATTCTCTCCTTTCCAAGAGACTGAGCAGTCAAAATCTCTGTTGGCTCCTGTTCTTCCTTTGATCGTGGCCCTGCAGTCTTATGGCTTGCCTGGAACCAGAGGCACCGTTATGGGGGATGCAGAGTATGCCAGGGCATATGGGCCCACCAGGACGCTAGGGGGCCCCAAATCACCACTTTGGAATTATTTTTTAAATTGTTTATTTTATAATAATTATTATTATTTTTAATCTTATATACACGAACACAATTAACCATTAATAATGTAGTAAAAAGTAAATTATAGAAAATGATAAGTGAAAGTGAACTCGCACTCCTGTCACTTCAAAATACAGTGCGCATGACGAATAGAGCACAAAGTTGCACGATCCATACCCTTTGAGGAAATTTTAGACAAATGGGCAAGCATGAAATCAAGACGTCTCTGAATTTAATCCCGAGATGCCCTTTTTTATGGCTGAAAGGTTTAGGACAAGAAGCGTCTTTTTTTCCCCTGCTAAATACAGGGTCTCCCAAAAGTCTCCATACATAGAGGAAATTAACACCTAAACATGATTGCCATTTCTTTGTAAGCACACACAATCAACTCTCCCACTCAAGATGAACTCCTGTTACACATCAGGTGTTATGCATGTAATTGCATATCTTCCATGCAAATACATGCATAACACCAGATGTAAACTATAGTATTGAGTATATTATAGTATATAAACTAAGTATGAAAAACTAAGTATGAAATATTTTGGAAGACATTTTGCTAAAAAGTGTTAATTTCCCCTATGTGCGGAGACTTTTGGGACACCCCATGTTTTTTTGCCTTCCTGGCCGGTTTGTCTAGATAGTGTATATAAGACTGGTTAAACTTGTTACTCTGTTTGTGTGTTTAGAAGCTTTGATATGTTTGATATTTCTTTATTTTTGCTGCCTGCTGGAATGTAATGTCTTCTTGAAAATAGAAAGAAAAATTGTTGCTAAGTACGAAATTTTTTGTAATGGTGAGAATGTTGATTCGAATAAAAGCACAGAATGATATCGTTGTGTGAGACTCTTGTATGCTATTTGGATTAACGCTATATAAAGTAGGCTACTGTAGTATAGCAGCAACGAATCTCATTTCTCTGAAAATATAAATTATTTTATTTTCTTATAGAAAAAAAAATCCACAAGTCAAAAAAATAAACATTCATCTGAAAGGAAAGAGCCCATAAATCTGTCTTGAATACCCCTTTAAATCTGTTCATGGCGCCCCTGCCTGCAGCACTGCACACTGCGCTCCTCCAGCTCTGGGGAAAGAAATAGGGCGCAGTTCTTCCACTGCCCACGAGAGGCGCTTCTCATGCCACAATTATCATTATACTGCAGTACAGTTAGAGCTACACAGTGTAAGAGCTTCTTGTAGATGCTGCAGTCCCAATATAGAAGATTAAGAGAAAATTCGAGAAGGTCTAAATAAATAAATAAATAAATAAATAAGTTCAACAATTCACATCACATGAGCAATACTAAGCACTAGCCTTGAGGAGGGGAGGGAGGTTTGTAAGGCATGGTATATATTAGGACTGTGATTTATTATTATTATTATTATTATTATTATTATTATTATTATTATTAATTTACAGTGAGCTCATAGATACATTTTGGCAGCCCAAGTCCGCAGAGATGCCCCTGTTGCCTACATCGCCGCCAACGCGTTTTAAGTACTGTCGTCCTTTTTGGCCTTTCTAGCGACTCGTTTCAAGTTACCACTGACAGCAACGAGTCGTTGTTTTGACTTGGTAACAACTTTGCAGTTATCCATCACAGCTTGGTAAGTTTTAATTAAAGGCAAGCACTGACACTTTTTCTGTGTTGAATCGTGCGTTGATTCGGTGTAGGAAAACCGAAGACTGTAAAACAGTGGTGTAATTTGTGTGGCTAGGCAATTCGTCAATGACCTATAGCTTGGATAGCTGGCTAATGTTAGCTGTTTCGCTAATTAGCCATTTTCATGAACATATTAGCTGTCAAGTTTTCTTATAGCAAATTACTATATCCCGGAAAGGATGTGTAGCTAGAGCGCCAAATCGTAAGATTCTTACGAATCAAAATGTTAACTGGTATTAAGTATCTACCTAAAAGATTAAAGTACAAGAGTAGTGATGAGCTACGTGATGAAATTGCGCGATAGTTCCCAGTAGCAGTGCTGATGAAAACATTCTCGAGTCATTTCCTGGAGCACAGCGAAGCTAGAGATGTGGCATCTTAATGGATATATGGATATGTGGCATCTTATATGGATATTAATGGATATGTAAAAATGACTCAGTGACTACCTCCCAAACCCCTACTTGCTAATTTGCCTGAAACTTCGGTTTCCTTAAAGAAAGCGTGCAGCTCAGTACTCCATGATACACGTACATCATGATTATAATAATAATAATGATGATGATGATGATGTGTGCGTTCTTTCAGTCATTATGAAGCCTCCATCTCGTCGCCGGATCACACCATCTCGTTTTTTAGAACTAAAGCGGACTGAACCAATAAGCAGGTTCCGTCCTGGGTGCCATCGGCTGGAACAGCGGAGCCTTCTACTTGCCCTGAAACAACAAAACAGGTTAAATACAGAACTGGATTTGTTGGCACTTCAGAAGAAAGTTCCTAAATGGTCTCTGCATCAGGTATGCATGTCCACAATGAACCTTTGCTCTGGTACAAACAAAAATATTGTAAAAATCCTGTGCCTGTAATACCACTATGTACAGTGCAGTATTTGCTTTTAGATACAGAACATGATAAAGTTTTTGAGGAGGTGTGTGGTGCAGCGGGTGTATCTGCAGGTCCAAAAACAGAGACGTGAGGAACAAAACACCAAAGTACCAACGGAACTATGGGCAGAAGTAGCACAGAAAATGGCTGGTGTCCATGAGGAAACAATATCTTCTGCCTTCTCTCAAGTATGTGATCATGGAAATGTGCATGTGATCATATTGGAAGAGATCGCTTAGTTTCTAGTGTTTGTAATACTGTAATATTCAAAGAAGGAATATTTCCAAAGAATTTGTCACTTAAATCTGTGTGTATATGTATGTGTCTATGTACAGTGGGGTCCAAAAGTCTGAGACCACATTAAAAATCTGGGATTGTTTCCCATTTAAAGATGGAAATAAACCTAAAGTTTTAGAATTTTGAAATATTTAAAACAATGTAAATGTTCAATATCTTGAATATTTAATATTTCTGCACTATTTCTAGGTATCTGTTTAAATGTAAGCAAGTTTGTGATATTGACCATGTAAACTCCCTTCTACAAAAGGTCAGATTTTCCTCGTGCCTAATATCTTCCATTGAAGCATGTGTTCAAATGACACTCCGATGGATTTGAGCTAAAATGGATCATATGGTTTTGCACAAACTTGTGGAGTCCATACCAGCTCAAGTGCACATTGTCATTAAAGCAAAAAAAAAAAAAAGGGACATACCAAATACTAATAAACTCTGAAATTCATGTAAATACTTTAAAGATTCTACTTTTCACTCATGTTGTTGAGTGAAATATGTAGTTGTTGTCAATAATTTATTTTGTAATGAAAATTGTTGTATTAAATTAGAAAAGAATGCAAAATAGAAGCATTTTCACTATTGGTCTCAGACTTTTGGACCTCACTGGATCTTCATTTTATGAGCATGTATCTTGGGTGGCAGCATTTTTTTTTTTTAGTTGATTTTTCTGTACCATCAGATGCTGATAATTGCTGCTACAGAGCCCTGCAGCCTCCGCAATTCAGATCCTCCACGTACCACTGACTCTCAAAGTACTCTAGCCAGCGGCTTGCGCACTATACCCCTGAGGCCGATGCCTAAATCCCACGCTGGCTCGCCTCCTCCAGTGATAATTCTGCCTGGACAAGCCTCTAAAACCCCTCAGTCACATGGGAAGGATGCAGCTTCCAACCCTTCTGCCCAAACCACCACAGTAACATCTCCTTCTGCCATTGCTGAAGAGGATCATATCGATTTACAGCAAAAAACTGAGGCAGACAAAGACCCTGCCATGCCTTCCACATCAACCACCCTTAAATCACTTCTGAGTCAACCTGTCTCAAAACCAACACCACCACTGTCTGCTTCAAGTGCTGTGTCTACTGATGCACCCTTGCTCACATCAGACATAGATAAGCAACCTGAAAGTGGACAGTCTGAGCAAGCCTGGCAATATAGACCAATGGGGATGAAGAGTGTAGTGGATTTTGAAAAGATATACCAATTTATAAGCAACATCATTGTCAAAAAACACACTCAGCCTCTTACTGCTATGGGTATGTATTCTCCCTAAAACAATCTGTCTACATATTAAATTTTTTGTCAATTACAATGGATGTTGGTACAAGATGGGCTGATCTGAGTATTTCAGAAACTGCTGGTCCCCTGGGAATTTCACACACAGCAGCCTCTAGAGTCTACATAGAATGGTGCGAAAAATAAAAAAAACATTGAGTGAGCAACAGTTTTGTGGGTGGAAATAACCAGATTGGTTTGAGCTGCAAGGAAGGATATACTAACTCAATCATTCTTTACAACCATGGTGAGCAGAAAAGCATCTCAGAATACACAACACATCAAGCCTTGAAGTGGATGAACTGCAACAGCAGAAGACCACGTCAGGTTCCAGGCTATCATGGGCTTAGGCTCACCCAAACTGGACAGTTGAAGAATAGAAAAAAAAGAATCACTTGTGTTTCTGCTGATGATATTTCTCATCAACAAGGCGTTTCCATCCGCAGAACTGCCATTCACTGGATGTTTTTTCTTTATTGCACAATTCTGAGTAAACTCTAGAGACTGTTGTGCGTGAAATCCCAGGAGATCAGCAGTTAGAGAAATACTCAAACCAGCTTGTCTGGTACCAACAATCATGCCTGCTACCACATGATTGGGTGATTGGCTGGTTAGATAATTAGATTGACTGTGTAGGTGTACAGGTGTTCCTAATAAAGTGCTTGGTGAGTATTTAGTGTGTGTGTGTGTATATATATATATATATATATATATATATATATATATATATATATATATACGAGTATAAAAAATGTATATTATAAACAATTTCACAAGGTTGTAATTTTATCTTTAATAACCCAAGAAAGTGCAGTGCTTTTGGACCTGTTGATGTCTTTGCCTGAAGAGCTCCCCTTGCTGGACTGTAAGGAACTGCAGCATCATCTACTTCAAGTTCACACCCGTCTGAACACACCAACAGTGAGCCACAGCACAGATCAGGGACCTGCAGTTGCTAATTCTGCTTCAACTAGAGTAACAGAACAGCAAACCTCCAGAGCTGGCAAACATGCTCAAGGACCTGATGTTTCTTTACAAAAACTGAGTGTACAGTCTACAGGGGAAGAATCACCATTAGCTGCTGGAGATTTTGCAGGCCAGTCACCTGCAATAAAACTGTCGAAAGACAAAGGTGATTGGGCCACTGCTGGCCTGTGTCCACTAAATCCATTCATGGTGCCAGTAGCCCTCCTGAAACGGCAGTAACCCAAGGAGAGTGCAAAAGCAGCTCTGGTTTTCTGATTTCAGAACTGTTGATGCTGACGTTGGTGTTTTAAAATTATTTCATTTAGAAAATAATATACACCTGCCAAAGTGCAGTGAATGTGATGACATCAGTGAAATAACCTTACATAATTTAATGAAGCTTGTTAGTACAAATTAGGCCTTTAGAATACATTCCACTGAAAACATATTTTACATATTTCAAAGCATATTTTGCATATTTCTAATGCAGTAGTGAAGTGGGACACAAGAACACATTTAATTTATAAATGTGTTGGATTCACTATTTGAAGTTTTTGTCTTTTTAGTTACTAAAGAACACTTTTGTGCACACAGTTGTGTTTAATAAAATATCAATTTTTTAGTTAATTTCTGTTGCATTTGCCATTCTAGTGTGCTGTTTACAGAAAATGTTCATGTTTACAGAAAATGTGACTGGTTTACTATGAGAAATGTGTGGATCAGGGAAATGTGGCTCATGAATCAAGTAGTAAAGAAGTTAAAATGTTTTGCTTAGTCTTAGGTATATCTGAGTGGTGTCTGATTTATTGACCATAAAAACAGTGTAAATTATGTGCTTAAGTCAATTATGTTGACTTCTCTGACTCAAAACCTCACCTCAAAGGAAAGTAAGAGTAGGGGTAAGCAAACTGTCCTTGTTGCAAAGCTTATATTTAATAGTTAATTTTATATTAGATTTTTTCCCCTTTGCTTTTTATGAACTGGACAGAAGTAACAACCTAAAGGTACATCAGCGTGATTACATAATCAGCCTGTCATGTTTTACTGCTGTGTCTGGTGGATTACAGCCCATGGAGCTGTAATTTTATAACGTATGATTTTACAACTCTACATAAAATGTCTTATTGCCTGTTCAAAGAAACGAAACCTCTCCTTCCCAATATTCATCAGGTGTTTGCTGCTAGATTTCACAAGGTTATGAGGTGTATACTTAGTGTATTTCTTTTCCAGCAAGTGCAGGTGCAAAAATGCTGGGAAAAGTGGAATATAAATTGTAGGATTGCATTGGAAAGGCAAGGCCAAGTCTTTTGTTTTTGCTGAACGCTGAAGACATTTAGGTTTGAGATCAAAAGATGAATATGAGACAATATATTAGAATTTCAGCTTTTGTTTCCTGATATTTACATCTAGACATGTTAAACAACTTAGAATATGGCACCATTGGTGGCAGACCACCCAACCGTTACTTGAGCAAAAATATTGGAACAGATAGTCTTAAAGTAAATACTTCAGGGATAAGGATTCCAATCTGGCCTTCTGATTCTTACTGCTGATGAGTGGTTTGCATCTTGTTGTATGGCTTCTATATTTCTGCTTTCAAAGTCTTCTTCGAAAAGTGGATAGTGATACCTTCACCCCTGCCCTGTGGAGGTTGTTGTTGATGTCACTGACTGTTGTTTTTGGGTTTTTCTTTATAGCTCTCACAACGTTTCTGTCATCAACTGTTGTTGTTTTGCTTGTCCAACTTGTTTGATGTCTGGTTGTTAGTACACCAGTGGTTTCTTTCTTGTTCAGGACATTCCAAATTGTTGTATTGGCTATACTCAATGTAAATTGTGCAATGGTTCTGATTGATTTTCCTTCTTTTCTCAGCTTCAAAATGGCTTGCTTTTCTCCCATAGACAGCTCTCTGGTCTTCATGCTGCTTTATGCGTTTTAACAAAAAGTGCAGTCTTCACAGCCAGAACTCAGGGCTCAAACCAAGAATAGACATTCAGAGCTATTAATTGTTTAAACAGTCAATCTAACAGGGCATACCTGAGCAACAAGAAACACCTGTCAGTCACATGTTCCAATAATTTGATCACTTTAAAAATGTGTGGGTTCAAACAAATATCATGTTCTAAGTTGTTTAACACATTTAGATGTAAATATCAGGAAATGGAAAAGAAAGTACACCCTCTGCCAATTCTATGTTTTTATTTATCAGGGCCTAAATAACAATTTTGTGGTCCTCACCAACTTCTATAAACAAATAACCTCAGGTCAAAAAAATAAACAGATTTCAATATGTAGTCTTTTTTTTTCTTCCAAAAACTAAACTAAAAGTTTTTTTTTAAAGTTTTTTTCAGAAACCAGTTGGGAAGTATAATTACAACCATCCTACTTATACAATCATTAATAGAGTAATTAGCAGCCAAATGTTACTAATGCAATGCACAAGAAGTATTACTACCTCTGAAAAAGCAGTACCTTTGGCAGTTTGGTGTTCTGGAGCACTCAGGTGTGTGTCTACATCATGCCAAGAAGAAAGGACATCAGCCATGGCTTTAGAGAAGCAATTGTTGCTGCTCATCAATCTGGGAAGGGTTATAAGGCCATCGCCAAACAATTTGAAATTCACGATTCTGCAGTGAGAAAGATTGTTTACAAATGGAGAGCCTTCGGGACAGTTGCCAACCTTCCCAGGATTGGATGTCCCAGCAAATTCAGTCCAAGGTCAGACTGCTTAATGCTCAGAGCTTTATATCAGAGATATAAAGAAAAACCCAAGAGCTACATCATGTGACCTACAGCCCTGTGTAAGCACATTAAAAGTTTATGTTCATGACAGCACAATCAGCAAAAGACTGAACAAGTATGGCTTTCATGGTAGGATAGCTTTCATGCCCTTAAACAAATGCCCTTAAACACAATGAACTGATTGTCATTTTTTTTGTCACCTGAGATTATGTGTTTGTTTATAGAAGTTGGTGCAGACCACACAATTGTTATTTATGCCCTGATAAATGAAAACATAGAACTGAAGGAGGGTGTACTTTCTTTTTCCCATGACTGTATACCATTTAAACACTCACTTGAAGTAGGAATCATTGTAATTACTAAAGCAAAATATTCAATTTAGAACACAGGTTTAGGTCAGTCAAGGCATCAAGGTAGTTTTTATACTTATTATTTTGTGGTGTAATTTTAGTGATCAGCTTTAATAGTGTATTAACATTTTACTTAAACAAATCTTTTTTTGTTCCACCTTCCATTCATTCACATCCTCTATATGCAGAGGATTGTGGGAGCAAGAGGAGTGTGAACAGGCAGTGGAAGTTTTTAAAAATGAGCTAGAGCATTTTTCAACTTCTCAAACTAATTCATATATTGTGCATGAGTTTATTATGCTGCCTCATATGCTAATTAGCCATTTAGATGGCTATTTAGCAGGCTATAACAGTCCAAACTGTTCTCTAGATGTTCTTTTTCTAGTTACTACACCAAAATGCTGCTGGTATGGAACATACAACTGCAGTGTAGGAGTTGGAAGTGGTAATAAATGATTGGCATTAACAAAAGAGCTATGAACAGAGGCAGGTTTTAAAGGGTATTGCACATAAAATTAATATTACCAGCTGTGAATTAATTTTCCAAAGAAGAAACAACTGGTACTAGGGTCATGTCATGTTGGTGGAAAAGCGAGAGGCCTATATGTACAGTATTCCAAACCATGATGGAAAAAGTACTGAAAATTAAACTTAAATGAAAGCATATATAATGTATCAAATTGCAATCAAATGTAGAAGTATCCAGGCAAAAATGTACTCAAGTGAAACTAAAAAAAATGTTATTATTATGAGTTATGTATATATTGTTTACATAGAAATATTTACCATTAGCTAGAATTTAACTTATAACTGGCCTAGCCAATTATGAGCTACTGGAATCCATACTAATCTTACCTGGCAGAGGAAACACTTATGTAAGTTAGTTAAATATAGCAGGTTAATGTTCGCAAATTAGCTAAACTTACCTCAGCATGCTTTTTCAAATTAGATGCCTTTCGTGCCTTCTAAGGAGGCAAAGTAGACACTTTATGTCTTCGCTTACACCAGCATGTTTAAACATTTTACTGAGGTAGGGCCAGGGAACTAACTACATTGTGTATCATGTCTTGATGCATGTCTTCCTTACATATGTTTCATTCCTTACATGCAAGTCTACCATGTATAGGAAGTTTCTGACTCCCTTGTGATCTCCGATCAAGTGTTGCACAGAAGCACAGCAGGCAATGTTGATAAGGTCAGGATTTCCCCACTTAACTGAATTAGAAATTAGAAATTTAAATTTATGATTCCTGCATTCAGAAACAGGAAGAAATACTGTTGGATTATTATGTCTTAATGATGATAAAATGTTCACTGTACAGAAGTATTAAAGATAATTTTTACTACTAGAAGTAGTAGCAAAGGATAGAAGTAGTGAAACAACCTTACCGGAATGCTTTCAAGTCAGAGAAAGATAAAGCTTCTTCTAATCTTTCTGAGTTTTTTCCACTGTAAAATTATTTTACCCATCTATAAAAATACCATGGAAATCCAGATTTAACTGCTGTTACACTGTATTTATGTGATCTTTGGACTTCTTTTTGAAATACTTTATACTTAATACTGTCACAGAGTTTCATTTGGTTGTGCCAACCCTCCCACATCTACATATATTAGGTGTGCATGGCACAAAAAGCCCAAAATGCATAATCCAAAATTACATTATGTTGTAGGCCTATATTTAATACCCATAAAGGTGAAGTTAGGTTCATCTTATCTGCAACGTCTTGCAATGGGTAATTGTTCTCAGTAACATTACTCTTATCTTACTCGGAGTAGAATATTAAGAGATAAGTAAGTTACATATGCTTTAGGCCTTATACAAGTGTGGTCATGGACAAGCCCTGAGATAACCCCAAGCCATCCTTCCCTTTTCCAGAAGGGGGTCAGGGGAACTTTTTATTTCCTACTATATACGCATTAAACTGAAATCTGAATTAAAATGTTTTAAATACAAAAAATGAAACATGTCGAATCAAACATTCTTATTTCTGAAAGCAATCCTGACTATATTTAGCTGGTATGCATACTGTGCTCTATTGCTATGACTTTCAAATCCTTCATATATATATATATATATATATATATATATATATATATATATATATATATATATATATATATATATGT
>CM075006.1:14402976-14423675 GCA_037576675.1 Pangasius sanitwongsei | reverse complement strand
CCCATGGGCTTTGTTTTATTAGCAGTAATATGTTGTTTAGCTGTTTTATGTATCATTAATATTTTTGATTTGCAGTGTTGCTACATGCTCCTAGCTTAACTACATTTTAACAGAATGGCAGCAGATGAGCTATTTTCCAAATAATGTAGCTTTTCCAGTAACAAGCTATGTAATGTAATGTAATATAATATAATGTAATGGACACCAGTCACCATGTAATAGTGTGACAAACCTACTATAGCTAAATATTTCCAGAAATTAACTCAACCAAGAGTAGTGGAATAAGTACTCTCGATATCTGTTGATGTTGATTTGATGATGTTTTACAGTTAAGTAACACTAACTGCTTAATTAAAGTGGCTTTGGCATAACACGTACCAAGCAGGTACATTTTATTTTGTTTAAAAAAAAATTAGCTGTACAATAAATTAAAAATGTCACAGTTGATTTTTCTCAGTTTGACGATCCACTTAAGTGTAGCAAGCTAATTTATCAAAACGTTAGTTTGTTGATTAGTTACCCAACACTACTGGCTTGTAAATTTATGTTCTTCTGCTAAGCCTTTCAAATAAAGAAATTTACTGGATACTATGGTTTTTATACTTTTTTTTTTTTTTTTTTTACATCTCAGAACTATTTTTAACATTCACAGTCCATGTAGCTCTATCCTGGACTAAATAATTCCTGGTTGATTGTCAACATACTGAGCACATTTTACATCCAACACCGAAAACAGAGCTGTTTATTCTCTGCATCCAGTTATCAGAAAATCTTGCTTGTTTACAGAAGTGTACTGATATGATTTCCATGGTTTTACTGACAACAAATAACGAGGTTCAGGTATCAGGGGCATGCGAGTTGAAAAGTACTAAACTGGCCAGTGTAAGAAGTACAGGATCACTATTAGCCTTTGGGTTAATATATACACTGATGAACCAAAACATTATTATTATTAGTTAACATTAATTTATTTTTATTTTTATTTTTAAATTGTAAAATTAAAAACTTACTAAATTGTAATACTTTTACAGTTTACAATTTAAATAAAAGACAAACTGAGATAAAAGGATAAAAAAAAAAGCATAAATATTACGGACTGACAGTTTAATCTAAATTACAGACTCTCCTTTTAATATTATTATTATTTATTAATAATTTATTATTGATATTTATCTGCCCAGTTTTTATATCTAAAAAATGATAATAATGAAATAATATTAAAATGCTAATCATGCTAAGCTGCTATGTTGTTAAAGCAGGTCAGTGTGAGAGACAAAATGGCGGACACGAACAAATTCTGATCTATTTACACAATATCACCAAAACACTGAAATAACATTTACGCGCTAATTATTTCATTTGTTATTTATTTTGCTCCCGTTGTATTGAAGTTTATTGAATTTTAAGGTTAGAAAGCTAATATAAAGTGTTGTGTTAACAGCCTCCTGGCAACAATAAACCGTCTCGCACTTCAGCAGCACTGAGCGTGACAGGACAAAGTGGAGCTGCTACGTGATTGGCTGATGGTGCAACAGAGCAGTAACGTGATTGGTTCCCGCGCCAAATGATTGACACTGGACCCGCCTTCGATATAGGAAAATGCAGTTTTAGCTAAAGCGAAATTAATCAGCACTTCACACAGAAGCATGAAGTGATCCTATGATGATGATGATGATGATGATGATGATGTGCTTCATCTGCTGCAGCTAGAGAGAGAAAAATAAACACATCCAAACAAGTCTTTAGGTTTATTCTGTTTAATTCACTGAAGAGAAGAAAAAAAAAAACATCAACATCATAATCATCATCGTCGTCATCATCATCGTCATCACGGATTTAGAACGTAAAGCTGTAAGAGATGGGGGGGGCTGTGACGTCACAGGAGGAGGCTTTGGCGTCACAGGAGGAGAAGAGACAAAAAAATCTCAGGTGCTTTAGTTCAGTTACTGTATTTTACAGATCACATGCCAGGTGAGCTCCTCTAACCCTTATCATCATCATCATCATCATCATCATCATTATTATTATTGTTAATATTATTGTTATTGTTTGTTGTTAATAATGAATGAATAATAATTGTGGTGATTAAAAAGCCAGACTTGGTGTGAAAGATGTGAAGGATGAGCTGCGATGAATCCAGGCCTGAGTTTGAACATGGCTTTATTCTGATCACTGAGCTGGAGGACTTTGCTTTAATTAACGACCTGTTTGCGTTTATACAGAGAAAGCAATCCGAGAGAAAACACCGAATTCATACCCAAGTGATACAAAGGTGAGTCGAGTTCATGTGAATCAGTTTGAACATGAACAGCATTCATTTGATTCTGGGACTGAAACAGGATGGGTGCTAATATTTATGCTCGGTGATGTAGTTATTAAAAACTCTGCTAGGATTTCATTTGTACTTTGATGATCAAAATGCTAAAGTTAAAGTGCTGAAACTGATGTGAACTCCATGTGCTCTCTACAGATGAGTCAGAAGAAGAGAAGTAGCCAAAGAGGAACAGCTGGAACAGCTGGAGCGTGCACTCAGGACTCCACATCTGACCAGAGACTGAAGTGTTTCAGGGACATTATGGACGTCGTTCTTCATCTGAGCGAAGAGTATGCTCATTTTTACTGATTTCTGACTCTCAGTAACATTTTATTCAGTTCATTTACACTTGAATAAATGCTGATTTACTCTGTGTGTGTGTGTGTGTGTGTGTGTGTGTGTGTGTGTGTGTGTGTGTGTGTGTGTTTAAAGGGAATGGAAGGCTGTGACCAGGGAAATGACGAAGAAGGTAAGAGTGTTAGAATAACGAATAATGAACTAGTTTCATTTAGTGGAACACACTGTAATGTCATTGATCATATTTCATATTCAAGAAGCTGATTTTCTTTGTCTTTATTTCAAAAGGTCACAAAGTTGGAGTTTGCGGCTCTGTGCACGAAAACCGTGATGTCAGCCGCGTCTTCTGCCATTAGGCGTTTACTGGCGCCTCTCATCGACAGCTTCGGGATCGACTTGATTCTCCAGGCAAACGACAAGCTGAAGAAAATGCCCGAGTCTAAATGGAGGAAGTGGTCTGACTCAGACGCCTCAGCTCAAAGGTAAACTTTACCAACCTGATGCTCAGATCTCACTCTTAATATTCACAATGATGAACTTTACTGCACTGTTTAATCAACACCGTCTGACCAATCAGAATCCAGGATTCAGCAGCGCTGTGGTGGAAGGACTTACAGTGCTATCAGATGGGTTTTCTGTGTTTTATGATCAATTGGCTGTGGAACGGAGCGATGGTAGAACAAACTATATTCAGAAATAGAAGAGAAATTTAACGCTGATTGTCGTTTTTCACTCGCATTCACTTATTTAAATTCATGTGAGCACTGACGTAAAAATAATATGAATTCCCGTTAATGTTCTCTGTTTCCTGTATAAAGGTCGCCAATGGAGACGTCTGATTTCATCTGTCAGCTCGTTCAGAGAGTCGTCACTCAGACAACAGCTGCGATGCTGGAGGCGATCCGGAGAGTGGCATCAGGACGGAGGACGATCTGCTCGGCGAGTGCTTTATCACCTGCAGAAGATCAGATCTCACTGCCAGATCTCAGCATCGCATGCACTAATGAGATCTGTGATAAGGTCTTGGCTCTGTGTTACTCTGATGATTTCGACAGCCTTGGAGGAGCGAAAATTTCAGGAACATCGCTAAAGTCCCACCAGGAGGTCCAGGGAATAATGAATTGCTTGGAAGAAGTTGTCTCCACCAGCAGGTCCCCTTTTGAGTTAACGCTAAAATCCTCGACCCCTGATTCGGTCCCTGTGACGACTAAAGTGATGGCTCCTGGTTGTGCTTCGTCAGCTCCTAAAGCTGAGAAGCTTTTCAGTGATCAGTTTCTGAGCAAAGCCACACAAGCAGTCGGAAAAATTCTTCTGAAAACAGAGGAAAAAATCGCTACCGTAATGTCGTCCCAAACCTCCGTCCCTGTCCGCAGTGAGACAGAAATGAATTCCCTGATGGAGCACGTCAAGAGAACAGCCTCAAAAATTCTGTGGGAATCAGTTTTTATACTTACACAGTCACTGTGTAAAAGTTCATCAGGCGTCATTTGCAATGATGCTAACCAGTCTGGACCAAAAGATGAGAGGAAGAACTTCCTCTCTGATGCTCGAAAGATGTACGAGAACATCTTCAAGCAGGTGTTTGAGTTCACCTCTGGGCGGAAGCAAGCCATTTCCGAAAAAAACAAGTTCTTGGACGTCTGTCCTAAAACCGCTGCTGAGCTCGACGGCAGGTCGGAGAACATCCAGGAGTCTGCTGCTGCTGAACGTTACCTCGATAATGCCATTCTGGTTGCGAGTAAGATCCTAGAGAAGTGGTTATCTTCACACATTTCCACAGGTTTATTCGGCGGGAAAGATTCGGGTTCCAGCACAAAGTCGTCACCGACGGCGTCAGTAGATCTGGAGCAAGTCACTGCTGAAATTGTAAACACGGTGATCAGTGGAATGACTCTCGAGACCGGAATAACTGACATGGAAAACAGATCGGAAGCTCAGGTAGGTGAAGCTCAGGTGAGTGATGCTGATGCTCGCCCAGCTCCCTACTCTGAGAACTTCTCAGATGTTATCACAAGGCACCGACGTCTTACTCGACTCGGAGAGAAAAAGAGCCTGGAGAACGCAGCAGCAGTGACTGATGCTCAGAGCCTCGTGTCCGCCAGCGACGCTCCAAACCTGCAGGCTGTTATTGACAGCTGCACTGAGGAGCTCATTGAGAAGAACGCAGATTTATTACTACGTGACGAGCTTCCGGCCAAGTCCTGCTCTTCTAAAGTACCTTGGTTCAGACGGTTTGCGTTCTTGCAGCCGCGTAAATCCGGTCGTCAGATTGTTTCCGAGGTGAAAAAGACGTCTGAGGTGAGCAGTTCTGTCCCTCTGAGGTCTAAGGAGTTCCTCAATAAAGCCACTCAGATGGTGAATGAAATGCTGCTCAGAAGGCTGTCGAAAGCAGATTCCTCGAGATGCTCGTCAGAATATGAGCAGAGTGCCGTTAGTACTGCAGAATCGCTCGTCAACGTTTTATACGAATGCGATGAGTCTGTGAAAGACGAGACTAAGAGCTCTGACGCTCTCGATGCCTTTTCCTGCCTCTTTGACATCAGAGAAGCAGAATCTGCCAAAAAGCCACAGAACATCTTGAGGAAAGTGCGAAGTCTCCTTCAGGTGTTTTTCTCAAAGGCATCTAAAGCTCAGAGCTCTCCCACACACGAGGAAAGGGTGGAGGAGAAGGTGGACCTGGACCTGTGCACCAACAGCGTCATTACTGAAGTCATTGATTTGTTAAGGAGAGAGCTGACAGCTCCTCCTACAGAGAAGAACGATGACGCCCATTTCCAGACCGAATCCACCAGGCGTGTGAGTGACATCGTCATCCGAATGGTGGAATCCTGTCCTCTGCTGCCCTCACAATTCCCAAAGGAACGTCTCATGAAAGTGTTGTCAGCTTTAAATCTGCAGATCCTTTCTGCCGCTTCTGAGATTTCCCAAAATGTTAGGGCCACTGTGCGCCAGTTTATAGATGCAGACAGGAAGTCGAGGCCTTCAATCCAGAGCAGTTCATTCGCTCCTCTTCACCTTTTCACTGTGGTGCGCAATCAGCTGAAGACTTTCTTCACTTCCTTCTCGAAACATGTTGCTGACGATGAAAGGACAGATGCGTCAGCACAGTCAGAGGGGGATGAGGATCGTGTCACTCCCATCTACATCAGTGAGGATGGCACGGTTCATGAGATAACAGAGCTGGAGGATCTTTCTCCGAAGAAGATGAGCCATCAACGAGCACGTGCTACAACGGATGCAATTCCAAAACTCCCCCTGAGGAACGTGGCTAGGGCAGACGTTGGCCAGTGTTCATCAGATTCTGTTCCAGGGAGAGAGAACAACGTGTTACGCTCCATCCAGTTACCTTCTGAGTGTGTTTACACGTTTGCAGAGGAGTCCATCAAGGCTTTACTGCAGAATGTGCTAAATGCCGGGCCGAGAGCGAGAAACAAAGCACGGGAAAGCAGCTTCGTGGACAAATCGACCAGGTGTCCGTTTGCTACAGTGCTCGCACGTGAAATCAAGGATGCTGGGACTTCCTCTAAGTCTCCTCAGCTATCAGCAGCTCCCTCCAGCTCGTCTCCTCGTGCTGATGTGGAAGAGACTCTGGAACATCTTGGACCTTTTACAAGGAACGGGCGCGTGAGCAAGAAGGTATGCAGGACTCTTTCCTCTAAATGTTCTCCTGTGGTTTTGAGTTCACAGTTCAGTGTGGATTTTATTTGTAGTTATTGACAGTTTAATGGTTTATTTAACATCAGTCACACGATTAACAGAATTAATCACGTTCTTTAAGGTTATTAGTCGTCTTAGACGTCCATTTCTGCTTCCTGATTTATCTTTTTATCTTCACAAATCTCACCTTCCCAAGAAGTGCAAGAAGAAGCAGAGCAGCGCTCCTCTGACACACGATGACCAGCCGACCCCATCGAGCTCCGCAAATCCTCACGAATGTAAGTCTTTAAAATGAAACGAACCCGTGATTTTTGACCACGTTTACGCTACGTGTCTTTTTAGTGTATAACACGTAATTTGACCTTCATTAGTACTCTGTGTTCTGTACTTTAAATAAGAATAAATAACGGTCCTGTTTATTTATGACGTTAGCTGATGATTTTTAAATAGCGTGATGATCATGTTTAAGAGTTTTAGTTTTTATCCTGTCCTGATAATGAGCTAAAAGAGCAGTTTTTGTCATTTTGCGGTAACTCTGCTTCTTCTCATGTTTCCAGCTTCACATGCAGAATCGAGGGCCTCGGGGTCGTTCTGCAGGAGTGCTCGCAGAATGCTTGGCCGGATCTTCTCCCCCATCTGGAATCTCTTCGACAGATACCCCATCCTGAAAGTCGTGTGTTTGAGTGTGATAATGGGGCCTATTGTGTGTATTGGTGTGGCTGCGCTTGTGTTTAATCTGGTGGTGTTGTGTACATTATAAATTCATGTCATGTACTGAAATGTTTTTCCTTCATTCCTCGTCCCACAGTGCAATATGAACCAACAATGAACTATACACACACACACACACACACACACACACACACACGATAAAAATAGAATATAATAAAATCTAGTAGAATATATAATTCAATTCAATTTATTTGTATAGCACTTTTAACAATGGACATTGTCACAAAGCAGCTTTACAGAAATAAACACATTCAAATTAAATCAAAATAAATTGTCTGTGTAAATTTATTCCTAATGAGCAAGCCAGAGGTGACGGTGGTGAGGAAAAACTTCCTGAGATGATATGAGGAAGAAACCTCGAGAGGAACCAGACTCAAAAGGGAACCCATCGTCATCTGGGTGCTAACGGATAGTGCGATTATAAATAAATCCCTTCTATAACTGTGTACTGTATGGACAAATAGTGCAATTGCGCAACCAGTAAATTCATCACAGTTTTCACAGAGGTCCTCCGTCATGTGCACACCAAGAAACTTGGAGCTTTTGGCTCTCTCCACAGTTGTGCAGTGGTGAGTGGTCCACGTGGGTCCTCCTGAAGTCGACACTCATCTCTTTATTCTTAATCTAACTTACTCTTTTAAGTGTCAAGTAGTGAGCGCACTTCAGCACTCATCCACGGTTTCTGGTTTGCACGCGTGGTGATGGTCTTGAAGGAAGTCGCATCATCTATCGCATCATCTTGCTGACGGTGCCAGTCACTCATGGTGTGTATTCCTCCAAGTCTGTGCGTTTACGCTTTTATTTTTATGTGGATTATCTTCATCCTGAAACATGAAACTTGAAACATGAAACCAGTGTAAACAGGGTTGTCGTTTTTCCATACGCATTGTTCGTACGCATGTTCCGCAGCTAGCTTAGCAGCGGGTTTTTTTTACTTTTGCAATTTAAAAACCGAGGCTAATGTGACTAGCGACACTAATTTATTACATCATCAGCTTTTAAGCAGACATTTTCAGCATTTTGTTGTTTCTTCGCAAACAATGGCATAGCTTGAGCACACACGATGCACAGTATTTCTATTTGTATGAAAAATATCATCAGTACAATGGAGGAGGTTATTTAGGTAGAATTTTTTGGCCTTTCTGCCCCATAACTAGTTAGAAGACAATGTGCTAAACTGCAAACTAGGGTGGTACCCTTATCTTTTTGGTACCCTTATCATCATTCAGATACTGTTTAGTACCCTTTAGGGGTGTAAAATTATTTTATAAGAGTGTATCAGGAAAAACACACACACACACATATACACATAAATATGTGTGTGTTTTTACAGATATACTAATTAATGTATCATACTTACATACATATATATATATATATATATATATATATATATTACACATATATATATATATATATATATATATACACACATTTCAAATCCAATTAGTTCTCAGGCATCATGATGATATATTTTGGCGTAATTACAGATTGCTCATTAGCACGGCGTACATTCTCCATGGCTTTTTTTTTTTTGATGCTTCACTGGTTAATAAATGACTAACAGTCAACACATCATGCTGTTTGCCTTCCAGTAAAGTTCTGGCACCCCACACCCACTGAGCCTGATGACCTGCTCGCGCACGGAGGCGCGCCTACGTCACACAGAAACTCATTTACCTGAGTCAGGTGAATGACATGCATATGATTATTAATGCTCATCAAACAAACAAACAAAAATGTACAATAACTAACTAACTAACTTACATTTAACATATAAATTTACACTAAACAAACAAATCAATCATAAATAAAAAAAAAAAATAACACACACACACACACACACACACATACACCGATCAGCCATAACATTATGACCACCTGCCTAATACTGTGTTGGTCCCCCTTTTGCTGCCAAAACAGCCCTGACTCATCGAGGCATGGACTCCACTAGATCCCTGAAGGTGTGCTGTGGTATGTGGCACAACGACATTAACAGTAGATCCTTTAAGTCCTGTAAGCTGTGAGGTGGAGCTGCCGCGGATCGGACTTGTTTGTCCAGCACATCCCACAGATGCTCGATCGGGTTGAGATCTGGGGAAATTGGAGGCCGGGGCACCACCTTGAACGATACATAATGTTCCTCAAACCATTCCTCAACAATATGTGCAGTGTAGCAGGCTGCATGATCCTGCCGAAAGAGGCCACTGGCATCGGGGAATACCACTGCCATGATGGGGTGTACCTGGTCTGCAAAGATGTTTAGGTGGGTGACACAAATCAAATTGATGTCCAGACAGAAGCCCGGACCCAGAGTTACCCAGCAGAACATTTCCTCGAGCATCACACTCCCTCCGTTGTCTTGTCTTTGTCCCAGAGTACATCCTGGTGCCATCACTTCCCCAGGTAAACAGCACACACTGTCAGTAGGTAGTTACTCGCCACTGCACCCCACAAGACCCAGTCGTCTGGCAATAACAATGTGGCCCTTGTCAAAGTCGCTCAGGTCTTCAGGCATGCCCATTTCTCGTGTATCCAACACATGGACTACGAGAACCAACTGTTTGCAGACCTTTAAATGCACCATTATTGAGATAATCAATGTTATTCACTTCATCTGTGAGTCGCCTAAATGTTTTGGCTCACTTGTGTGCAATAAAGACATGTTTAGACTTCTTGAAATGAGCAAAATTTCAATTCAAAATTGGGACAATTTCAAGCTTGAATTGAAAAAAAAAAAAATCTAGACATTTTTTAGAAGTTTAAAAACAATCAAATAAAAAAATCAATTCGAATTTGTCGATAATCAAGATATTTACTTGCTAAGATGTTTGTAGTGTACCTTGTGTATTATATTTCATGTAAACGGATTTGCACAGTGAAACGCAACTCAGAGGCATGGATTGCTTTTAATATAGGAATATTCACCTCTGACACGCATTCAGCATTTTACCTGTCGAAAAGCAATACCCTGCTGATTGTTTTTCACTGAAGAGATCAAGCGATGCCAGAGCAAAGCAATGAAGGTTTTGCTTTTCCGTGTGACGCTTAGACTCCCGTTACTGATGAAAAATAATCACCTGTGTATTCTGTTTCATGAGAAGCTGTTTTCAAGACATCACAGACAGCAGAGGAGTCACCGGAGCTTTTCCTAAATACCTAAATGTGGTGATTTTTGATTCTTTTTTTTTTTTTTTAATTATATATATATATATGAGAATGAGAATGCAGCTTCATACACAGGAGGTAGTACATAAGACTGGGGATGAGGATAACAAGGAGGTGTGTATTTATACAGCTTGGTACTATAAGAATTGCCATGAAGGAAGTGTTTGTGTTTGTAACTACTGTGAACTTCTTATAGTGAACTGGCCCAAACGTAATGAAAGGTAAATGGTAAATGAAAGATAATCACTACAAATTAATGGACTATGATTAAGATCTTATGACAGGACAAACAAGAGTAGGCAAAAGACTAGGAAATAAACCCATTTCAGTCGTATTTGGACAGAAGATTTCGGTTAACACCACTAACTTACAGACTGTTATTGCCTGGAAAGCATGACTTATTCCTATGCTAGTCAAACCTACAGTGTAGATTTAGAAATAAAACCACGCTCTGCAGGTAATTTTACCCAGTGATAAATTAATATATTTTATTATTATAGTACCATCAAAACTTTTTAATAATAACAATGTGCTCAGATGGTCATTTATGTATCTCTCAACAAAGATAACCACATTTTCTCTCATGAGCTAAAATAAAGCCTTGTATATGATACAGCCTTTTTGTTCAACCACAGCATGTCTGCTTTTCAACCACCAGGAATGGTGCATATGCATAAAAAGTAGGAAGTTTGCATAATTTTTTTTTTTATCCCTAAATTGGGTAGGAAACATTTTGTATTAGTAGTGGTTTGTTGTTGGACAAATTTTGAAACACTGAAAAAGCAATGACAAATTCATTCCAAAGAAAACCAGTTTGGTAGGATTGGTTTTAATTCCCTGGGGTGGTTTCTGCCACATTACTCTTTATACTGTTTGAGACATAAATGACTATTTAAAAGGATAAAAGACCTATGTCATAGGATCAGATATGGTCATCAGCAATCTTAGAAAAACAGGCTTCTATCTAGGACCCTATAAAGTTCTTTGGTTTGTCCATTTCAGAGAACTCTCTAATGTTTCTAGAGACATTTTCACACTTGGCCCAAATACTTGAATCTGCACCCAAGTTTGCTTTCACATAAAAGAATTCCTTCCAAACCATGGATCGATTGTGCAATGTCACATTTGCACATGAAGGTTAATCCATGCTTTTTACCCTTAACTGTCCAAAGAACCATCCAAAGAACCCTTGAGGAACCCATTTTTTTTCCAAGAATGGGGTAAGTGCACAATAAATAACCCAAAATTTCTGATCAATATTATTTGGTCTCTTAATAGATCATGGCTAAAGGGAGTGCCTTTAAATTCTATGGTTCCAGTTAAAGCTGTATTCAGATGGAATTAGTTTCACGTGGGTATATAGCTGAGGTAATTATTAGCGTGCTTTCCATTGTCTTAAGTATGATGACACTCTTAAAAGGTGCTCATTTGTATTGCTTCCCATCCAGTCAAGTAGTGATTTTGGTATTAAATGCCTGACAATAAATGTACTTGGCATTCAAAAGTACTCATCATGGAAGCAACATTTCTGTCTGAATAGTACTCTAATGTTGGGCTAGAAAAAACAAACACATGATGGCAACATTGTATCATGTTCCATTGTATTCATTTTAATCATGTGGTCTAGACTTTTACTATGGAACGTCTACCGCTGTATTCAGTTCATTATTCTCTAGTTCACCCTGTTTCGTCTTCCTCCGGACTCAAAACCAAGTCATGGTGTCGTTGCTTGTGGTTCTTCAGGCTGACGTTGTGGTTAAAACACTCTCCGCATTGTTCACACATGAAAGGTTTCTCTCCAGTGTGCACTCGCATGTGGGAAGTGAGGTTTTCCATTTGGTTAAAGGAACGCTCACACACTTGGCATTTGAAAGGTTTTTCTCCAGAGTGGATGAGCTTATGCCTCCTCAGCCTGTGGAGGTCTTTAAAGCGCTTTTCACATATATCACATAAATACTTATATGGACCCCGGTGGGATCTGACGTGGCTGTTGCGTTTGTAAAGATTGTCAAATTTCTCTGGACAGTCTGGACAGCTGTATGGCTGTTTTTCCTTAGGATGAGTCTGCTCATGTTCCAGTTTTGCTGGTCTGTTCTTAAACACCTTCAGACAGTATTTACATGGGTGGTCGGCATCCTCATGGAGTTTAGTGCAATGCCTCTTTAAGCCGACCTCAGTGAGGAATCTTTTCCCACATTCTGGACAGACAATAAATTTGATCTTGTGTTCACATTTATGTTCTTTCAAACCTTTGGTTTGAGGGTCTGCTATAACAAACTTGCCACAGTCCTGGCACAACTTATAGAATGTCTTGACTCCGTGCTCCTGTTCAGCATGCCTCTGAAAACTGGCCAAGTCATCAAAACGAACAGCTACTTTTTCTAAACTAAGCGTCTCAATATCACCGCCAGCATCACACTGAGCACAGCAGAACACTTTTTTGTGTCGAAGGACAGAACAGGAGAGCGAGGCCTCTGTCCCACATTGTGTACACCACACCACAAGTTTACCCTGACCATCCTCCTTTAAAGCTGTGAACAGGTCTTCATCCATGGAGACATCAGAGTCTGTGGCCTCTTCACCCAAATCTGGCTGCCACTCATCTGAACTGTCTTCTCTTTTAGACTTTTTCTTCTTCTTCTTCTTCTTCATCTCTTCCTGTAAGCTTGTTTCCTCTTCTGTACTTGAAAAATATGACCCATCTGTTTCGATGAACATCTGCTCATAGCTTTGCTCACTGCCCTCATGATCCGATGACCCGATCTGGACCACAACCTGTAGGATACAGAAATCCTTTGATCAGGGCACTTGGGTTAATGTGAACTATAATGTGAACAATTTTACATGTCCAGGAAAAAAGGCTTAAAATGACCACGTCATTAAAACGTATATGTATATAGTAGTCAGTCAATGCGTATAACCTTGTTTAATCATCTTGAAAACATTTTTCTAAGTTGCCAACTCAGTCTCAACAAAAAAAAAGTCCAACCAAACACCAGAACAACAGGCAAACAAGAGAAGAGAAACAATAAAGCAAATGTACAGATTTCCTGAATATGGTTGGAACTTTTTTTTTTTAACACATACACACAAAGAAGCCAAAAACATAAGTGGAGGAACATAGTAGGAGAACAATGCAAAAACTGAATATAGCTTTTTGAGATGTTTTCATTTTAATTTTCTGTATTATAATGAAGCTGCACATGCTGAAAAGCACTCAAAGGTGAAATAAAGAAAAGGACAATGAAAGAAGCACAAAGCTCTGTCAAAAGTCGCCTGTCTCCCGAATCCTCCTTCACACACACATGGTTCTATAGTGGTGCCGAAACCCGGGAGGAGGTGCCAGACTCTGCCATGGAAGTCTCTCGCCAGCCTCCACCAGACGCAACATCAAGCCCTCCTTGACTATCGCCACGAACAATAGCAGTGATTCAAAGCCATCACTCAGGAGCAGGCCAAGGCCCGATGGGTGGTCCAGATGCTGCTGCAACCAACTGCTCCTACTGCTGCAGCTCCTCCATCTACAGCTGGTCCAGCCAGCCTGGCCATGACACTCACACAAATGTCCTCTACAGACGACACAGAGGCCTTTGTGGAGCTCTTTGAGCACATGGCAGATGCATAGGGATGGCCTGAGGATGAGGGTATCTTATGCCTCCTCCCGATGCTGTCAGGGGAAGCCCAGCTCGCTACCCAGATGCCACCGTGTATGCAGCCGGAGTACCAAAGCATGGAGAAGGCAGTGCTGCCCCGGGATGTTTTATTTTTGTGTATTATATGGAAGCAGCACATGGGTGAAATAAATAAAAGAAAAATAAAAGAAGCATGAAGCTCCGTCAAAAGTCACCTGTCTCCCAAGTCCTCCTTCACACACTCCAGGTTCTAAAATCTATAATATGGAGCTATCCACTAAGCTGTTTGAGAAAACAGTCAGAGCTACAGGTGTCCAAACTTTCCTGGGAACAGCCTACTGTCCATTCCTCTCTACCTTAGTGAGTGTGCTTTTCTTCTATATCACAAGCATTATTTAGAGAATGCTTCTGGGCTCCGTAGTGCCTGTTAGCCTCAGTTTGCCCTCGTTAAGGCTGATTTATACTTGCTGTTAACTATACGTACACAAGATGGCTGCCACGCGTATCCTGCGGCCGGTTGGCGTGCCATTGGTGCACATCCTCAGAAAATAACCCGACACCTCCATGTCGTGCAAAACCAACATAAATAGTGGAGGCAGTATAACACCATATGACAGTGTGTCCCCAACTGAATAAACAAACTAAAGTCATGTACTTGTGTACTATTCTAGACCTTTAGTAAGCACTAACACCAACCAGTTTTCCTATTACAAGTAGTGTTTGAATTTTAAAAAACCTCTTATGTAGCCTCTAAACCTACTTTAAGGTGTGTTTTGAGTAGCAGTCTTCTGGATTTTCTAGATTAGTAAATATTTTTGAATGTAAAGTGAGGGGTTTTGATTTGAGACACACATCATGACAACAATAATGCCGACTGCAGACAGTTTTAAAGTTCATGCTGTGCATGAACTCGCTAAACATTACAATTCAACTTGGAAACCTTACAGACAGCGACGTTTTAGCTCGGATGTGCCATCTAGTGTACCCTCTTACTATACATTCCCTGCCAACTTGCTGCCTAGCAAAGCATGTGGCTAATACATTGCTAGCTTTATACAGTGGTACAAAGCTAGCAATGCATTAGCTACACCCTCAGACTTCTGGTAAGCATTTGAGTGCCCATTATCTATCCTGTGAGGAGGTCCTAAACAGCTACCACCATCTCCAAAATTGGGCTCACCTACAACTGGCATCACTGACAACAACTCATCTGCCAGTATATTACAGCTGTGCAGTGGACAAGATGCAAAGTCATGTGTCCAAGACATATGTCTAGTGACTGGCATCGACACTTATAGGTGGTAGCTCAGATCTGGGAAAGGTTTCACATGACACACATAAATCTTTTTGCCAGTGCCAAGTGAACAGATTACAGATTATGGTTCTCCCTGGCAGACTTAAGACAGCTGCTAGGACAGGATGCCCTGATCTATAACGGGCATCACCATATTTTCTTCTCTACCACTGATTCTTCCCACTCTGCAGGATTCAGTAACTAGGCCTACTTCTTGTCCCTAGGTGGCTGGCAAGACCTTGGTTCCCATTACTGCTTTCACTAGTTGTCAGAACACCCTGGGGGCATCTTTGCCAAGTGGACGGCATGAGTTGGAACCCTCAGCCAGGACATTTGTGTCTGTAGGTCTGGCCCCTTGGACTGAATCACCAATTGAGGACTATCCAGAATCAAGTCTAAAGAACCCCTAACACGGGCTTTGTATGTTCCTAAGTAAAGATTGTTCTGTGAAT
This sequence comes from Pangasius sanitwongsei, assembly GCA_037576675.1. Taxonomy (NCBI): domain Eukaryota; kingdom Metazoa; phylum Chordata; class Actinopteri; order Siluriformes; family Pangasiidae; genus Pangasius; species Pangasius sanitwongsei. Next base: position 14,408,129 of record CM075006.1, on the reverse strand, counting down.
GGTGTTCACCATATTTTCTGGACATGTGCACTGTCCAATTCATAGGAATTGGCCTTTCATCAAGAACTCTAGATTTCAGCAAGTCCACATCGATCCTGCGGTCATATATGACAGCCATCACAGTGCACCACAGCACCATGGATGGCATCACTCTAGGGTCTTACAGGCTAGTACTACCTTTCAAAAATGGACAAGGCATCTCCACCCACCACTGTCCACCTTCGGTGTGGGACCTTCCCTTTGTGCTGGAATCCCTTAAATACTTTCTTTATGAGCCTATCCATTAAAATCAGCCTTCTTACTAGCAATCACATCAACCAAATGAGTCAAGGAGTTGTGTGCTCTAGGAATAAGCTTGCTGTGCATGCACTGGTGGCCAGAAGACTCTGGGGTTATAAATATTTTCACAGGCAAGTTATCATGCTGTAACAGATTGAATAACAGAATAAATACCCACCTCCTCACTATCCTCATCCCCAGGCTCCAACGTGTGTTCTACCTCTATGTATGATGATGTATCGTCATTATCCTCACGTTTTTCGTCAAATGTCTCTACGTGGTCTTTGGGTTCATTACGATATGTTTCTGCAGGCTCGGCTGAGGGCGGGTGACTCCTCCAGTCTCTGTGGTGGCCACAATTCTGGCAGTCCTGGGTGACTGAAAACAGCTTCTCATTGCCCTCAATGGTAATACAGCACTCTTTATGACAAAGCCAGCAGAACTGGAAGAGCTCCAGCAAACAGTGTGTGTTCACAAGCACCTCACTGCTCCTAAAAACAAAGAAAAATAAGGTACATTCACTCAATGTGCCATTTGCATATTTAAATACCAGTGAATAAGCTATAACACATTCACTTTAAAATGTTGAATTAAGACACTGTAACAACATAACGTAAACCAAGAAAAGAAAAAAAAAACACCCAAAGATAATGTCTTACTTAAAAATGCTAGTTCCTTGATAAGAAGGCTGAAGGCTCTTGACAGCTGTGGAAAGATATTTAGAAGTTCAATCAGACGGCATATTTTCTCAACGTATTGCATTTTATATTTAACCAAAATGCAAGAATGACAAGACATAAAATTTATGTATACCCATTTGGCATCACTATGAAACCTTCTCAATTAGCGGAAACAACTACAGCAGAACGTGTGGCCTACAACACAGAAGTCAAATGCTCCTCCTTTGCAGCTGGAGCACATGCTACATATGTTTGCTTTATATCTCTTCCACCAGACTGGCTGGTACGGTAACAAATATGTGCTCCATCATTTTGTCGTTTTCATGGCCAAGTCACCTACACTGTAACCAAGTAATTCATGCTGAATTTGGTTTTGCTTCTTACCAGGATAACAAGAGAATTGAACAAGGACACATCGCTAGGCCTAAAAATATGTACATAGGAGTTTTTGTTATTGAAATATTTTCTGAGAGTAGAAACTGACTGCTCACCTAACTAAACCAATCATGATACTTTCTAATCTGACAACACATTTCAATTAATAAATGATTTATTTGTTGAAAAACAGTATAGACACAATTATTATTGAATCAAGAAACACCATTTTGAAAAAAAAAAACAAGCAGAATTTGCAATGGCAACATCCACGGCTAGTCTAGTCCTTCTTGTTACCAATGTGTATGTCTCAAATACAAGTATACTTCAAACATGGAGGAAGCTGTTTCAGTTTTTCAGAAAAACTGTCAGACATTTGACCTTGCTGTGACCTTAAACCTGCCTGGAGCGATTCCGAAAGCTATCGGTTCATCTGCTAGTTACAATGATAATTCCATATAAATCCTACAACCATTCAATGACTTGGTTGTGAAATATCAAGCTAACGAGAATCTTGGACTGACACAATGACGGACCAATTGTAGATAGCCAGAAAATGGTCCATGAGTTCCTGAAAACATAAACAAGTAAGTAGCATCTCTGTATGACAAACAGAAATGAAGTTATTGAAGAAAAATTATTTCAGACATTTGACCTTGACCCTGTTTGCTTCAGTTCCAAAATCTAATCAGTTCATCTGCTGGTTACAGTGATAATTCTGTATAAATCCTGCACACGTTTAACCACTCCTTCTTGAAATCAAATAGATAGGAAAGAGAACTCCTGTGCTCACTTTAAACAAAGGCTAAGAATAAGGAAAATCAGAACTTAATGCTACTGTGTTGTTGCTACTGTTGTTACTGTTAACACCATCATCATGTGGGAAATGATGCCACCTCCTCACAACCTTCAGAAAACAACTTCCATTTACAGTGGTTTTGGTATTGGTATGTGCAATTTATTTATATCAGTGGAAATCTGACAAAGGAACTTGACAAGGGTACATACAGTTCTGTACTGAGATTAGCAACCATACTGTGGCATACTGCACTGTCCAGGAAAAGTGCTATTAGACAAGAATTTAATGTTGTAAACTGTCTTAGGCCTGGTTTATACCTCTGTGTCCATGAATTTGTGAACTCGTGAGGCCGTCATCCATGGGCGGTCGCGTAGGTGTCTGCCATCGTACTTGCACGTAACATGAAAATGTCCACTAGGGGGCAGAAAATAAAATTCTGTATTTTCCTGCAGAATGAGTGGAGATGATGTGGATCTTACTTCTGGGTTTTAAATCACAGATACACAGGTAGGTGGTAAGTCGACCAGATAGGGACAAGTTTGGGATTTTTCTGATTTGCTCCACAGATCAAGACAATTCAAAGACAAGCGAGGATATCGCATAATAAAACAGAATATATAATAACTCCCATCAACTGCATACCATCTCTGAAATGCACTTAACTTAAATTACCAACCAAACTGGCCCAACACCTTAGCTAGTTGATGTACATGAACTAAAACCTTATTCTTAGTTTTATATACAATATATACTGATATTTAGATATTACTCTTATAAAAATAGTTGTGTGTGTTGCATTTTGTGCCCGCAGCAATGAGCAGAGCTCTCGACCATTCTCTCTAACTTATCTCGAAGATACACAACCGGACACAACTCCGTGCCTCAACCAATCCGTGTTCGTACCACTGATGCACACTGATACACACCAATACACACCAAGTGCTGTTAGGACTCTGCAGTGCATGTAAGTCCATCAGTTTACCCATAATTCCCCTGTCTGCATTGCAAGGTAAATTCACAAAAATGCTTCAGTGCAGAAGTATAAACCAGCAATAACCTTTGCATGACAACCTGCCCTGTTGTTAAACAATAATCAAAAGCATTGTCCCCTACCTTTGTGATCAGGTTGAGGTACTGTAACAATCTCATACTGGCCTATAATCACTGGACGGGGCTCATCTTTTAGGTTACAATCCTGTGAGAAAGAAATACATCTAAGTCAGAACACTGGCTCCTAACACACCTCTAGGCTTAATAAATATGATTTAATCAAGTTTACACACTTTGATGCACTATATATCCACCATCAGCTTTAAAATGACATTGCAATTGGCTTCCAACTTTAATTTATAGAATATCTATTTATTTGCTGCCTCTTATATTGAAATAGCATTGCTTACAGATATCAGAGTTAGATTAGATGTTTTTTTTTTTTTTTAAATAAGGCACAGCTAACACGTTTTAAAAACATGGCTGCTTTAGCTGAGAAACGCCAGTGTTTGTAGTTCAATACTGTTATTTGTACACGTGTCTATTTTTAAAAGATTTGAGATAAAAGTGAGTTTCTAAAGCTACTAAAGGGCAAAAAGCCCTCTCATAGACCCTCACAGGGCATCAGATTTAAAGGGGCAAAGGTCATAAATAGGTCACTGGGGGTTCAGGTGGTTGGCACGTTTGCCTCGCACCTCCAGGGTTGGGGGTTTGATTTCCACCTCCACCCTGTGTGCGTGGAGTCTGCATGTTCTCCCCGGGCTTTGGGGGTTTCCTCGGGGTACTCCGGTTTCCTTCTCCAGTCCAAAGACATGCGTTGTAGGCTGACTGGCAGCTCTAAATTGTCCGTAGTGTGTGAATGTGTGTGTGTGATTGTGCCCTGATTGTGTTGGCACCCTGTCCAGGGTTTTCCCCTGCCTTGTGCCCCGAGTCTCCTGAGATAGGCTCCAGGCTCCCTGTGACCCTGTGTAGGATAAGCGGTACAGAAAATGGATTGATGGATGTCAGTAGAGTTAGAGATTAGTTTTTAACCTAATCTCTATTCTCAGCCACTGTATCAGTAGTGCGACTGCCACATTTAAAAAAAAAAATTCAACACATATTCTTGGGTTGAAAAAAAAAAGAAAACAAACCTGAAAACCTGTATAGACAAAATCCACATCTGACTGAAAGGTTTGTACATGTGTATTTTTAAATGATGAAATGAACAAGACACTTAAAGTCCCCATGAAGTGCCTTGAAAAGTGCAGCGTTTGATGTGTTGACGAAATATCCACTGAAACAGGAAGTCAGGACGAGACATATCAAGTGGCCCCTCCCCCTTTTTAAATAGCCAATAGTATTTAGCTTACCTCACAGCCCTGACTAAGCCGTACTTGACAGTTATGCTGCATCTCAGTTTGCCTGCTTATACTATGCACTAAAAGTACCTACTCTTTCTGTGAAGAAAAAGTACATACTTTTGAGTGTGTAGCAAAATAGTATGCGAGTACTGGGACGTACTAACACGTCATGTGACGGAAGAGAACGTCGTTGCCTAGTTACGCCCACTGCTGTATCTCAATTCGCCTACTATCTGTCCTAAATAGTATCCGAGATTAGAATTAGTGTGTCCCAAATCATAGTATATTGAAATGAGTATCCCAAAGGTACCCAGATGGTCTGCTATTTCCAGTAGACTTCAGATAATATTGCCCACAACTCCTTTTGTGACGGTTTGCTTCGCCAAATTCTAGGACACATTTTTGAGAGGCGTAAATGAAATGTGCAAAAATAAATCAAGGGAATGGTAAATGAAATGATATAGTATAAATAATATAAGGAATCATGTATGAAGAAGAGCTGAAATACAACAAGGAGTTTGTGCGTAGCTAGGCAACAACGTTCTCTTCCTTTACATGATGTGTTAGTTAGTATGTCCCACTACTTGCATACTATTTTGCTACACACTCAAAAGTACAGTCAGGTCCATAAATATTGGGACATCGACACAATTCTAACATTTTTGGCTCTATACACCACCACAATGG
>CM075006.1:14380150-14392381 GCA_037576675.1 Pangasius sanitwongsei | reverse complement strand
ATGTGTCTATATCTGTCTATACTATAGATAGACAGATATATCTGTCTATCTATAGTATAGACAGATATAGACACATAGATAGATATAATATAGATATATCTATATAGTATATAGATATAAAATCTATATACTATAGATTTTTGGGACACCCTGTAAAATAGAGATACATTTGATATCTCCTATCAACATTATTAATTATTCAGAAAGCCTTTTAATATAAGGTATAAATCAGATATGAATTGCCTTAGGTGTGCTGAGAGCGATTTATTATGGAACAATGACAATAAATTTTTCAAGAATTTTTTTTTTAATTGTGGACTGAGGCAATGTGAAAGTTGTATACTTCTATGGCTTAAAGGCAAACTGCCGACAATTATTGTACTTATCACCGCAGGTTAAGTAGATAAATCTGCTGATTTTTCTCATTCAGACATTTACTAAAACATGAAATATGAAACATTTCTATTACCAAGTACTATTACCAAACACTTATCTTACCTGAAGCTTGACACTGGCATAAGATCATTATAATAAAATAAGTTCTCCATGAAAAAGACATGGTGGCACAAATCAAAATCACAGTAATGCATGCACACACACTAATGTAAAATAAAACCAACACACCCAATTCACAATGCTATAAAGCACTGACGAAGCACTGACAAAGAGGCCACCCTTTCTGATTGGTTTGCACCATGAACTAGAATTGATGTAGTAATGATGTAGTAAAGTTTATGGCCTGATGCAACACCACGCCCTAGCCACCCATCATACACTCTCATGCTTGCTGAAATATGTAAATCTAGAAAATACTGTACAACAGAAGAAAATGGGGAGGTGGATTATTCAGGATAGTCATACAGATAGGCAGACTTATGAAATTGTTTTTACATACTAGCAAACATGTGCCCCATGAGCTGTTGATGGTTGACAGTTCCACCATTGTATTATACTGAACATAAGAAGAACAGGAGTGCAGACCTGAGCATAAGATAAGAAGCCATAAATAATACTAGACTCACTCAGGCAGGAGATGACGTTCCTGGCAAGATCTTGATAACAGTTGTCGTGGTGATCACTGTTTGTGTGTAACTGTCAAATCCTCTGGACTGATCTAAAATTGCATCAAAGTCAAATATTGCTTAGGCAACTGGGTAAGGCACTTAAAACTCTCTTTTCATGATGACAATCATACTATTATTACATGCACTACAAGTGCAGGAAGTTAGTATATTTCTAATGTACATATGAAGCAGATGAAGCATAGCGCAGTACATGGTCCAACACATACAGTCATGGGAAAAAAGAAAGTAGAACCCTCCTTCAATTCTTTTTTTTTTATTTATCAGGGCATAAATAACAATTATGTGGTCCTTACCAACTCCTATAAACAAACAAATAACCTCAGGTGACAACAAAAAACAATATGTAGTAATTTTCCCCAACACACAGTAACCAGGTGGGAGAAATAAGTACACCCTTCCTACTTCCACAATCATTAAGAGAATAATTAGCAGCCAGGTGTTACTAATGAAATGCACAAGATTAGTTAAACATCAAGGAGTGTGACTATCTCTATAAAAGCCGAAATTTTGGCAGTCAGGTGTGTGTCCACATCATGCCAAGAAGAAAGGACATCAGCCATGACCTCTGAGAAGCAATTGTTGCTGCTTATCAATCTGGGAACGGCTATAAGGCCATCTCCAAACAATTTGAAGTTTACCATTCTACAGTGAGCATGATTGTTTACAAAAGGAGAGCCTTCAAGACAGCTGCCAAGAGTAGGAGTCCCAGCAAATTCAATCCAAGTTCAGACTGTTTGATGCTCAGACATCTAGAGGAGGAACCCAAGAGCATCATGTGACCTACAGGCTTCTGTAAGCACATTGAAGGCTTCTGTTCATTACAGCACAATCAGAAAAAGACAGAAAAAGTATGGCTTTCATGGAAGGATAGCTAGAAAAGAATATGGCAGTATCACTTAGGTTTGCAAAATTGCATTTGAAAAAACCAGTTCAAAAAGTTCTGGAACAATATCTTTTGGACTGATGAGACCAAGGTGGAGATGTTTGGCCATTACGCAAAGTGACATCTTTGGTGAAAACCAAACACAGTGTATCATCACAAACACCTCAAGCATGGTGGTGGAAGGGGGAAGATTGGGCTTGTTTTATAGACACAGGACCTGGGAAACTTGCAGTCATTGAGACAATGATTAATTCCACTTTATACCAGAATATTCTTGAGACAAATGTGAGGCCATCTGTCCAGCAGCATAAGTTTGGCCGAAATTGGGTCATGCAAGAGGATAATGATCCCAAGCACACCAGCAAATCGACATTGAATGGCTAAAGAAGAAAAAAAAAATCAAGGAATGGCCAAGTCAAAGTACAGACCTCAACCCCATTGAGATGCTATGGTGGGATCTTAAGGGAGCTGTGCATAAACAAACCTGCTGAAGCTATGTTGTAAAGAAAAGTGGGCCAAAATTTCTCCAAAACGATGTGCGAGACTCATAAACTCCAACAGAAAATATTTATTTCAGGTTATATTTGCTAAACGTGGTTCTACATGTTACTTAAATATATAGGGTGTACTGGGTGTACCCACCTGGTTTCTGAATGTTGGTTTAATTTTTGGGAAAAGTGACTATATAGTGAAAGCTGTTTTTTTTCATTGTTATCACCTGAGGATATTTGTTTGAATATAGAAGTTGGTGAGGACCACACATTGTTATTTATACTCTGATAAATGAAAGGATAGACTTGACTGAGGGTGTACTTTCTTTTTCCCATGACTCTACAAAGGCTTAAGTGTTTCTGTACTGTACTGTTATATAGTGAGTTCATTTTTACTTATATACAGTATTTTATCTGTGCAGACTTGTTTTTAAATACAGTGCATTGCCTGAATGAATAGGTATAGATAAAGGCTTACACATACACACACACACTACTCTTTGACTTCATAGTCATTGGTTCGTTTATGTGGTGATATGGAGGGGGGACAGTGTCACTGGCCATTGTTATGCAATACCAGGTGTTTCTCAAGGACATAGTACAGTGAAGATCTAAGAACAAAGACTCATGTAATGTCTATATAATAATCTATCCTATCAGTACCTAACTGCCTCTACACACCCATGGACTTTGTGTTTTATTCACTTCGCTTTATTTTGCACATGTAATTCCAATGGGTTCAAAGACCTAAAATGTTGACTTCATCTGTGTTTGTTCTTGGTATCTAACAAGTAGATGCAAAGACACAAAGAAAATTTAATTTTACTGATTATTGTTGAATTTTGCTAGTAAATTTCATTTTCTGTAATAGAAGTTTTACATAACATAACTAAAATCAATGCCAGTATTGTACAAGGGAGCCATACAAATGGCACACTGTTATAAAGAAAAATATGGCTATGGGTATATACTGTATATATCCCATATATCCCAATATTCTTTATTATGGGAACGACTAAACCAAACCAAAAATGGTCACACCCTTACCAGTAAGATCTCTCCCAAGATCACCTACACAACTGAATTTGTATAAAAGGTTTCAATATTTAAGATTAGCGTAACTCAGAGGGCTAGTGGTCATGCTTTTTCTTAGGACTTCATTCTTTCAAAATCCCATGAAACCCAACAACATTGCCACTGGTTGTTTGATAAATTACTAAAAATGGATCCTAAGATAAGGTCAAATGCAGTGGAAGGAACAGAGGGTCAGGATTTCTCTCCAAATAGCAAAGGAGAGCTCAGCATAAGGGAAACAGTTGAAAGAAACTTTCATTTTATTTCCATTCATTTCAAGTTAGCTAAGATTCATATTTAATCATATAGCACTTCTGAAGCATTTTGTTTTATCAATTGTTTGGTAGGCAAAGGAATATCTCTCTTTTTCTCTTGGGGAATATACATTAAAGAGATTGGACAGACATGATGGTATAAAATAATTACATACAGCACCATTTGGGAAACAGCATTAGTGTTTTTCAGTGCTGTGGGGCAATACAATAGCCAAAAAAATCAGAATGAGTGTAGAAACGTATTGGATGACTACATGAAGGCTTATCATCACATGCTACAGGCAGAGAGAACAGTTTGAAGCAAGAGTTTTCCAAGACAAAGGACTTTAGCCCTTGTGGGTAGGTCAAACATGAGTTGTTGTCAAGCGTCCTCAACATACACTCTGATTTTTTTTTTATATCAAATTGCATGCCTATAAAATAATCTCCAGTAAGTGTACGATTGTGAAGAGTGAGCTTCGATCAGCAGGGATACCAGTGTTTGATAAATTGTTAGTTAAAGTGACCTACTTTCACACAAAGTACAAGGGACAAAAAGAATCAGATAGTGGCATAATTTGTCAGTTTGCCTTGTTCAAGAAGTATGTTATGTATTACATTTGCAAAGGTCACCTATGTTACGCAGATAGAATACAGATAATGCTCTCATGACAGATCATGTCACAATTTTAAAGCACAAAAGATGACAACTGTATATTTACATTTTGTCATTTGGCATGATGCAAACATATGACCTGTTCAGGTGCTCAAGTAGCAAACTGACATTGGGCCAGTGTTGGTTCAGCATCAGCCAGAAATTTGGTCTGTTGGGCCACCAGGGCCAACAGATCTTCAGTCACCTGTTTGATATAAAAAGTGCTAACACACAAAAAGTAAAAGTAAAAAAAGACCCTATTAGAGCTCACAAGGAAATGCACAAAGTCAGGTTAAACTATAATTTGCTGTTATTTTAATGAAAACAAATATTGAGTGGGCATAGACTGCATTTGTTGTTCATCCTAGAATAGAACATGCAGGTTTCTATTTAGGTTAAATGTGAGCAACAAAATTGTAAGCAATGCAGTCAATGGGGTAAACAACAAGAAAAAACCCTTACAATATTGCAAAGCACATATTGCACTCTAAAAAATGCTTGCTTATTTTTAACTGGTTGTGTCTATTAGGGCATTTTCTTCTCCATTATTACTACAGATGAAATTAAACAAAAGGTCAGTAACACTCTATAAACCAGCTGCTAATTAATATGTGAGTGAAGCCCTTTTTTTTCTGCAGGAGCCATTTCCCCCGGCTCCTTACTCAGAGCAAAGCTGGAGGTCCAGTGGCAAAATCACAAATTCTCCTAATGAAATTAGATTAATATGATTGGTATCTACTCTCTCTCATTTTTTTTAAAGAAAATTCTTCCTGTATACATAGCAAACCATTTATCCATAGCCCTAGCAGTAACTTTATTGTTTGGCTAATTAGCATTAGTGTAGCTAAGCAAGCATGCCTGGTTTTTCCCTTGACAGTAACAGAGCTAACACTCAGCTATAACATATTATCTTATTAATTGCACTAACACCTGCAATAATAGCACAATGACACACTATTACAGTCATAGTAACAATTATATCACACCCCTGCATTTTTGCTGTATCAGCAGTATCCACATGAAAATATTGTACTGCCTTCTTGTACAGATATATTGCACTGTATTGTACTGTATTGTATTGTATTGTGTTGTATTGTGTTGCATTGTACTCTTTGGTTAATGTACTGTCCTGCACTAGGTGTGACACTACACTGAAAATAATTCCTTGTACAACCTGTACTTGGCAGATAAAACATTCTCATTCTGATGCTAATATCTAGTTAAACTAATTTTTGTGGCATCTTTTGACAATGTGGTTATAGCATCAGATTTATCAGGCTACCAAAAGACCAATATACAGTTACTATACTGATACATATGAAATTTCCTCCTACAGATGAAAAGGGAACCTGGGCTCAGGGCTGCTACATAAACAATGATTAACCCAACACGCAGGACAAATTAAACAAACAAACAAAAAAAATTATTTGACCTAGACACCTTTAGAATGTGTGCTGAACAATCTACACCAAGTTAAACATTAATTTACTATGTTCTGACACCAAATACTATATAATGGTTTTCAGAATAGAGCACCTTAGCTTAAAAAGAGACGTAATTCAATTCAAATCCAACATCCACTCTGACAGTGATCACATCTTGGTCACCTCATGGTGGCAGTGTTGGGTTTGTATGTGGAAAGGTAATTAAGAAACAGAAAAAACTCCTAAGTATAATGAATTTATAATTAAATTTTGTGTTTTAACCCTATTTTTTCCTGTTTCGACTAGAATTTTTATTTGCTTATTACTTATTTGTCTTATGCCATGTACGCTTCCTATGACTTAGAAGCAGATTAGGAGAGAGAAAATGTGTCCACCAAATTACTAATAGCCCAGCAATTAGGTAATAGCTTTGGATCAGCAAACTGCTACTTTTACAGAGTCTATTTTGGATTCTCCTGAGCAGGCGTTTTCTCCCCTCTGTCATCAGCTATGTATGTATGTATTCTCTCTCTCTCTCTCTCTCTCTCTCTCTCTCTCTGCATGTTTAGTCACTTGTCTTGGTGCTGATGGTGCAGGAACTACAAAATGCAATAAGGCAGATGAACTCCTGTACCGATTAAGGCACTGAAATAGAGTACAGTCTAGGCACAGAGTCATGCTTTTTACTACAATAATATGGCAGTAAGTGCAACCCTTCAGATCTGTTCTTTCCCCAGTTATTTTTTGTTATTTGCCACCATAAGTTCATCACATTTTGAATATATGACAGAAAAAATTAATGAAATAAAAGGTCTTGTAGCAGGCCAGGTAAACATTGTGTAGCTCCCGATTGACTCTATAAAGCTGCAACAATGGCTCAAGCAATGAAATTATTGTCCATAAACAAAAAAGTATTGCCTTGTAAAATGTAATAAAATATTCCTGGAAATAGCTATAAAACTTTTAATTTTTATAAATGCGGTTTTAATATGCCTTTTTAAGGATCTACTACCCCTACAGTCTTCAGAATGTTTGTTTGTTTGTTTTCATGGTGCTTATGGAAGAACATCCTGTTTTTTTCTTTGGATCTCTCTCAGCATTCTGCTTCTCCTAATGTGATTGGGAATGGGGGTGGCACCATAATTCAGAATATGCAGAGGCACAAAATCAATGTCTTAAGTGTTTAGACTCTGAGAGTAATTGCAATCAAACAAGCTATCCTGAATTTTTGCAGAAACTGTATGTTCTGTAAGGTAAATGTGCTTGAGGTGTGTTTTAATATGTTTGCATGCTCATGCTTTTCAAATGTCATACTTTATTAAGATGAATTTAGTTAATGAAATGACTTGGTATGATTGAATGTATCTAATAGCAGTGGCCTCACTCAATATTTCTCAGGGTTTCTGCCCTTTTAAAATTTTCATTATTCATTACTCCCAGAAGAGATTTTATCTTCTCACAATGTTATGACAACTTTGTGTCCTAATTGTCAGCATGTTGAATCTAAAAGATGAAACCATGTTAAAACATTGCAAAAGTCAACCCAACATCTTTTTTTTAACATTGTCCTGACAAGAAAAGACAACGATGAGCCAGAATCAAATAGCAACAATATAGCAATGTATTCTAGGCATTTTTTCAGTGTTACTGTAAATATGATTACAGTTCAATTTTCTTTTGATCAGCATCTTTATTCAAACCATATATCACCATATTTCATTTTATCTGTTTGGGGCATATCTATAATGATCCATTTTGACATCTTTTAGTAGCACCACAGCATACTTTTAAAGTAGCCACTGAAAACAAGATAATATCAGTTATACTACAAAATAGTACAGGATCTCAACAGGCACTGGTTAATTCAACTTAATCCTTTTTAATACATTAATTCTAAAATCTCTGATTTATTCCTATTGAACACCCATCACCATATTCTGTAAAGTTTGCCCAGCTTGGCAGCAGTAACAGATGCAATCAGTAAATTTGTATTATATGGATATATTACCTTCAGATTTCAACAGCTTGTTTGATTACATTACTAAAATGTAAAAATATAAAATTAAGACTTTTGGTGAGCTTAGATGTTTTAATGCCTTTAAGGCTAAGAAGTAAATCTGTACTTTGACTTGTGATACATGTAGGCTTCTACTGTAAAATCTACAAATCATTATTCAAATATGCAGTATTTTCAGTTTATGGCTTTAAAGAGAACCACTTTATAGATTTACAGTCTATAAAAAGCCATTGAGGTGTTATTGTGTACTTGACAGCAAAATTATACTTGAAAATTGATGTAAATTAGCCAGCTTAGTTGTAATATAAATTTTGTATTCCTAAAATTTAGGTTCAGTCACTGCTATGAATTCCATTAACAATATTTTATGCTGAAATTGGTCCGCAATAATCGTTTATATACATAGGCGCTTAGTTTATGAGAAACTAGGGCATAACTACTAGGGTGTAATAAAAAAAAATACTAAAGTAATTCAGTAATAAATGTAGACATAATAAAAATTGTTCCGTGACAGAGTGTGTACCACGTTTATGTACCGCTGTTTGGAATATCAGCTGATTTCACCTCCTTCCGATTCTGAAGTACTTTGCTTGTACAGGTGATAAAAGCTGGTTTTATAAAGGTCCTGTTTATTTGGATATGACACTATATGGGACATTCTACCAGAAATGTACATTTCTACTTATAAAAATCTTGGGGGAAAAATATCTTATTCTTAAATCTGAACGTTGAGTCATATGGAGGACATGTTAAACTATGAGAAACACATATCATGCCATCTCAGCATGTTTTTATGATTGAATAAAATACATTTTTATACGCATTTCACCCCTAAAATGTCAGGCCCTGTCACAGACAAATTTGTATATGTTAGAATGGTTTCCTAATGAATTTCTTTGATACAAATAGCATTTTCTTATTGGTCACATGTCCCTGATTGTATCTAACATGGTTTTGTAATTCCTATAAGAAATATAAGCAACTTTTCGGTCAACTGTAGTACACAAAATCACAGGATACCCGCCAGGCACTCATATAGTTGTAAAAAAACTACCTTTACATAGGATATTTTTACAAAAACATAGTAGTGGATATATACCCCCACCTTCATCTACACAGTTAAAGAGATTAATTCATCAATATTTCCTCAAATAGTAAATTTTTATATCATAATTTCCTGTGTGACAGGACTGACGGTGCTGTGACAGGACATTTCATTGATGCCGAAAAAGTTATGTTTTGCGTTCTTTATTTAAGTTTTGATAAGCATTCCTATTTTAAATTATTATTATAATTTTAATGTTAATGTAATATTAGACTATGGTAAAGTTCAGCCAAGGACATATAATAAGGACCTAATTCATTAGAATATGACTGACAACTGATATAGTCCAAACATCTTTTTTAATTCAATAAACTGATTTCATTTTATTTCAATATAAAAACATATCTCATTTAACAATTCATTAAAATTCCATTTAACAATAACATGGCCAGATACAATAACAGTAAACAACTAGAATGGCACAATGGCACAAACACAGACAGGAGTGAAAACAAAATTGTAATGGTACTACTAATATGGTAAAATTAATTTAACAATAACAATTACCAATTAGAATGGCACAAACACAGACAGGAGTGAAAACAATAACCCCGTCTTGTGCTACGCGTACGCGGGTGTAATAACCAGAACAATAACATGAAATTCAAGATTATTTTCTAATCCTTATACTCCACAAGCTTTGCCAAAATGTCTTTTTGGATCTCATGGTGAAGGGTGGTTACAGGCTGAGGAGGTGGAATGAAACAAATGACATCATCGAACATATACCAGATCATGTCTTCTCTGGTGGGCCAGAAGAATCGGTTCACTCCCACACGGTGCATGCATCTCATTTGCACCTGAATAATTACAGTCATCATTACTCAAAGCTAATATAAATGACAATTATATCTATATATGTATCATTAATATACAAAGTGCAACCTCAAAAGCAGTGCTACATAGGCCTAGGTAAAAGAGGGACAAAATTTAAAAAATTTGTCGATGAGCATAAAACGCTTCAAATTTACAGTGTAATGTTTATTTATTCAAATAATATTTTACTATGGTATGCGTTAAATACATATTATATGAATAAAGGTAGTAAAAAAGAACAATGCCATTCATTTGTAAGGCCATGTGACAGGACTGTCAGGCCTTGTCACACAGGGATGTGACAAGGCCTGATTTGACAGGGCCTGACGGTCGGCCATTTTAAACTGCCATTACTCAGGCTGCTAGCATGCTAGCATAAAAACTGTTAACATGCAATCAAGGAGTTTCAGTAACCTTTTTAGACATGTTTTGGATTTAAAACATTTTCATTATTTTGTGACAGGGCCTGACCCTTTAGCTCGTCCTCCTCAAAAAAAAAAAAAATACAAAAACAAGCTTAAAATCATACAATTCAATGACAGAACTCACCTTTGATCAGTGTCAGCTTGACCTCGGTCAAATGATGTCACTTCTTCTGAGTCATACCTGTAAAGGCGTATTGCACACATTTTATGTTGAGTTTTATGTAAACGTGACTAGTTATTTATGGAGTTTTTTTTCTAAATAATAGTTTATAGCATAACAAAACTATGAAAGCTGTAGGTCCAATTTGGCTGAGGACGAGGACAAGGACAAGGACAGGATTTGTAATTTTCAAAAGTGTTTTTAATAAAGAAAAAAATATCTGAGAACCTAATGAATGACATATTCCTTTACAGAACAACTTTACAGAACAGAAATCAACCATCAGTCAGTTTTAGACATTTTTTGGATGAAATACTTTTCATTCACTGTAACAATTCAAGGACAGATAATGTACGTTTTTGGTAGAATGTCCCATATTTTATAAAACTTCTCAGAGCCAATATTTCATTTTTAATGGTTATTGTTACTTTATTAATAGTTAATGAAATACTAATAAATGAATAATTTATTAATAAATTATTAATTGTTAATTTATTAATAAATTAAGTTACTTTATTTGAGCGGTGCCAACACAAGGCCTTTATAACACATTCATAATCATTGTATATATCTTTTAAGCAATGCTGCAGAATTTATTAAAAAGGATTTATTAACTCTTAAGTGACCATTCGACAAACCTCAGTTAATCATTACGGGTCGACTGATCTGCTGCTTTATTGATTGATCCTTATCTCAATAACAGAACATTCATGACGCGGTGGAAAAGTTGAAAAAAGGTATGCAGTGTGCTTCATAACGAATCTGATTACCTGTGATTACAATAATTCAGGTGACTGGCATGTGGGCTTCATAAATAAACGTAAGTGTACTGGATTGTTTCTTCAGAATAGTTTAAATGCGAATGGACCGTTGAAGAGCATTCACTTTCATGCTCCTATAAGAAGCAGATGCAGTAAAAAAAAAAACACCTCCAAAAACACTTGGATTTTGTCTCTAAATGCATTTAACCAATTGTTAACTTCATCGTGACAAGACATGAATAGGCTTACGTCAATGCGTGTTTTCGTACATTTTAAAATGGTATTTCCTAATTGCACCCACACCCAATTCACGTCACAGAAACAGCTCGCTCAGTACGAAGTATATGGATATGAGAACTGGGTGTTTTTTCTCGCGAGAGTTCAGCAGTGCTGTCCTTTTTTTTTTTTTTTTTTTTTTTTTTTTAGCAGTCTCCCCCTATCGACACAGCAGTGCAGTACGACTCGCCTGGTCCTATCGCCTCTAGTCGTATTCTCTGCGAGAGAGGCGACATCAAGCGTTTAAAGGGCCGAGGCAGTCATTCTGGTCGTGACAGGCGAAGCAGGCGGTATTTTTGTGTCCTGTGCTTCCCCGCTGCTCTCCTCTAGACCCTCTCTCAACAGCACGGCCATCATTCCGGCTTGTTCCGCTCAAGGACAGGAGAGAGAAAGGAGGGAAGAGGAAAGAGCTAAGCCGCCTCGCCATTGGGAGTCGCCAGGTACAGTTCATTCAGCCACTGTAACCCTTCGGTGGAGCTCTATTCCTATTCCTATTTTTAAGTTACGCGAATGCGACCCCTTACAATCGAAAGTAAATACTGCGCAGCGACATGATAAGCGCAGTAATATGAAGGAGAGCTGTGTGTGCGCGCGCGTGCCTGTAGTGCGTCTTCACGCGCTGTTGCATGTATTTGTTGAGGTTTGAACATATCTGTTTGTGAATTTTCCGACGTTGTCATCTAATCGATGCGATGTAGTTCCACATTGAAATTGCTGCATATGCGTAGGTTTGTTTGTTTTTTAATTACCACTGGACTAATTAGAGATATTTCGCGAGATGGCCCTTTCCTTTTGCAGTGATCGT
>CM075006.1:14356273-14380050 GCA_037576675.1 Pangasius sanitwongsei | reverse complement strand
GTTTGTTTGTTTTTTAATTACCACTGGACTAATTAGAGATATTTCGCGAGATGGCCCTTTCCTTTTGCAGTGATCGTTTTTCCAACTGTCATTAACAATTAATTATAAATTCACTATTATTATTATCATTATTATTATTATTATTATTGCTATTATTGCTATTGCTATTATTGCTATGTTAGTAAAATAGTAGTAGCAATACATAAACACTGGTTGAAATCTCTGCTCACTAAATATGCATTGGCCACTGTATGTCGCTTGCAAGTACCCTATGATTAAACTTGACAAGATTAACTGGGTTGTGAAGATTAAGTAATACGGTGACGTTCACCTAAAAACGCAACCTGTAAGCCTGTGTTTTGATCTTAGGAAAAGCAAGGCTTCAGAAATCATGCACGAAGCCGGTGATGGATGTGCGCGCGCTCGGTGATTTCATTATTTTGCATGACTGGCTGGATGTAAGTAGATGTAGCTTGCTGCAGAGACGGAGAGAGCAATCAGGCAGCTCGTGAACACACCCCAACGCACGCGCACTCGGAGACTCTGCGCTCTAAAATTAAGCCTTGTTTACCTCGAGCACCTGTCTCACATCCTTTCCAGCCCGTCTGGTCCTGTACTGCTTAATTATATGTGCACAAGATGCAGCGCAAGATGGAAAGCCCTCCTATGTGGAGCGCGGATCCTTAACTCTAATCCAGCTAGGTCTAGAACACGAAAGTGTTTTGGTATTTTGCATTGACGTTGAGCATTCTACAATCATTAGTTTCGTCTAGACCCAGATTTTTTCGCAAAACAAATAAAGAAACACTAATTCTTCTCTTTTTTCATTACTCTTATGGAGGGCATTTGAGACTCTCCAAAATAAACCCAGCAGTCTTAGCCAGCTTGTTTTCAAAAGTGGTCATTATAAACTTCCAAATGCTTCAGTCAGAATTACATTCCAGAAACATCCCAGTGATTTGTGCGTTGATCAGTAGGTCAGTGAACTGTAAGTCATATGAGGGAGTGTAGCCTATGTGCAATTGTACTGGTAAAGTATTATAATTACTGCACAAAAGTGCAAAGAAACACTCACTTCATACAAGAAGCTAATCCAGATTAGCCTAAATTGACATGAATTCATTTTCAAAATTTCTTGCATTAACTTGACCTTACTGAAATGTTTGGTAGCAAATGGTCACCGGCAGAAATGCAAAAAAATCTCAAATACTCAAACATAAATATAGTGGCAAAATGGAGCTAGAAGGAGGCAACCTAGGCAAAAATAACATCTAAAACTACATAGTAAAGTAGCCTACTGTATATTGTGTACCCTCAGGTGTAGAGCTAGTAAGTGGATAAATTCGAATTTACTGAGTATTTACTTTTTTGACATAGAAGAAATTTTTACGCATACAATGCTGTAGAGGTGACGGTTTTATTTATTTATTTGTCACAATATGATAACAATATCATATTGTCATATTGCGCCCTTTTTAGCATGGAAGCATGGTGGTTGTGTTAATGCATGTGTCATGATTGTGTGCAGAGATGATGCGATGGACAGTATGGCATCTTAATTCCTATGGCAACCACACACACTGTAGTACAATGTAAGTCACCCTTGTAGTGGCAGCAAACAGCAGAGCTGGAAATAATATTTTACTAAAGGTTGACTGAAGTAAAATCCTGTACAAATGCTGGAGAAAGAAAAACCAAAGTGCAAGTACTTCATGATGAAAGATTTCTTGTAGAAAGTTCCTAAATTAACACTACTCAACCTAGCCTAGTTGTTGAGAGAAATCTAGTTGTGCTTTATTTTTCTCTGACTTACTTAAACCAGTTGTCCTTTATTCTTCTCTGACTTACCTAAAACAACTGACTACAGATTGCTAATCTTCTTTTGGTCATCAAGCTAAGTAGTCTACAGTTATTAGCAGTATACTTGGTCCACTGGTGTGCAGGTGTTTATTTTGGAAGAAAAGAGGTGTGGGGGGCGTGGAGCATGTAAGGATATGACAGTGCATATTACAACATGTAATCCCAAGCTGAAAGTGAATCCCCCTGTGAACTTCATAAACAGATTCCAGGATCTAATTTGAGCCTCTCTCCCGCGTCTATCCCCCATGCTCTTTCCCCCCTTTACCCCTGTCTCTGGCTAGCAGCTGTTCTTCTGGATATTAATAAGTCCACTGAGACACACTGACAGGCACCCCTGTTTCCTTGTCCCTTGGGCACCAACACAATCACTCTGTTTTACTGTCTTGTCCAGTACAAAGCAATCAAAGAAGTGTTTTCTAAAAAGGCTATAGTGTTAAGGCTAATTTAGCTGTAAGCAGTGGCCTGTCTAGACCAACTTAAGGTGGGTTGTAAGGGGTGCGGGAGGGGCACAGAGGGGAAACTGGGGGGCATCAATAAATAATGATTAGTCACTGTCTTAGTATATGGTACTGCATGAATTTCTGTTAATATTAATCTACAGGACATTGTTGACAAAAAAAAAAACATTCATGTGATATATGAAAGGCTACACACATCACATATGAGAAGTTCCTGGCATGATTACATTAAACAATGGTATGTAAATAATGGTTTTTACATAGGTTTGTCTTGTGTTATTGGAAACAGATTCATCTTTGCAACTTCTATTTCTTCTCCTAAATACATTCATAAATGTCATTTAATTTGCAAAACTGTGTAAAAGTGCAAAAACGCCCATTCAGTCAAATGCACACACAATCAGACATATAGTCAAAGAGTTTAACAATTAAAATATTTAAAGTGTAAAAGTATACAATGGCCCTTCAGTCAAATGCACACAAAATTGGACATATACAATGAATCAGAACCAGATATACAGAGTCCATCAGTTGGTCTGTTTTTGTGCCTGTTGGCAAATTGTTTCATGCTTTCCCTGTAGCTGCTTTCAGCTAATGTATGATAGCTAAATAAGCGTAACACAGTTAAAGAAATCTGCTACAATGGGCCATGAAGCTACATTTGCTAGCTAACTAACTTACTTTTTTTTTTTAGCTACATAGCTACCAGCATGATTAGTCTAGGACGAGGTCACACAGATATCAGTATGTGTCATGTCAATGTGTTGACAATGTAGACAATGGACTACTTGCACAAACACTTCTGCATTTAATTTACTGTGGTTCCTCCATTTCTGTTTCATTCACTACACCTGGAATTGCATTATTTTCAGTTGGTTTCTGCAAGAACTCCTGAAGATGAATGTCAGTGATGTTCATCAGATATGTAAGAATACTTGCAGAGTGCCTTCTAGTAAGCTGAAGAACATTTTCAAACTGTGTGCTTCATCATAAATACACAACTGTGAAGGTAAGATGATAGCTATTGACAGAAACAAACACCCAAGCTAATGTTAGCGCACACAGTTCACTGCAAAGAAGCCTGTGCTATTGCTAACTGGGTGTTTTCAGTTGAAAGAATACTGCTCATGATATTAGTTTTTAGACACGTATATTAACCCTTTTGTGGTGTTTGGGTCTGTGGGACCCATTTTCAATGTTTTGTAAAAGAAAAATACTACAATCAGTTATTATTTCAATCTGACATTGGCCTTGGCTCATTTGCTCTGAAGAACATGTTGAAAAACTCATTTTTACTGAGTGCCTCCTGTGCACCCTTTACGCATTTATAATACATATGTGGTGTTTGGATCTGCTGGACCTGTAAGGAATGAGATTGTAGAAACTGATGTAAAAACCATGATAGAAAATGTTGACTTCTGACCTTCTACTCTGTCTGTATCCTCCTTACACTTTCATGTGTGTATCTTTTTCCCCAAACTCTCTTTCCTTTCTAGTATGTGAAACTACACACATACACACTCACTCACACACAGTTCACAAAATTTTTACATTTCATCCACAAAAACCAGTGTTCTTCTTTTGTCTGTAAATCAAGACACAAATGCACACATAGAAATAACCAAAGCTGCAGAAATTTTAAGCACAGAGAACCGGTCTACTCTCCTACACTCTACTCTCCCTGTTGTGTGTGTATCTCACAGGAATCTGCAAAAAATAATTTCATAGCATTCTATCAGCTGCAAATTGGGGGAGGGACGTAAGATATAAATTGCTCTGTGTCACAGTGTATGGCATTTCACCACAATCAGTCAATATGACAAAAATAATCGCAGTTGAGCCAGCTTTAGAAATGATTTTAGAAGAGTGTGAAACAAATGTAGAAGGAGTTCCTCTTTTGGAAGATGACATACTTTCTGAACATGAGGATCATGTCTCAATAAATTCAGTTTCTGGCAGTGAACTTGAAAACAGAATCACTTTTATTGGCCAGTATGTTTGTACATATATGGAATTTGACAGCAGTTTACAGTAATACCCACAGCGTTTACAAAAAGGTAAACATACATGGACGGTGGATATAAGTGGACATAAAGGACATCAGACATAAGTGGACAAAATGTTCAACTATACATAAACCTTCCCAGCACCAGCTCATCAGCACCCTACTAGAAAAGAAGGCTTGATGTCTAAAAATGGTGAAATTGAATAATAATCTCATCCTAGGAATGAGAGGTTTACAAGTTTATTGAGAAATATTATGAAAAAATTGGTAAATAGGCAAATATTAACCACATATTGTGTTTGTACTGCTTGTAAATGAGATGACATACATATTTTTGAGTATTTCAGCATAAGTTGATTTGATTATATTGTTTTACATATAATATTTACATATAAACAATATTTACATTGTTTTACAAATAATGTAGCGGGTTGACCAGACCCCTGAACACTGGCTGAGTATCAAAAATGTAAACACCACAAAAGGGTTAAATTATTATTGTAATATTCATTGCCAGTGTATCACATTTTTTTCCATGATAACCCATATGCTATAAAGATAACACTGTTAACGCATGTTAGCCATGTTATCAGCATGTAAAACTATTTTTTTAAATAATAATAATAATAATAATAATAATAATAATAATAATTCGGCACAATGTTCTTGGTATGTGGTTATTATCCAATGCCTTTCTCTCCCACACACTGGGTGTTTGAATTCTGTAACAGTTCCATTAAAAGAGCAATGACACTGCACTTTTTTCCCAGTATTCTCCAACCCTCTGTGATTTTGGTTCAAATAACTATATCACTGTATATCACTATATCTGATCTGATGTGAAATGTCTATTAAAGAAGTGGGAAATGTTGAAATGGTTGTGGCCCCTCAAAATTAGCTGTTGTAGTGTTACTGTCTATGCGTACTGTCACAGTCTATTTGATAAAGCAAACCAAGTCTAGGCACTGGTAGGACTATAACATAAAAGAAAAGACAGTGAAACCTATATGCAGAAATTCTTTTCAATTTAAAACATTAAAAAAATTAAAACATTTTCATATTCTCTATGATTACAACCAAAGAATAATAATTTCAGATTTTTTCACAAGTATAAAAAAGTAACTCACCAGTGCATATAAACTCCTGATCAATTTTAGTTACACTGTCAGCAAAACAGACATGCACAAATTATATCTGCAACAGAAAAGCAAAAGCCACCCATCAGTTCAGATGTTTGTACTGTATTCTTGCCACCATTGCTCAGAAGTGGACTTTCTCTGCCTAAAGCCAAACATGAAACAGCAATAAAACTCTTCCAGGATGCATATTATACTATGCATATAATTTGTCGTATAAAATAAAGTGGAAAATAAGTGGGATGCTGCTGTCTACCTAATGTCATGTTTCATGTTTACTGTGGTAATTGTTTACACAGATGACATAGATCTTGACAAGAAAACCCAAACCTTTCACATACAAATGTCTAACCCTATGGCATGCTTAACAGCTCATACAACCCAGGACAGGCAAAAGGGACAGCAGAACAGAAATAGCGCCTTCTCCACACAGCTGCAGAAAAAGTCATGTACGCTCCCCCTAACCATGCCTCTCGAACTAATCCAGTCATCATGGCAACCACACAACACATAAAATATAAACAACCTCACAGGTGTATTTGAGTGTTAAGACCCTGGAAAACATTTCCATCAAACAAGTGTTCTTATGTGGGAGGTTATTAGTACTGAATGGGAGAGCAACAGTCACATAGAGAGAACTTTTATAGTGTTTATAGAGCAGCCATTTGGGCCATATTGTAGAGCTCAAAAACTTCTGGATCTTTTCTCATATTATTCATCGTTTATTAATTGTTTAGGATTTGATGGCATATTAGCAATCTTGCTTCTCATAGATCACTAATCTATATATATGTAGACCTATATTCTTTTACAATACTTATATTCTTTTTTAATAATCTTTTTTTTTTTGTCTTCAACAGATTATATTCTGAGCTGAGCCCGGAAAAAAACAAGCACCTTAACCAATTAACCAAAAAACAGAAGAGAACATGAAGATCTTACTCTTCCCTATTATTCTTATTATTTTCTTTATCCACCAATCCCTTACACAAAGTGACTCTGAACTTATAGTAACAACTAGGTTAGGTCGTGTCCAGGGTATACGCTTGCCCATCCCAGATCGAAGCCATGTTGTTGCCTTTCTGGGTATTCCATTTGCAGAACCTCCTGTAGGAAAAAAGCGTTTTAAACCAGCTGAGCCCAAAAAGCCGTGGAATGATGTGTTTGAAGCCACAGATTATCCCAATGCTTGCTACCAGTATGTAGACACTTCATATCCTGGCTTTCCTGGCACTGAAATGTGGAACCCCAACAGGATGATGAGTGAGGATTGCTTATACCTAAATGTCTGGGTTCCTGCTTCCCCTCGGCCACACAACCTCACTGTTATGGTATGGATATATGGTGGTGGCTTCTACAGTGGTTCCTCTTCTCTAGATGTCTATGATGGTCGCTACCTGGCACATTCTGAAAAGGTGGTGGTGGTCTCTATGAACTATCGTGTGGGTGCTTTTGGCTTCCTTGCCCTTAATGGCTCCTCTGAGGCTCCTGGAAATGTGGGACTGCTAGACCAGAGAATGGCACTCCAATGGGTCCAGGACAATATTCACTTTTTTGGAGGCAATCCTAAGCAGGTGACCATTTTTGGGGAGAGTGCAGGTGGAGCCTCAGTCGGCATGCATCTTCTGTCTCCAGAGAGTCGCCCCAAATTCTCTCGTGCCATTATGCAAAGTGGTGTGCCAAATTGCCCTTGGGCTACAATCAGCTTTGATGAGGCTCGAAGGAGGGCCACCAGGCTGGCCAAATTGGTAGGCTGTCCTGATGATGATGACAGTGAGCTAGTTGACTGCCTTAGGAACAAGCAACCACAGGAGCTTATTGACCAGGAGTTCCAGGTACTCCCATATAGCAGCGTGTTCCGTTTTTCATTTGTGCCTGTGATTGATGGTGTGGTGCTCCCTGATACCCCCGATGCCATGTTGAGCTCAGGCAACTTCAAGGATACTCAAATTCTATTGGGTGTAAACCAGGATGAAGGGTCGTATTTCTTGATTTACGGTGCACCAGGTTTCAGTAAGGACAATGATAGTCTGATCTCAAGGGACGACTTTCTACAAGGTGTTAGGATGAGTGTTCCTCATGCCAATGATATTGGATTAGAGGCAGTTATCCTTCAATACACAGACTGGATGGATGAAGACAACCCCTTGAAAAACCGTGATGCAATGGAGGACATTGTGGGAGACCATAATGTTATTTGCCCTCTGCAGCACTTTGCACGATCCTATGCTCAATACAGTTCTAACCCTGCCCAGACAGGAACAACTAGTCAAGGAAACTTTGGTTGGGCCAATTCAGGCCCAGCAAGCAACAGCGGCCATGCACAAGGTAAGGTAATTGTGGATAGTAGTAGTATTTTTGATTTGCAATTAAGGGTCTGGATTCATGTTGTATTGGCATAAAATGGCATAAAATGTTAAAAAAATTTTTTTAAATATGGCTAAAATGTTATCTTTTTTTAATCCAATACATGATATACTGTTGCTCACAGTTGCTGTGTACCTCTACCTCTTTGACCATCGAGCCTCTAACCTGGCTTGGCCCGAGTGGATGGGTGTGCTCCATGGCTATGAAATTGAATTTGTGTTTGGCCTGCCTTTGGAGAAGAGGCTTAATTACACTGTAGAAGAGGAGAAGCTCAGTCGACGTATGATGAGATACTGGGCTAATTTTGCTCGTACTGGGTGAGTTAAAATAGTCATATGTGAGCTTGTGTGTGGCTGGAAAAAGTTGGTGTGTAGATGAATGGGACTGTGTGGTTTTTCTTCCATGCCAATTTTATTTTTCTCTCTTCTATTTTCTTATCTAGCAATCCCAATATCAACGTTGATGGATCCATAGAAAGCCGACGGAGATGGCCTCTCTTCACAGCAACAGAGGAGAAGCATGTGGGCCTAAACACAGATGCAATGAAGGTGCACAAAGGGCTGAAAACACAGCTATGTGCCTTGTGGAACCGGTTTCTGCCTCGCCTACTTAACATAACTGGTAACTAACAGAACTCACAGTTGCATGTAACATTATTCAATTTAGGTTGTGATATAAACTGTCACGATTCTTAATTTTCCACTGCTGGAGCTCCTACATGATGCATTTTGTCAGCAGAGGCCTCCCTCATGATGTCAGCCATTAAGATACGGTTGCATTGCAAATGTTGGCGTCATATTAACATGCAGATATTCACCTTCAGAGCATGGACACAGGGAACAGTGAACTGAGAAACTGGGAATGTTAAGCACTAGTGGACAGAGAAACAAACTATGTGGTAATGTTTCAGAAATGGCTCACTTATGTTTAATGCTGTTTAGACAAGGAAGCCTGAGTAAAATAAATGGGATAAGAAAACCATAAATTGATTTACTACGTTGCTCCTCCTGGTTAAATCAGATTCATCTTTCCTTTCTCATGTAAAAGGATTCAGTTTAGGTTAAAATAAAAAAAGTTAAATTATACAAATATTATATATACACATGGCAGGCATTATGCTATGAAACTGCTTTGGAGTCTCTGAGAATCGTATAGACCTCGCAGTAAATAAAGCATTTCAGTCCATAAGGAAATGCCTTGTCATTTGATGTGTATCTTGGAAGTAAACTAAACAACTTTGTCTTCTACTGGAAGTGAACCAGAACACGAAGCAGCTGAAGCTGTACCCTGGTTTCGAGAGTGTGAGATGATTCAGCTGCAGTGACCTGAACTCATAAACTGCAAATCCTCCAGAGAAGGTCTTTGCTCTAATAAAAGGGTGGGGTTTAAGTGGGCTGTTGAGCTGCTGAGTAATTTGTTTAATGGGACCACTTGATGTATACGTCGGGAAGATCTCTGCACTGTTTGTTCTTCTGATCTCACCTCATGTTGATTTTTTCATTCTTGTGTTACCTTTTCTTTGACCTTGTGTGTGGTCTTTGTACTTAATTTGTGTTTGTGATTCATAATGATCACCTAATTTTTCTCTATATAGGCTTATTGCAAACAAAAACAATCATACTACACCACTACACTCCTGCCTGGCAGTTTTATCCCAGAATTGAATCTGTAGTTCTTATGTCTTTAGAGTGTAGCTAAAAACTATTTAGGCTTAGTGACTTTACACAAAATTTGAGTGTAAGCAAAATTAGACATAATGACTACTATTTGTTTCTCCCAATCTATTTCCTTTTCTCTTTATACCCAGACAACATTGATGATGCCGAGCGGCAATGGAAGGCAGAGTTCCACCGCTGGAGCTCCTACATGATGCATTGGAAGAGCCAGTTCGACCACTACAGCAAGCAGGAGCGTTGTACAGACCTGTAGATAGACATACAGAGAATGTGAGACACAGAGAGAATGCAAGAAAATAAAAATTAGAGAAGGGTAATGACCACATTACTCTATAGTCTCAGGAGCCCTCTGATAGAATGTCAGTCGTTCTCTGAGCCACTGTAGATTATGCCCTTTATTGATGGCTTCCTCTGAGTAGGTAGAAGATTTAATTTGGGAAGGTTATAGTTATAAGCTCTGTAGAGTATCATTTGCCACCTGTATATTGTTCACGATTGTATCATTTTACATTTAAATACTATTACTATTGCCATGGACAGTTGTTTGACAGCGTTGCATGTTAATTGCAGGAAGAGACTATTAAAAGTTACAGTCATCTTTGAGGATGTACGAGAGAAACTGTTAAAGGTGTGATATTACCTCTGATAATTGTGTCTTTGTGTGTCAGTATAACCCACATTTCCCTTTTTTACTTAAGGGTTTGATATGGTTAATCTGTAATTGCTGCTTGACCATGTGTGCATTTGTCTATATTCCTCTTCTATCATGTCAGTCCTCTTTACTCTTTAAATTTTATGTGTGGCCTATGGTTAGGTGCAGTTGTCTGCTGTCTCTATGTGGGTCGAGATTCCTTGATAGCATATATAAGGGAATCATGAGCCATTTCAGTCCATGCTCCATGTGCTGGCTCTATACTGCACTGATGTGTTTGTTCTGGCTTCCAGAAATATGTGTATATTCCATTTCTGTGTATTATACTGATATGTAAAGTGTTCTCATCTTGTTTGATACACCTATTGCATGCATACTGGTGCTCACAGCATGTTCCACCTCTATTTATGTGTGTTTGTGAGGGTGTGCAAGCTAAAAAGTGACTGTGTAAGAGTATATCCAAATTGAGTGCCTCCATGGGTCAGTATCCATTGTCCCTTGTCTATATGTAGCACACCACTTGTGAAAGTCATGTTCACTTTTATTATATTTGCCCGGGCACTTCGTGCATGTGTGCAAGTCCTAAAGAGAAAGGTCTGTAACTACTGTGTCATGCCTGTGTGCCAAAGAGTCAATAACTTTTTTT
Source organism: Pangasius sanitwongsei (assembly GCA_037576675.1). Classification (NCBI taxonomy): domain Eukaryota; kingdom Metazoa; phylum Chordata; class Actinopteri; order Siluriformes; family Pangasiidae; genus Pangasius; species Pangasius sanitwongsei. The sequence goes on along the minus strand of CM075006.1, from coordinate 14,369,250 downwards.
CCCACTACTGGCTCCCCTCCCAGTAGGAAAGAATTTTCATTACGGTAATGGAAGAAGTGTAATTTAGTTAGTGCTCATTTGAAACAACGGCCTGCTGTGTCAGCCATCCTAACCCCAACTCCGCCATCACTCAGCTTATGCATTTGGTGGATGATGCAGGAAAGCAGAGTGTTTAAATGGGAGTGCTCAGAGGAGAGACATTTATGAGAGCCAGCTAGAATTGATTACTCATTCTCATGGTTTAGTATGTCCTTTTTTCCTTTTAAGTATTTTTGTTGCATGCTTGCACTATTTATGAAATGTAGAAAATTACACAGAGTGTTTTCAGTTTGCTCATGTCTAGTTTAATTCTTATGTACTATATTTATTGTATGCTTTTTGGACATTATCATCACTTAATGTATCATTTTCCTTGCTCTTATCTTCTGAGCATATCTATCTCACTGTATTTACACATTTTAAAATGTGGTTGTATGGGTGCTTTCTGCAAGTCACACCACTGATTTACTCACACATTATTTCAGCATCATTTATCTCCACATAAGTTAGAACACAGTGGAAGAGCAGGCCCTCCAGCAAGTATTGTGATTAACTGTAATTATATGTAACCTCACAAGTTGACAGGACAAGGGAATTTTACCTTGAAAAGATGTATTTTATTTGAAAATAAAATAATAAAATGCTGTCTTGAATTATTTAGATATGAGATAGAACAGATAAGTGAAATAAATGCATGCGCCAGCAGTGTGACTGGGGAACGTGCTTATCTGTTGCTGCTCTTGCATCTTTTGCCCAATGACAATTTGTCCTTATCTCCTCTGTCCAGTGAAAAGACCTGTGCTTGTCCTAAATCTCCTCCCTTACTTTCTGTACTCACAAATTTGACTGATAACCCTTGTAACAATAAGCCAGTGTTGATGTATATTATTATATTATAAATCTATATCTATTAAAGATTATTATTAGCCCTGAGATTGTGGTTAGCAGTAAGAGGTTATACTTGCAGTGGAATATATTTGAATTAATAATTACGTAATTTCATTGGTAATAATCATGGTTGTGATATTGTGATTGATAAATCACTATATCTGGACAAAAGCATTTGTATGAGTTTTTTATTTTCAGTAACAACTTTTTTGGGATGGCTTGAAAGGTTTATGTGCTGTTGCAATCAGTCATATATTGTAATTAATGTGAACACTTAGCATTGTATGATTATTACGCTCTAGAGTGAGTATCATCTGTGCATTCTCAAATTGACAGCTTCATTTTGCACCCACATTGTTATTCTTTTTGGTCCAGACATTGCCCACTGTGCCAGACCTGTGTGATGACAGCAATGTGCTACTACTCTGCATGGTACTACTGCTGCCTCTTGGGCCTTGTATCTGAAGTCCTCCAACAAAACCTCATTAAAAAGTCTGATTAAAATAAAATTGTGTGCCCCTTGCTTGCAGATTAAATCTTACAACATAAATGTAAACCTAAAATGCAAATTCAAGAGAAGCATAATGTTTTTTTCTCTAACATTAGATAATGGCTAATAGCCAGGTGAATCACATGAACAGTACAGTGATGACCCTGTGCTCTGTGGCTGTATTATTTAGACCAGTACTTCAAGACATGACAGATTTTGCGTGTTAGGACTTATATACTTCTTACTCTAATTCATAAATCACATGTACATTTAAATAAAAAAGTAACTCTTTAACCAAGGCTTCAATTAAAGGTGGTATTCAGTGTGTTCTGATGGTTTAAAATGAATGCTTGGATCCACACTATCCCAACATAGCTTAATATTGTGTGCTACGGACCAGTGTCATCTATGTCACTATCATACATGATCACAAATTAGCTGGTGTTTCTCCTAACTAGTGTGATTTCCACTGAGCTCATTCACTGGGGAAGGAAACACAGGGACTGTTTACATGCACCATATGCAAGCAGAATGAAAGGAGTAAAATCCACTCTGCCAAGAGTCTACAATCATTTCATTAGAAGAAAATGTAAAGGCATTGCTACATAATCTAAAACATATCAGTGCATACTTAACCAGCAAAATGCTTACAATAAATACTGCAGTTAATAAAAGGAATGAGCCTATAAGGCTAATAACTCATTTGTGCATAAACACATTCCGTCAGCTCTAGAATTATTGGTACAGTTGGTAATGATGGGAAAATAAATAAATAAACAAACAAACAAATAAAAGGAAGGTTTTGAAAAATGTCATTGCCATTAATTATCTTATCTCAGATTTCAATCACAAAAACATTTTTCATCAACTTTTTTACCCATCTTCACCAAAGGTGTTATCGCTCTGGATTGTGTAACCCTGTTTGTTACCTTTCAACACAAATTTTGTAGATAATATAATTAACATCTAGAGTGATATTCAACGTTCTATATGCTGCTTTGTGGATTAAAATTGTAGAAACAGCATGTTGTGGTGCAGCTTTTGTCCTGCAGATGGCACTTTGCACTCGCGGAAGTAAAATAAATTGTCAAATTCAAACTTCGTTTTTAAAGATCGCTTCATGAACAAAACTAGTTTTTTTTGTGACATACCTGGGGACGACTTATGTTTTTTTTTTTTTTTTTTTTAATTGTGTTTTAATTTTTGATTGAAAATTACATATAATATCGAATAGGCCTGCATACATCAATCACAACATAAGCACAACGCATTAACCACTGGCTTCTAATCCTCGTCCTGGCGTACCTCATGACCGAAAAAGGGGGAGAGAGAAATCACATTTGCTGCGCATGTTTAGCGCAATGTTGGCTGTTTTGAACAGCTGAAAAGACCTGACCAATCACAGACTGCGGTAGAATTTTGACCAATGAACATCGGCGAATAGGAGCGGAACGTTTATGGCGCACTAATGCCATTATTTAGTTCAAAACATTATTATATTTAATGTAGAAGAAAAGTAATAACCGAGTGTTTGTTTCACAAACATCAGTGGCGTTTAAGTGAATTAACCAGGAAGCGTTGTTTCACTGAATCTGTTAGCAAAAAAGCTGGTTAGATCAGACGGAACAATGACCTCGGCATCAACAAAGGTAGTTACTACAGGCTAATCAGCGCTGTGGTTTAATGTAATGTTGCTAACTGAATGTCCGTATATTATTATAGACTGCTTGTTCTTTTTTATAGACCTCTGTGTTTTCAAGATGTCTGCTTGATACGTTTTCGCTTTCTAGCCAATCATATGCCTTTTCTTGTTAAGCCTGATATCTAGTGATGATCATTAGTATAAATCATCCACTCACGTAGAGCTATTCTAAGCTGACTTTTCTATATCCCCACTGTGAATATCCCCAGGTTGGTGAGATCTTCTCTGCAGCAGGAGCCGCTTTTACTAAACTAGGGGAGCTCACCATGCAGCTGCACCCGGTGGCAGACTCAAGTCCAGCAGGGTGAGTAGTGCTGAAGGCGGAGGCACTGCTGCTCCCTAACGCGTGTTTGTTGTTGTCAAGTGCTGATGAGTCACAAGAAAACCTGTTTCTTTGGAGACACTTGTGATGTTCTTCTCTGTTTTACTAATAATACCTTTCTTGAACAGGGATGTTTTACAGTACACATTCTCTTTGCGTTTGTAAAAGCTACCAGTAATTTATTTTGATAGAAGTTTTTTTATTTCTCTTGAATTTTTCAAAGACCATGCAAACCTCCAATCCAGTCTCATTAATAATAATGATAATGTGTGCATTTCTTTATACTCCAAATGATTTTGTGCAGATTTAGACTAATTTTAGTTAGCCTGAAGTATAGTCACACCATGGGGCCTGTCCCCTGGTTGCTGTCTCTCCTTGCAGAGCTAAATGGACGGACACAGAGATTGAGATGCTCCGGTCAGCTGTTAGGCGCTTTGGTGACGACTTGAACGCACTCAGCTCGGTCATCAAGAAGCGAACAGTGTAAGCAATCAGGTCTCTCTACTTTGCCTTACTTCCTATGCTGGGCCTGACCGCTCTTGTTTCAGGATGTAGGCTTATATCTTAGTTGTAATATATGCTAAAGTTTTGCATGGAAATGTGAGAGGAGCTCTTAGAATTTGAATCCGCTTTGTGAAAATTCAAGAGAAACAAAAGAGATTGACTGGGTTTGTTGTTGGGCATTTCTGTGCTTTATATTTCTAAACCAAGATAGCCTTGGGCCAAAAGATGTAAAAGATCATTTCATGACTAACTACAAATTTAAATTAATTTCCTATGATTAGGGCACAAATCAAGACCACAGTCAAGCGGAAGCTTTATGAAGACAGTGGAGTTCCTTTGTCTTCTGACTCACCAAAGAAAAGTACCAAGAAGGTCCCGGTTGCCATGGCTCCCCCTCCACCACCCACGGTCATAGCTGTGCCAACATCTCAGGTTGTGGTGACGACAGGCTTACAGGGTCCTTCTTCAGGCTCAGCTAGCATCAAGAAGCCAAAAACGGCAGGTGAGCATCTCCACACAAAAGACATTGCAGGAATCATATGTGGGGAAAAATTACAATCTCTTTTCATTAAGAACATAAGTGTTATGATTACGTAATTTGATGACATTAATATAATTACCATTATTTGTATATCTCACAGATGTTACTCTCAGTGCTCTGAATGATTCAGATGTGAACAGCGATCTGGTAGATATCGAGGGACTTGGTGACAGCTCGGCGACAAAAAAGCTCAACTTTGATCAAGGTACAAAAATATAACACAAAGTTGCTCGATGATTATAAGAGGATTATAACCTCTAAAGCAGGGGTATTCAACTAAAATTTGTTAAGGTCCAGCTACATAAAATTTCTTGCTTACTAAGCCACTAACATGACTGAATGTCAGCGGTTAACTTTTCATGCTAAACCATTATTGATTTGTTCATAGCTATAAATAAGACTCATTATTTTGAAGTGGTTGGTTATTTTACACCGGCACTCCACTTTACCTCTTTTAACTAATGCCATAGATTCTAAACAGATGAGATACATCAGTTTTGAACCCTTTGTGGTGGGACTATAAAACACACACTTTTCTGTCTATTCCTCTTTGAACATTCCGTTTTTATCATATCTTCACTAATCAGATCAAAAAGGGGCAGGGGTATCAATCAAAGTCTGTGAAAACGTTCTCAATGAGCCTTCAGACGATTTTTTCCCTCATACCTTGATCAGTTTTGCTATAGTATTTTTTCAAGTTCTTGGTTTGATCCACTGAAATACTTTGCTGGGTCTGCATACGGACTGTGGTCTTCTAAGTTCAGTGGTTCTCAAACCTTTTCTAGCCAGTGGCCCCTTGGACCCTCTCAGGAGTGGAGAAATGGATTTATTTCATGAACATTTTTAAAAATTTTCAAATCATATATTTTTTTGGAGTGATAGAGCTTTCGATTCCTGAACTTTCCACATTCGAGTCTGAGTTGACTTTGGTGCGTGGGCCCCTAAGCATAATAACTTTGATAATGTAAGTTGTGACTTCCACCACTGTAACAAAATTAAATAAATAAATAGAAATCACAGACCCACTGGTTATGCTTCACAGACCCCTGGCGGTCCCTTGACCCCACTTTAAGAACCACTGCTCTAGTCAACGCCAGATCTAAAGAATATAATGGAATAAAAGAAAAAAATACTTTTTTTGTTTAGACATTTTGAACATCTTGCAAATGTCATATATTCACTGCGTGATTTCAGAGCAAGTAGACTTGCTAATAACAATGGCACCTTCAATTTGAGTGAGTGTATTGTTTGGCTACTTTGTTCAGTAAAACCAATATTAAGGATCTTTTGTTGTACATTTGTTTGTCTTACAGAAAGTCTGAATCTTGACTCAAGTCTCATCATGAACTCCAGTGACCTGCCTCTCCTGTCCCGCTGAACCTGGCTCTCTGTTCACAACCATAAACTGTAAAGGGAAAAAAATGAACATTACGTCAGACTGGGCTGAACCTTCGCAAAACAGCCCAGTCCAGGAACCAGTTTCTTTGGTTTCTACTATATAGATGGATTCTAGAACAGTTATATTTTTCATGCAAGATCAAATCTTTAAAAGGCAGATGGAATGCTTGTTTCATTTTATATTCATTCATTTGGTCTGTTCAAATACGGTCTAAAACAGGTCAGCAATGTCTTACAAACATATTTTGTCATATGAGACCAATGCTTAGAATAATTATCTTATAAATTCATTTAAAATAAAATTTTATATGTTGGTTTCATGTAAATGAAGATATTTCTTTAATGCATTAATTTTTGTTATATTGGGAATCTGTCCCTCTGTCAAGTGTCTATGAATACATGATAATGCTATTTTCCTGTACTGTTTGTCCTGGGGTCAGCTTAAGTAAGTTCTAACACGAGATTGTCCATTATGTCAGATTCATAGAAATCTGCATGCATTCTGCACATGATTGAGTGCAACACAACACTCGTTTACTGTTTGCTTGATTATTTGTTTTCATAAGGTCACCACTGCATGTTTAAAAGGACAAATACAAACTGAAATAACTATTTGTGAAAAGTTGTCTTGAGTTTTAAAATGTTAAATTCACTTTTTGTTGGGAAGGTCAATAATTTTGTTTCTGATAAATTATACATGAGCAATTTAACTTCAAGCCTATATATTCCTGAACAGTTATTCTGTATCAGCACTTTCAAACACTGGTCTGGTGTAAGACATTGTTTTAAATTTGCCAATGTGCAAGTAATGTACAGAATTAATAATAATAATAATAATAATAATAAACAGTCTCTACACCTTCTTCAGAGAAGCCAGTGGGGAACTTTAATAAACTTCCTAATTAAGTATTTTCATGGCGTGTTCTAAATTATACTTGAGTTGGTAAGCCCAAATGCTAAACAGTATTTACAGATTCCTTTTTAACCACCTGTATCCAAGAAATGTTCCTTATTGAAAAGAATAGTGAGAGAAAATTCTCTCAATTTTGGGGACCAGAAATTATGAATACCAGCGCAGATCCACGTGTGCTAATGTGCAGTGCAAAACTGTGGCTTCAGACAAATCTCTGTTGTCACATATACATAACTCAATTTATCCTAGCCCACTGAGCTCTAATTATTCCAGCTATGAGTGCCACTGATAACCCAATAAAATAAACCGGCAACCACAGTCCTTGCTAAATGCAGCTGTGTGACAAATGTTGAATGACAGACAACAAAGTTCTCGAAACACTTTCTGGGTTTAAAATGTCAGTTATACAGAAACGTAAGTGCTGTTTCAGTATAACACATTGATTCTGAAATGGCCACACAAAGCCATGGCTTACACATACAAGGAAATGGACATCATTTCAAAATCTATCTTAATATCCATGAAAATACATTTTACATATCTTGCATGGTGTAATTATCCAAGTGACCAATTCACATTTTGTGTGTGTGTAAATAAAATTAAACTTCAGTAAACTTTTAAATATATTTTATTTCTTGATATTTAAATAATGAGCTATTTTATTACAAGTGCAAATGCAAACAGAAGTCATTAAGTCCGTTTAATTATTAATTACAAGTAACTACATGCTTTATAATATTGAGAGTATATACAGATGAATAACACACACCCCGTATCAGCCTTCAAGGACATGCATTTGTCCTGATGATCTGCATTCTAGAGAGATGAAGAGTGTGTCTGTCTGACGGGAGCAGCACAAAACATACTGGCAACCCAGGGAGAGGGCAGCTGCCAATATTGATGTGCTGCTAATGTCAGGCACACAGAAACAAAGCTGCCGTCATGAGTGTGTGGTCTGGAGAAGGAACAGAAAGAGAGAGATGCACAAAGGATTTGTTCCTTGTACCACTCAAGTAAAACGTGTACAAGGAAATGCTCACTGGAATAAATCTAGTCATCCATCACAGATTTTCTAGAACACTCTATATTTTCCTTTAGAGAAAGCTTAAAGGTGATCAGTGTAGTAAGTTTCATAATCATTAAATCATCCTGTGTCATTTAGCAAAATACAATTTGCTATGGTCAAGAAGCCAGTGCAACTCAGGGTCGATGTGATAACAGTCTGATCCCTATAATGCCCTGCACTACCTAGAATATCAAGCCACTGTAATGTCGGCAATATTAAGAAATGTCACACAGTGATGCATCCATGCAGGCGATGGACAATATGTAAATGCTGTTCGCTGCAGAATCACCAGTGTTCCCAGTAACAGCACACAATGATCTGGAAATCAACCTGGGAACCTACAAACCATGATGTGCTGCTACAGAGCTCTCTGGCTTGCTCATGAGGGTCGAGGGAGATGCTGACACTCCTTTAAAACATCCGGAAAAAAGCAGACCTTATTTCAAGAAAGAGCAGCCTATATTAATCAGCATCCATGTTTATTTTTGTTTCTTTATCTAAACCAATACAAAATGAGCTCCACTGTAGGGAAATGTAGATGTGAAACTGTGAGGTGGACAGAAACAATTCTGGGTTTTAAACATAACTGCTTTACTGGGGGAAAAAAATAAATAAATAAGCATTTAGTATGAAATGGGCAATTCCAATCGTGTTGCAATAGACCATATAAAATATGATCATATAAAAGGCTGAATATTTTCATGCCACACTAATAACAGCCTTTCAAACTAAACAAGTGTCTTAAAGTGCATAGTCTGAGTGGATGATGAAAATGAAAAACAAAATGGTGGACTGTTAAAGGCAGAGCAAGAACACCACAAATAATGTCTATTAAAAAGTTAGACTACAAAACAGTGACTACTAAAGGAAAAAATAAGAATAGAAGAACAAGTATCTAAAAATGTTTTTAAATGCAATTTTAAATGGGGCTGGGCAATTTCACTATAATATCGAAATTGTGATATACCACAATGCACTTTTCTGAGAGAGCACATGTATTATGATATATTCTTTTAAAAGAACATTTAAAAAAAATTGTAATTAAATACCAATTACAATCTGATTGGAAGCAGCTGATTTGATGTGAAAATTTTGTACTGAATCTTTACAATTGTAAATGTAATTTTTAGAATTTCATATTTTATCTCCGTTTCAGATTCTTTTACTTTTATTAAATATTATCATCAAACTCAGTTTTTCATCATTTTTAATTAAATGGAACACTACTCTTTTGCTGGCAATTAGCAAACCAAAATATCATGATACTTATTGTGTATCGCAGAAATCTCTTCAAGCATCATGAATGTGTCATAGTGCACACTGCTGATTTTAATCATAATTTATTTTCTTAAATTATTTCTCTAGTACCATTCACAGTGTTATCTTATGAAATTATATCTGATCCTGTCACCTCATGAACAAGGGTGAAGGGGGGGAAATATTAAATACATAATTTAATTTAATGAATAGACTTCACTAAAGAAAGAAATGTCAAAACTATAAAATAATGCAAAATATCAAAACACTACACAGAGGGGAAAAGTACTAAGATTTAAATCCATGTTGGAAAAAAAGAAATAAGATGTATTTAACAAGACATAGTGAAATGTGGAAAAGGAAACTAATTAACTGTAAAGTTATTTACACACTTTGAAAGTGCTACAGAGGGTAAGGTGTAAAGACTAAGTACAAAAAGAAGAACAGAGCAAAGAAAAAAAAAATCAATATACAAGAAAATCCCAAAGGTGTGACCTTGACAGTGAATCAACAGAGATAAACCTAAAAGACAATCATCTTCTGAATAATAAGTGTTTCTGAGTGACTGGATAATCAGAATTAATTACTGCAATGACAATAAATTTGAATGACTGTGCTTTTATAAAATTTAAATAAAATGTTAGCAAAAAAAGGTGGCCCTACCACAAAGAATTCACACACACACACACACACACACTTGACACATCTAAACTCTAAGCTTTAATTAAAGTGGAAAATCATAATTCTCACATAAAATATTTGTTTTAATTTATTCTAAACTCATGACTAAGGATCAGATGAAATACGACTGAAATTACACTCGCCATTGCAGATAATGTAGTGTGTTTAAAAAAAAAACTTAAAAATATTGTGAATAAACCACAATCTAGTGTAATCAAACCTTCACTGGATTTTTTTTTTTTAATATTAGGACATTATTTATTGGTTTCAGGTATAAAACAGAAAAGTGGTATTTAAAAAAAAATACTTTTGAAAGGTTAACTAATTACACAACAATGTTACAGCATTACTAAAAGACTGTAGATTGAAGCCGAAGTTATATCTGATAAAAGAGCAGCCTATTTGCAGTCTCAATCAAATGATCACGTCAGCACAGCTGAAGAAGGCATTCATTTTTGTCTACTCCTGCCAGCTGTTCACCGAGAGAAAGAGCAAACAACAAAAAGCACAAGAAAATGGGAGATCAGGGGGCGAGAGAGAGAGAGAGAGAGAGAGAGACAGAGTGTGTGTGAGAGAGAGAGAGAGAGAGAGAGAGAGAGAGAGAGAATAAGAAATGGAGAGATTGCAAAAAGGTGCGGAGTGAAAGTGAGAGAGAGAGAGAGAGAGAGAGAGAGAGAGAAAGAGAGAGAGAGCGCAAGCCCACACTCACACACCCTGGCCTAACTTTTTCTTACCCATTCAAACCAGGGGCCATTTTGGTTAAGCTTTGAAGCAGACACAGAAAAGAAACTAACTTACCCTCGGCCTTTTTTCTTCACCCTCTTGAGCAACAGAGGAGAGGTGAAGGTGGCTGATAATCCCAAAAGGAACTCACTGAACACCAATCGTCCTCTGAAGTCAATTCTGCACCTAGAGGGGGAAAAATACTTTAAATTAATTACTTTAAAATAGGTTCAACTTCTTTTAGTTTTGAAAAAGGCAAAAAAATTATTTTAAGACAGTTAATACTATCTTTCTTAAAACTAGGTAAAAGACACCAGTGAAGGGCTGTAACATGCAAATATGTCAATTCTTTAAATATAAACAAGAAAACCATCAACTAAAAGAGCTAAATCCATTAAAACAAATTTGTGGCAAAAGATTTTAAAAAGGAAAGAAATCCTCACATACACTTATCAATTGTCATTCCAAGTCTTAATTTGAGATCAAAAATACACCCACTCGTCTAAGATTGGGACTCCCATTCCAGGCTGGGGGTTCCAGGAGTAAAATAAGTGCCTAAAGCTTTTGTCCCCCACCACCTATTTTCAGCCCCTAAACCCTTTTTCCCTCCCTATTCCCTTCCAGACCAGCAGTCCATGCAGTGTGCAGCCTCTGCTTAGCTGTAGCTAGTGAGGCTGCCTGAGGAACTTGGTAGGCATAAAAAGCAGGGGTTGTAGCCTTTTTCCCGGGGCATCACTTTCTACAATTAAAATGAACATTTTTGGGGGACTGAAAAAATCCCAAAAAAAATCAGTACATCACCCTGGGGTCTCTTTCAAAGGGTGTAAAATTTGGGGACTTTTGCCTTAACCGTTTCCAGGCAAAAAATTAATTTGTGGGACTTCGTGTGTGGAGCGCGCCAGTGCTAGCAGCTCTCGCTTGCTTGATTTCTTGTACCCTTGCCAAAGCATTCACACAGCCAGAGAGAAAGGGAGGGAGGGGGGAACAAAAGAGGGAGCAGGCTCGACTGCAGAAACACAGGGAAAGAGGGAAACGAAACAAGAAAAAGTGTTGTGTTTGTGGCGATTTTTTTGCCATGATGCAGGAAACTTTTACTACAATCTCGAAACTCTCACGAGTGTCTTAGAAAAACATTTTCATTCTTGGCCTTGATTCATTTAAGTCTAAATGATAAAATAAAAATACAAGTGCAACCAGGGAAAGACAATAAACTAAATACTAAAATCAACCTGAAGATACCAAACTTTTTTATTATTATTATTTTGATGTTGTTTTCCTAGCTTCATCGCAACATGGAGCTTGGTTGTGTGTACCGGCACTGTGGGCTGTGCATAGAACGAGAGACTAGGTACAAAAAAGTGGAGAAAATGTTGATCTGGTTCCACAGATAGCTTTACTGAGAAAGACAACTGGGCTTGAACAGTTGCACGCGCGCACACACACGCACACAGCCAGACAAGACAAAGACGTCTGCGAATGATACATGGCCAAAAAGAAAAAGCCAAAAGAAATCAAAGTCATAATCTCACTTGGTGAAAGAGTGCCCCAAACAGGCCTATAAGATCTAACCACTATTAATAAGATCAGCACACAACAGATTCAGCAATTCAAAATAATTACCAACACACTCCATGCTGGTTTAAAAATGACTTTATGTTTTTCCCCTAATAGCCATATTGATTGAAAGCTACATGTTATTTAAAAATAAATTCCAGTCTATATGAAAATATGAATGTATATTAAAAACAAAATTAAGAATATGCTTCAGTGCTGATTAAAATTTTAAATCAATTATATAAATAAGTAATCTACTTTCTTACATTTCATGCATCATCTCATTCTGCTCAAAACATGTACTCACTAAGCCTCAGTAACCACACACAAAAACAGGAAGACTAAAAACAGTCCAGAGAAGGAACAACGTCAGGCCCAGGGCCTAACATGAGAGACATGGTTAAAAATTAAACATGATAAATTCAAGCAAAATGAAGTACATTATGAAGATGCAAATAATGAACCTGCAATCCCAGGTGAATTTGCATGGGCTATTAAATGACCAGATTTAAGGGTAAAATGACGAAAACAGGCCAGGAGGACAAAAGAAAAGAAAAGAAAAAAAAAAGGTGTCACTGCTTCAGCACGTGATGCAAACATGCTAATTAATTACTGTGGTCAATTCTGGATGTAATGGAGGAGGAACCTAAATTTCATATAGCACCCAACTTCCTTTTCATAGCACAATAGTTTATATTCAATAATAGGTTAATATAATGGCCATATAATTACAGAAAATACAAAGAATAACATCAGATCAGTTACAGAGCATCAAATGTAGTGTAGGACATTTGAATTTAACAGAACAATTTAAGAAAAGACATGGGGAAGCAAATATTGAAAGCATGAGTCCTGATCACATAAATTCACAAAACAGAGCAAACAGACGTGCACTCAGT
>CM075006.1:14302390-14314931 GCA_037576675.1 Pangasius sanitwongsei | reverse complement strand
CCATTGTGGTGGTGTATAGAGCCAAAAATGTTAGAATTGTGTCAATGTCCCAATATTTATGGACCTGACTGTAAATAACTGACACCTCCTCCTCTGCCAGTTTGACGAAGGTGATGTATATAGCTATATCCAGGAGGGCCAGCTTCATTTAATGTTACATACTCTTTTGGTCTAATCCAAGTTTCTTTTAAACACAGTACATCAGTAATAGTTTCATTTACAATAAGTGCTTTAGAAGACCAAAAGTAATATTTAGCCAATCCAGCTTCAGCTAAGATGCCAGCTGTGTATTCAGTATGATCTAATTTTCTGTTAATTAGGTTACTAAAACAGACTTTGTGAGTATTTCTGTATTTTTGTTTAGCTCAGGGAACAGACACATGTTGGAACCTGAGTGATGGTCTAGCAGACGGTTGGTTTAGCCTGCTTGTCTGTTCCCTAGCCTCGGCTCTGGATTGTCACTGATTAACTAGGCCTGTTCTGAGACTATGAGCCATGCTGCAAGAAATGAGATCAGCACCTTCCCGAGTGGGATGGATACCATCCTGCTCTAAAAGGCCAGCCTTGCACTCAGAAGTACTCCAAAGTCCACATTGTTTTTGGAACACCACCTTGAAATCCAGCAGTTTAGTGACCATAACCTGCTGCAAGTTACAGTTCCATGCCACATTGGGATGGGGCCAGAGCATATTATTGCATCAGACATCGTGTTTGTGCTACAGTAGTTCTTCTGTGGGATCAGACCAGACGGGCTAGCCTCCACTCCCCACATGTATCAGTGAACCTTGGACGCCCATGACCCTGTCACCGGTTCACCAGATTCCTTCTTTGGACCACTTTTGGTAGGTACTAACCACTCCAGTCATCTAGCGATCACAATTTGGCCCTTGTCAAAGTCGCTCAGATCCATACACTTGCCCATTTTTAATGCTTCGAACACATCATCTTCGAGAACTGACTGTTCACTTGCTGCCTAATATATCCCACTCTTTGACAGGTGCCATTGTAACGAGATAATCAATGCTATTCACTTCACCTGTCAGTGGTTTTAATGTTATGGCTGATCAGTGTAATTAGGTAACTTAGTTATAGGTAGAATGCTGGACTAAACATTTAAATACAGTACCATGCTGATTAGTTTTAGCTTTACCAGAAAGACAGTAAGCTTGAGCAAGGGTTGTTTAATTTTGCTTAATCACAAAGGAAGTAAAGTAGATATTGATGAAGATTTTCTCCATCTCAATTATCTCAATTATATCATGAAGGTTGTGAAAAATGAACAAAGATTTTGGAATCTGCATGAAGAAGACTTCTCCATATACAGCTATTTATTTGGCAGTTCCTTTTTTAAAAGCAGCTTACAAGTGAGGCAGAGTCTAATCCAGCCACATAACTGAGTAATTAAGGGTTTAAGATCTTGTAAAGCCAACGCAAATCTTTATTTTAACTTGTGTGCACATAGCTGCTAAATAAGCACCATTTTATCAATATGTATTATCCAGTAGATACGGGTTTACCTGTATGTTTACCTGTAATATTTAATGAAACTATTCTAGTGTTTGTTGTCATGGTTTGTTCTGTCTGCAGCTAACATGTAAACTGTCCCCCACTGTCTTGCATTTCTAAGCATACACAACCGGGTCTCTGAAAGACTGCTGGGAAAATGTCAAATATTAAAATGTAGGTTATCTCCCTCAAATGGGCAATGTGCAGAGATATTTCAGATAACTCCTCTGATAGGGTTGCATCTCATTATTATGACTGAGAGATTGCTTAAAAGAATGCTGCTAGTTTGATTGTTTAAATAATCAATAGCTCTGAATGTCTACTTTGGTTTGAGCCCTGGGTGTCACCTGTGAAGACTAAATTTTTTTTGTTAAAAAGGATAAACCAACAAAGAGCAGAGAGCTGCCTATGGGTAAGAAAATGCAAGCCATTTTGAAGCTGAGAAAAGAGAGCAATTCAATCAGAGCCATTCCACAAGCATTGGGCATTGCCAATACAACATTTGGAATGTCCTTAAAAAGAAAGAAACCACTGGTGTACTAACAACCAGACATCGAACATGTCGGCCAAGGAAAACAACAGCTGTTGATGACTGTGGAAGCTGGGTCGTGGTCGAGCGCCAGTTTGTGAATGTAGGGCGGAGCCGGAGAAGCTGAGTGATAAGGAATGCACACCTGCAGGGAATTCCACTAACGAGTGTTTTGTGTTGCAGTGAGCTGGGGTGAGGATAAAAAAGGAGAGAGACAATCGCCTCAAGAAAGAGAGAGAGAGATCGATCCAGCACAGAGCCACGTGTGTGCATGCGCATGTGTTTGTGTGCGCAAGTAAAATAAACTGCTGAAAGCGGAAATGAAATTGGAGAATAAAACGCCTGAGTTGTTCCCAAGCCTGCCTCCTGCTTCTTCATTTCTGTCAGAACCTGTAAGACTGGTGCTGAAACCCGGGAAGTTGAGGAAGGCGCCATCATGGAGTCCTCTTCATGGAGTCCGACATCATGATGTCCCTCACCAGCCTCCACTAGATCCAGCATCAGGTCCTCCTCCAGCTACACCGAGATCAGGAGCAGTGAATCAAAGAACTGCTTGACACCCAGGCAGCGGATCGGCAGGTGCTCCAGGGCCTGGTCCAGCAGGCCAGTATCCCAGCTGCGAACCCGGTGGCCGCTATGGCCATGCCCCACATCGCCCTCACCAAGATGGGACCGCAGGACGAAACGGAAGCATTTCTGGAGCTGTAGGATAAAACACTGGACTGTCTCATGGCCCGCTTCTATTGGCCGGGCATTCATGGCGATGTTCGCAGATGGTGTGTGGCATGCTGCGAATGTCAGCTGGTGAATCCGCCAGCCACCCCAAAAGTACCCTTGTGGCCACTCCCATTAATCAAGGTCCCCTTCAGAAGAATTGGCATGGACCTCATCGGGCCATTAGATCAAATTGCACAAGGGCATCGCTTGGTTCATTGTATTGGTTCTAGTGGACTATGCAATACGATACCTGGAAGCAGTGCCTCTGTACAACATCTCCACACGTTATATTGCGGTAGCACTCTTTGTTATCTCCTGAGTTGGGATCCCAGAAGAGAGTCTGTGTCAAGACCAGGGATCAAACCCGGGTCTCCGGCACCAGAAACAGACATGTTACCGTTGAACCACAAAGAGGCAAACGCCGAGGTGGTGCACAAGAATTTATTTAAAAAATCAAGAAAATAACACAAGGGCAAAAAACGGGGAAAACAAGAAGGCAAAGAATCTCAAAAAGACGAGACGGGGAACTGAAAACAGCCAAAAACTAAAGAGAGAAACAGGGAATAAAAGACAAAAAACAAGGCAAGGGCTCTAGGAAAAAAAAACAGAAGATATTTGACTCAAGAGGAGCAACGAGGAAGATAACAGGGGCTTAGGAAAAAACAATAACCAAGCGGGGAACGAAGGCAAAAGGGACGGCTTAAATACACTAAACAGGAACGAGACACAGGTGAAAGCAATGAAACCAATTACAACAAGGAAGAACTAAGGCTGGGCGACATCCAGTGGGGAAAAAAACATAACACAACAAAAAACACAGAAAAAAGGACCAAAACTCTGACATTCTGACTGATCAGGGCATGTTTATGTCACGAATACTACACGAGCTTTACGAGTTGTTGGGGATTAAATCGATTTGCACCAGCGATTATCATCCGCAGACCGATGGGATGGTGGAACGATTCAGTCAAACATTGAAAAGCATGATTCGTAAGTTTGTTCATGATGATGTGCAGGATTAGGGAAAGTGGCTAGAGCACCTGTTATTTGCAGTGCGAGATGTCCCAAAAGCCTCCACTGTGTTTTCCCCGGAAGCCTCACGGTGTGCTCAACATCATTCAAGGGTTGAAATGGAAGTCGAAATTATCCATCATTTTAATCAAGGTAATGAAAGTAGCTAATGGAAGGTACCAACTGAAAATATATTGGAATATATACTGGTAAACAGCAGTCAACATTTACACTCAACACAAACAATAATTTGAGGAAAAAATCACTGAGCTCCATGATTTTCATCTAGCTCTGACACCTTCAGTAATTTACCCATCTGAATGGGCAAGTGCTCTTTTATTCTCCACTCATTCTTTCAGTGCAGTTTGTTTAAAAAGGAGAGACTGGCTAACCTTACCAAGCTACTTCAAGTATTCACTAAGGTCATACAGTAAATCATAGATTATAATGAAATTTAGCTAGTGTTAGCTGCTTTGGTTTGTGCTATCACTTTGTTTACCCACATTGGTTTGCTAGTTATAATATCAGTACAACTAGCTATGTTAGACATCAAAATGAGCAATTTAGCAGAAACTGCAAAGAACTCCTCGCTGAGGGTCTGTTTATAGCAGACCTGGACATGGCTTTGTTCAGTTCCATCTTTGTGCAGTCAATCACCTCATTAACCATGCTGTTTATTTATCATATAAATAAAGAAATAACTCCTATAAAATATTGGTGGACATATTAAAGTTAACTGAACTTTAATTCTTTAAAAAAAACTTTAACAGAACACTATTCTTCTATAGTCAAGTTTGCTGATGACACAGTGGTTATGCGCCTCATCTCCAACAACAACTAGGCCACGTAACTTGATGAGGTGGAGAAACTGGAAGCTTGGTGCCAGGCTAACTGTCTCTTTCTGAATGTCAGCAGTGGAACTACACCCCACTCGAGTTCAGCGAGACCCCCGTGGAGAGAGTGAGTAGCTTCAGGTACCTTGGAGTACACATCGCTGAGGACCTGACTTGAACTTATCACATCTAAGCACAGGTGAACAAAGCCAGACAACAGTTGTACCATCTGAGACTGCTGTGGAAGTTCATTCTCCCCAACAATCCTAAAAACATTCTATACTGGGGCTATAGAAAGTGTACTGACTCAGTGCATCTCAGCATGGTATGGTAACTGCTCAACCCAGGACCACAAAGCCCTGCAGAGAGTGGAGTGCTTAGCTGAGCGCATCTCTGGGTCTGCTCTCCCCTCTCTGCATGACGTCTATGACAGACGATGCAATACAAGAGCTGCTAAAATCATCAACACCCACCCTGCTAACTGTCTGTTCAACCTGCTCAATCAGGCAAGTGCATCTGTAGTCTAATGGCTAAAACTGAGAGGCTCAGGAGAAGCTTATTTGCTCAGGCCATCAGACTGCTCAACATGGATATGTCCACTATACGGATCCCTTACGACTCCGTAAAGACTCTCCAGTCACAAATAAAATACTGAAATCTTGAAAAATATTCCTGAAAATAATCTGTAGAGCTGTAACTTAAAATTAAGTTTTATTATTGAGTTTAGGTGTTTCAGCCACACCCATTGCTAACAGCTGCATAAAATAAAGCACATAGCCATGGAATCTCCATAGACAAACACTGGCAGTAGAATGGGTCTTACTGAAGAGCTCAGTGACTTTAAAGGTGACACTGTCATAGGATGCCACTTATGCCACAAGTCAATTCATGAAATTTCTGCCCTGCTAGATCTGCCCCTGTCAAATGTAAGTTCTATTATTGTGAAACAGAAGCATCTAGGAGCAATAGGAGCTCAGCCACGAAGCGGTAGAAACTCACAGAGCAGGGCTGCCAAGTGCTGGGAATGGGATGTCCAACAAGCTCATCCGTAGATGTGATGGGCACACCTTGTTGTCCACATACTTTTGGCCATATAGTGTATCTTGTTACGCAGAGATTTGGTAAACATTCGGATTTGTGTGTTCACATTTATGTTCACTTGTTCATGTTTGCACACTTTAGTATGAAACTTTTTGTGTTCGATATAACTTTTTTTGTATTAACTGTATGTAAGTTTTGTAGAAACAAGGTTCAAAGTTCTTTATTTGTCACATACATATTACATACATGTGATGTAGTGAAATGTTTTTCCTTAGTGCCTCGTCCCACAATGCAACGATACATAATAAAAATAGAATATAATAAAATCTAGTAGACTATATGATAAAGTTTAACAGCCTTTAGAGAAATGAAATGTAGAATGTGAATATGCATAAATAGAATATGTTTTAAAAAAAACAGATATACAGAGCTGTTGTGTGCAAAAATATTTTTTTTCTCATACTGCAACTGTTTCTGTATAGAAATATACAGAGCTGTACAGTGTAAGAGTTTTTATGCAGTGTGCAAAAAAATTTTTTTCATAGTGCAACTGTTTGTGTCTGTGTGTGAGGTAGAAAAATGCAGACTTCTCGTGTCCTCATTCAGTAGCCGGATTGCCTGAGGGTAGAAACTCCTCCTGAGTCTCTCTGTGTTGGTCCTCAGGAATTGGTAGTGCTTCCCTGATGGGAGCTCTGAGAAGATACTGTGTCCAAGGCGGTGAAAGTCTTTTACAATTCTCCTGGCCTTGGTGTTGCATTGTTGGTTGTAGATGTTTGTTGTGCAAGTCCTGATGGCCTTCTACATTGCCCTTACCACTCTGGACAGCACCTTCCGGTCCTTGGCTGTGGTGCCTCCAAAACAGGTGGCGATACTTCTGGTGAGAAGACACTGCACAAACCCAGTGTAGAAAGCCTTCAGCACCCTGTGAGAGACCTTGAACCTGGACAGAAGGTATTTAAAGCTGCTCACCCTCTCGGCTGTGGCCCCGTTGATCAACAGGGGGCTATAGTTCCTCACCTGCTTCTTCACATAGTCAATAATCATCTCCTTAGTCTTGGTGATGTTCAAGGAGAGATTGTTATTCTGACACCATGTGGAGAGGATGTTCACTTCCTGTAAGTAGGCCTTCTCGCCATCGTTGGTGGTGAGGCTTACCACCAGTGTCGTCGGTGAACTTCACGAGCTTGTTGTTGCTGTGTGTTGCCGTGCGGTTACTGGTGTAGAGGGAGTACAGCAGAGGGCTGAGGACACAGCCCTGAGGGTCTCCAATGCTGAGGGTGAGCGTGGAGGAGGTTTCCCAACCTGACCACCTGGGGGCGTCTAGTCAGGAAGTCCAGAGTCCAGTGGCAGATGGAGGAGTTCAGTCCCAGATCCTGGAGCTTTTTGTAGAGGTGTGAGGGCGCAATGGTGTTAAAGGCAGAATTGTAATCCACAAACAGCATCCCCACATAGTTTCCTTTCCTCTTGTCCAGGTGGGAGAGGGCAGTGTGTAGGTTGTGGTTGATGGTGTCATCTGTGGACCTGTTGGACCAGTATGCAAACTGTACTGGGTCTAGGCAGCTGGGGAGGGAGGAGAAGACGTAGTCTCTGACCAGCTTTTTAAAGCAATTCATCACTATAGAAGTGAGTGCTACATTATTGTAGTCAATCAGGGAGGCAGGATGGGCAGTTTTGGGGACAGGAATAATAGTGGAGGACTTGAAACGTGGGGACAACACTGAGGGAGAGGTTAAAAATGGTGGTAAAGACTGGCACAGACTTTTAGAACATGTCCAGGGATGTTGTCCAGACCACATGCTTTTCTGGTGTTATCTTTGTGTAGCACCTCCCTCACATCCATTTCTGAAATGACCAGTCTTTCCTCTTCCCCAGCTAGACCTGATGGTTCATACTGTGACGGCGGGCCGGCAGCCCACGCACAAAAGACACACTCCTCACACGACTGCCACCATGGTGCTGAACGGACAGTGCCGGTTCAGCACAATTGTTTTGGATAGCCTGAGAGCACATGGCTGCAAGGCAGGGCGGAGAAACTTGATTCAGTTGGCGGCCAATGATTGCAGCAGCAGCTCTGTAACCTCCAGCAGAAGCCTGGAGAGTATAAAAGGGACCGGCGGCTGCTTTCAAGGGCAGAAAGGGATTGTAATACAAGGAATTAATTTCTCTCTCTCCTCAGTAGAAGCCGACATCAGTGAGGACGAAGAGCCTAGACCTCTGCAGGCTGACTCTCACCCTGCCTGAGAGCCTGACCACCGTGCCTCCTGCATCCCGCCACTACGCTGCTGCTGCCAGCTTGCTGCGCCCTATTCCAGGACAACTGCTACCTCACCTCTCTTCCCCAACCACCCTCACCTTTGCACCAGCTTTTTCCCTTCACTATCACTTGAAATAAAGAGCACTTTTCCCTCACCCCTGCCTCCTGTCTCTGTTCAGCCCTCCTATGACCTCATGGTGCTACAATACTCACAGTTTTCCTGGTCTGTGCTGGTAACCTCAAACTGTGAATAGAAGATGTTCAATTCATTGGCTAGGGAGGCACTGCCATTATTAATGGTGGGGGGCTTTGGTTTGTAGTCTGTAACAGTTTGCATGCTCTGCCACAGATGCCTGGAATCTGCCTGCTCAAACTGGGTCTTGATCTTGTCTCTGCATTTCCTTTTGGCTTCCCTCACCGTTTTTCCCAGGTTGTAAGAAGCCACTTTGTATTCATCCATGTTGCCGGTGTGCAGCCCTACGTTGTAGACAGCTGTGCAGTTGTTCAGAGCTTTCTGCATATAACAATCTACCCATGGCTTCTGATTGGGAAAAACCTTTACAGAGTGTGTGAGAGTAGTCGTTCCTATCAGAAACTCTATATAACCGAGCACTGCTGCTGTAAACTTGCTGACATCATCAGAGCTGAGCCGGAACATCTCCCAGTTTGTGTCCTCCAGCACATCTTGTAGCGTGGCTTGTGACTGGTCAAACTAGTACCGCACCTCCTGCGTCACCGGATCTTTCCTCTACAGCCTTTGTTTATATTTTGTGAGTAGTAAAATGCCAGCGTGGTCTGACTTTACCAAGGTCGTGTTTTTATTGCCTTAAAGCAGTCCTTATTGCCTTTTATTGCCTTATAGCAGAGGGGGCAGTTGTGGCCTAATGGTCCGAGAGTCGGACTTGTAACCCGAAAGTGAACTTGAAGGTCGTGGGTTCGATTCTCGGGCCGGCAGGGATTGTAGGTGGGGGGAGTGAATGACCAGCGCTCTCTGCCACCCTCAATACCATGACTGAGGTGAGACCCTTGAGCAAGGCACCGATCCCCCAACTGCTCCCCGGGCACCGCAGCTAAAATGGCTGCCCACTGCTCCGGGTGTGTGTGTTCACTACTGTGTGTGTGTGCGCACTTGGATGGGTTAAATGCAGAGCACAAATTCCAAGTATGGGTCACTTCACTTCACTTCACTGTGTTGTGTGTAAAAGTGATCCAGCATCCTTTCTCCCCGTGTACTGCAGGTTATGTGCTGCTAGAAATCCGGCATGACTTTTCTCATGTTATCCTTGTTAAAGTCACCTGTAATCACCAGCGCTGCATCTGGGTGCAATGTTTGTAGTAGTCCAATGTCCCTGTGCAGTGTTGATGAAGCAGTGCCTATGTGTGCCTGAGGTGGAATATAAACAGTCACGATGATGGCAGAGGTGAATTCTCAGGCTAAATAAAAGGGACAGTATTTGACCGCAAGGTATTCCAGGTCCAGTGTGCATAATTCCATAAGATGATGGGTGTTCCCTGAGCTGCACCATTTGTTGTTGATCATAACACACACTCGACCACCCTGGATTTTCCCCGAGTTCACCGTCCTGTCCATGCAGTGAAGGGAGAACCCAGGCAGCTGTACAGTGTGGTCTGGGATGTTTGGCATGAGCTACATCTTGGTGAGGCAAAGAGCGGTGCAGTCCCTGAAGTCTTGCTGGAATTGTATCTGGGCTCTAAGGTCATCCAGTTTGTTATCAATGGACTGGACATTAGCTAGCAATATGCTGGGCACTGGCGTGGAGTGTGCCCTGGCTCATACCCGGTTGCTCATGCCGGCTCTTTTTCCTTGTCATTGTTGCCATCGTCTCAGGAGAGTAAGTCCATTGTTTACCTGGCTCAGAGTGATCTCCAGAGGTCAGTCAGCATCGGGATGAAAACAGGAATTAGAGTGGTGAATAAAGTCTATTCCAATGTTGATTAAAGTTTGTCAGTTGAATGTTATGTGTCCGTGAACTAGCTGAATGATGCAAAAAACAAGATAAAAGAACAAGGTAAAGTACACAAAAGTTGCAGTGTGGGTTGCGAGCACTAACGTAGGCAGCCCACCTTAGCGATGCCATCTTGGCAAGACACAAACAAAACATGTACGCCTTTATGTTTACACACTTTTTATATGAATCTTTATCTTTTGGTTCTTTTGCACAGGTGTATGCTTAGTATCTTGCACTTTTCATGACTCTTTGTTTCTTCCTTAAATAAAAATTTTAAAAACTTTCTTAAACATTACCCATCTTCATAAACTCTAACCAAAGTATAAAAGGATTTGAGGGACACAACCCCCTGTTACAAGTGATCATACAACCATCTTTAATAAAACATGCCCCATGATCCCATGTCTACCCCAGGCAAGACTGGTGCAATTCTATACTGCCACTCTAGAAAGCTGCCTTACATTTGCCATCACTATCTGGGTTGGTGCAGCCCCCTACAGAGAAAAGAGGTAACTGCAACACCAACAAGACTGCTGAGAAAATCACCGGCTGCAGTCTGTCATCGCTTGAATTCCTGTACATCACCAGGACAAAGAGGCAAGCAGGAAAATTCATCGCTGACCCCCCTCACCCTGCTAATTACCTGTTCCAAAACTACCATCAGGAAGGTGATTCCCCTCTCTAATAAACAAAACTGCACACCATCGACACAGCTTATTTCCACTGTCAATTTCTGTTCTTAAACAGGCCGGTTAGGCAGCATTCCACCGACTAAAATGCTGACCTGCCACTAACAAGTAACGTTGCATTAAATTTTATTAGGAATAACTGTATTCCCGGTTTCTGCACTAGATAATCTAGATAACTAGATTAATGTTATATAATAATAATAATAATAATAATAATAATAATAATTATTATTATTATTATTATTATTAATTGTTATTATTATTATTATCATCAATAAATAATAGTATTTATTGCTATTTATTAAATATATTGTTGATACACTGATCAGGTGCATTAGGCTCGACTCACTCGGTCCTGTTCCTCCATCCTGCAGACAGACAGACAGACAGACTTTCTTGCCACAACCACAAGCTCCAGTGAACGCCGACAGAATACAGAAGGAAGTCCAAACCCTCTAGACTACGAGTACGGTACGTAAAATGGCTGATTCTCAAATTGTTAAGTGTATGGAGTGCGGTATGTATAGCCAGTCTCTCTCCGTCGTTAGCGATAGCGTCGTTAGCGTTAGCATTAGCGTTACCGATAACTTTATTTGTAACCAGTGTTTGCTAGTTAAGTCACTGACGGAGAGGATCTTAGATTTAGAAGAGCGCATCCAGGCTCTAGAGAAGTCCAGAGAGCATAGTTTAGCAGTAGTGGATAGTGTGGGTGCCATAGCTACAGGTACAGGTAGAGTTAGCAAACCCATGACTCCAGCATCAGAGCCCTCACAGCGGGGCGAATGGGTGACGACTCGGCGGCATACTCGCTCAGCCAAAGCCGCGGCTCACGCCAAGGCCCAGGCTAGCCCACCGGAGCACCCCACTGCGGTCCACGTGTCGAACCGGTTCGCTCTCCTCAGCGATGCACCCACTGAGACAACCGAAGGTACTCTGGTTATAGGTGACTCCATTGTACGGCACGTGAAATTAGCTAGGCCTTTAGGGGCACCAGCGGCGAGGGTTAGGTGTATCCCAGGAGCCAGAGCACCGGACATAGTAGATCATCTTAGGGCTCTAGGACAGAATAGGTTCTCTAAGATAGCTATCCACGTAGGAGCAGCAGAGATCCGTCTTCGTCAGTCAGAGACTAGTAAGCGTAACATCGCAGAGGTGTTTAAATTAGCGAAGACGATGTCCGATGTGGTAGTATGCTCTGGCCCCATTCCTAATCGGCGTGGTGACATAGCTTACAGCAGGCTATGGTCGCTGAACCGCTGGATGTCCAGGTGGTGCTCCGAAAATCATGTGGGCTACATAGATAATTGGCGGACGTTTGAGGGTAAAACCGGCCTGATAGGGCGGGACGGCGTCCATCCCACCCGGGAAGGAGCCGCTGTCCTTTCTTGTAATATAGCTCATAGTTTTAGGGTAAGTTTAGTTAATCGCTGACTTACCAGAGCCCAGGCCGGGGAGCAGACAAGTGGCTTAACCCAACCGTCTGCTAGCTGCCTAGAGTCGTCACCTAGGGTACATAACATTGGGACTGTGTCTGTTCCTCGTGCTGTATTAAAATTAAGAAAGACTAAGGTCTGTTTTAGCAATTTAATAAACATACCTACATTAGATAATACTGAGAGCGCAGCCTGCACCCCTACTCTAAAGCTAGGTTTGCTAAATATCAGATCTCTTGCGTCTAAAACGCTCTTAGTTAATGAACTGATCACGGATCAGGAGTACGACGCGTTATGTTTAACAGAAACGTGGATTAGGCAGAACAAATATGTTGCATTAAATGAAGCTAGTCCGCCCGCTTATAGCTACATACATCAGCCTCGTTTAACCGGTAGAGGAGGAGGCGTCGCAGTTATTCATAAGGATAATCTGACCATCGTACAGAAACTAGGACAAAACTTTAATTCATTTGAAGCACTTCATAGTAACATAAGTGCAGTCGCTAATGATAAGTCATCACAGTCCCTTCCGTTAGTTATTATCTACAGACCCCCAGG
>CM075006.1:14284130-14295661 GCA_037576675.1 Pangasius sanitwongsei | reverse complement strand
TTTTTGTTTGTGGTTGTAACGTCACAAAATGTGGAAAAGTTCAGTGGGTATGAATACTTTTGCAAGGCACTGTATATGTAGGGAGGAACAGACTGGAAGTAAATGCTTGTGTGTATGTTGATCCGCATGGCTCGTCTCGTCCTTTCATATAACGTAAAATGCGGTCAGAAAAGAAATGTAAATCAGAGAATGATAAGCATTGGACACCAAGAAGACGCACTGAAGAGAGTGTGAGCATGTATTCGTTGCAGAGAAGAAAGTAAGTTCAGGGAAGCCTGCAAGACAGATCCTGTATGGGCCAGGGAACCAGGCCCTCGATGTTCAAGGATGTTTCAAAGGAGAGTTGGACATCAAAAATAAACAAATCTAACAGGACATTTATGCTGTGCAATGATATATTATGAATATATATATGTTGGCATGCTCTGTGCTGACCTCGTGATATCCTTTGTTCTTTCTCTGTTTTGATAACATGTTTTAAGCACGTACACTCCGTGAATCTAACATCCACATGAATGCCAAGACCCAAAGTTTCCCAGCAGAACATTGCCCAGAGCATCACACTGCCCCCGCCAGCTTGCCTTCCTGCCATAGTGCATCCTGATGCCATCTCTTCCCCAAGTAAGTGATACAAACGCACCCGTCCATCCGCATGTGATTGATCAGACCTGGCCACCTTCTTCCATTGGTCCATGGTCCAGTTCTGATGCTCACATGCCTATTGTAGGTGCTTTTGGCGGTGGACAGGGGTCAGCATGGGCACAGCAAGTTGTGATGCTCTCTGTGTCCTGACTTGTTTCTATCATAGCCAGCATTAACTTTTTCAGCAGTTTGCGCCACATGTGGGATTGGACCAGACGGGCTGGCCTTTGCTCCCCACATGCATCAATGAGCCTTGGGTGCCCATGACCCTTTCGCCGGTTCACTGGTTGTCCCTCCTTGGACCACTTTTGGTAGGTACTAACCACTGCATACTGATAACACCCCACAAGATCTGCGATTTCGGAGATGCTCTGACGCAGTCGTCTAGCCATCACAATTTGGATGTCTGCCCTATCTATCATGCTCAGATACCTCTGGCACAGTACAAGGAACAGTACTTCACTGAGCCAGCAGCCCAAATAATGATCGACAACTTCAGTCAGGATCTGAAGGACATTGAGGTGGACATTCTGAAGCAGAATAAGGGTCTTGAACCACCGTATCTCTATATGTGCCCTAGCTGCACAGAGAACAGCATTACCACATAGAGAGGCTTGAGAAAAATTCTGCAATTTATGATGTACCTCTTAAGACAGGTATAGAAAGCTGCCTTAAATATACAGACATTTTGAGAGGCTTGTTTGAAACAGGAAGAATATACTCCTAAGTTACAGAATCTTATTGGTGATTGTTGTAAATCTACCCTCACCATCCACTTTATTAGGAACACCTGTACCTGTTCTAATCAGCCAATCAGGTGGAATAGTGCGAAAAACAAACAAACAAAAAAACATCATGTGTGCGGAGGGTCTGCGGGCTAAAGCATAAACAGGAGCTGATCACAATTTTGAGTGTGGTAGTCTTCACCAACAGTGCACAACATGCAGCAATCAACAATGGACAGGTTAGTGGAGTGTCATTGTTGTATTCTTTTATGAAATTAGATCTAAACCAAGTAGCCATGTGTAATAAACCATAAAGAGAAGTTCCAACATAAAACTAAAACTTAATACAGTATGCTATTTATTATTAATGCTATTTTCAGTCAGGATTTAGGCCTCATTATAGCACAGAGACAGCACTGGATAAAGTGGTAAATGACCTACTACTGGCCTCTGATCAGGGTTGTGTTGCTTGACCTCAGTGCAGTTTTTGATACCACTGATCATACTATTCTCCTTGATAGACTAGAAGATGTTGTTGGAGTTAAGGGAATGGCCCTCTCCTGGCTCAGGTCTTATTTGACTGATCGTTATCAGTTTGTAGATGTAAATGGTGAATTCTCTATAAACTGATAAGACTGATCAATTAAATAAGTTTGGTGTTCCACAAGGTTCTGTTTTAGGCCCACTGCTTTTTTCTTTATATATGCTACCTCTGGGTAAAATGATTCGTAAACATGGTATTAGCTTCCACTGTTATGCTGATGACACATAGTTGTATGGTTAAGAAAAGCCAGATGAGAGACACCAGCTTAATAAAGTTGAGGAATGTGTAAAGGACATTAGACACTGGATGCTTATTAACTTCATTATATTTAATTCTGACAAGACAGAGGTAAGCTTCCTGATTACATAATATCTCTGGATGGCCTTTCATGTGCAGCAGTTAAAGACCTTGGGGTAATTTTTGACTCCAGGCTTTCATTTGAAGCTCATGTAGATAATATTACTAAGATAGTCTTCTTCGTCTCAGAAAGATTGCTAAGATAAGAAATATAATGTCACTGCACAATGCAGAAACACTAGTTCATGCAGTTATGGAACAGCCTTCCAATTAGTGTTCACTCAGGTTTGTCGATGGTGGAGTGGCTCGCCACTTTATGTCCCATATGCCACCTTCATGTCTGTGTTATTTTCTGGCTTTTCCTTTTAGGTATGCTGTCATAGCTAGTCTTGCCGGAGTCCCTGCTTGCACTCTGCATACAAAGTACATGCATACAAAGTACCTTATGATCTCTCTCTTTCTCTGTGACTCTGTCGAGCTACATATGCTACTCCTGAGATACCAGTGATCCTGGCCCCTTTGTAAAAGACTTTCACCACCCCAGAAACAGTATCTTCTCAGTGCTCCCATCAGGAAAGCACTACCGGATCCTGAGGACCAACACAGAAGGGCCTTCCACACCGCTTTAGTTCCAGAACTAAATTTACAGTACTAAAGTACTGGGCGATTTTGCGCGAACTATTTCCCAGTACCATTTAAAGGGTTGCATTCGCACTAGGAAGCACTAGGCACTAGAAAAGTGATGTAAGCTGGTCGACAGCAATGTCATTTGTGTGCGGCATTCAACAACGGAAACAAAGAAGAACAACGTAAACAACCGGAGGATGGAGGACGCTGTGATCGGAGCTGTGTTGTTGTTGTGTCTCGCGGGTTTCACAATAACGGACATGGAATGTCGACATATACAAAAGCGAAATAAGTTGACACTACAGTATGTTTACACGGAGTTTTAAATCATGGCGGGTGAGGGGGTTTTCGTATGCATTTGGCCAGTCAACATCTACTTACGGCACGGATAGTACCAGTTGTGCTGGTTAGACCCTGCTCCAGAGTAGGAGGTAATTTGGTTCTCGAAAAAGGCAGTCCAGAACTAAAATCGCACCCAGTTCCGGAGGTGCGAAAACGCCAAAAAGTGGGTAGTTCCACAATTAGTTCAGGTACTATGAAAAGGTTCCTACGGTGCCCCAAAGGCCCTAGAGAGAGTCAGGAGGAGTTTCTACCCTCAGGCAATCTGGCTCACAGTTTACACTATGGAAAAACAATTATTTGCACACTACCTAGTAACTGTATACACTGTACAGCTCTGTATATTTCCTTTTTAAACATATTCTATTTACGTATATTCATATTCTACACATTACATTCCTCTATAGGCTGCTAAATTTTTTTTTTTTTTTGATCACATAGTCTACTAGATTTTATTATATTCTATTTTTATTATGTATGTGTATATATAGTTCATTGCTGTTCTGTTCAATTTTATGCACTGTGGGACATGGAACTAAGGAAAAACATTTCACTACATTACATCACATGTATGTAATATGCATGTGACAAATAAAGAACCTTGAACCTTCTGATCTCCGGACCTGCCTGATCCTTCCTGAAGCCCTACTTCTGGTTGGGTTCTCATCACTTGGAAATCACTTGCTGTTGCTGAGGATGGCCCCCACATGGACAGCCCAAAGATCAATGAGATTTCTGAGGATGGTACTACTTAAAAACTATGAAGATGTCTTTGAACTGCAACTGATATGAACAGTTTTGCTACAGTGGCTTAGGACCACAATTGCTATGAAAGCTTTAGGACTGCAATTGCCATGAACAGTTCTGCCCTCAAGTCTCCTGGTTATGAATTTTCTGTTTATACAGTTGCACTTTTGACCATGTAGTACAGTTATAGAATGGAATTATTTATAATTGCAGTATTCGTTGTCAACTAGATGAGGATGGGTTCCATATTGAGTCTGGTTCCTCTCAAGGTTTCTTCCTCATATCGTCTCAGGGAGTTTAAAATTTAAAATTTATATACTGAATTTATATATTTCTGTAAAGCTTCTATGTGACAATGTCCATTGTTAAAAGCACTATACAAATAAAAATTTAACTAGAATTGAATTAATATGCAGAACTGTATTTCCCAAGTGATTTGGCAAAATTCACAATTTTGCATAATTATTGTATTAACGCATCAATGTTCTTTTACTACAATATTCAGTCCCACCACAAGCAACTAATTCATAGTGTTATAGTGTAATTACTACAAGCCAATCATGGTGCAGGAGGCAGTTAGGGGGAAAAAAATCAAACCATCCTGCAAACAAGTAGCCATCCTAAGCAGTAGAAGTGTATCAGAAAGGGAGTCTTCTAGTATTTAAATTAAGAAAGCTCTAACTGCGACTGTGTAAGAGGCAAGTAGGCAAGTATCAATGTACCGACCATTACATTTAACATTTTGGCCAGTGGGTCACTTCTAACAACATGCTCTTCTGTGTTTTAATCTTGTTCAGATTG
The DNA here is from genome assembly GCA_037576675.1 of Pangasius sanitwongsei. Lineage (NCBI taxonomy): Eukaryota > Metazoa > Chordata > Actinopteri > Siluriformes > Pangasiidae > Pangasius > Pangasius sanitwongsei. The sequence continues at coordinate 14,290,939 of CM075006.1, read as the reverse complement.
ATTCTGTGTATTTATTCCTCTATACTCTAGTTTCACTTTTGTTCGTGGGTGCCCAACACACCTTGCACCATGTGCCATGCTCCACTAACAGACAAGGACAGTGTCACTATGGAGTTGGAGTCATGAACACACTCCCGGATGTCAGCCAGTCATGGAGATGGCAATCACATGGCTTTTAGGAAGAGCTCAGCCAGACGGAGTTAGTCAACACTTTCAGTGAACACTTGTCTTTGCATAACAGGCTCAAAATAAAATGCAGAAATAAAGCACAGGATGTTGGCTGTAGGTTTATAGTAAGTTGTATCCAGCACACAATCTTTCCATTAGTTACCTTCAGTTCCATAACATAACTGTGCAGTGAAGTATTTTTAGTCTCTTTTTAGAATTTCTATATTTTTATTTTATCTCCTGTCTGCCTTCTGCCCTATCTATCCTGCTCAAATACCTCTGGCACAGTACGAGGAACAAAAATTCACTGAGCCAGCAGCCCAAAAGATGACTGACAACTTCAGGCATGATCTGAAGGACATCGAACCACCATATCTCTATCTGTGCCCTAGCCAAATAGAGAACAGCATTATCATATAGAGAGGCTTGAGAAAAATTCTGCAATTTATGATGATGTACTTCTTAAGAGAGGTATAGACATTTTGAAAGGTACATTTTGAGAAGCTTGTTTGAAACAATGTACCCCTGAACATTCGTGCAGTTATCTAATCAGCCAATCAGGTGGCAGTAACACAATGCAAAAAGCTTCAGTTAATGTTCACATCAAACATGAGAAAAAGTGTGATCTCAGTGACTTTAACCGTGGCATGGTTACTGGTACCAGATGGGCTGGTACGAGTATTTCAGAAACTGCTGATCTCCTGGGGTTTTCACACACAACAGTCTCTAGAGTTTACACAGAATGGTGCAAAATACAAAAAAAAAATCATACCACAAGATGCAACCACTCATCAGCAGTAAGAATCGGAAAGCCAGATTGGAAAGAAATACAGAGATGAGCCACAAAAGTTCGGGAAAAAGATTAAACTCTACCAAAGTGATGGAAAGGCCAAAGTATGGAGAAAGAAAGGATTTGCTCATGATCCAAAACATACAAGCTCATCTGTGAAACATGTTGGAGGTAGTGTCATGGCTCGGTCTTACATGGCTGCTTTTGGAACAGGCCCACTAATCTTTATTGATGATGTAAATCATGATGGTAGCAGCAGAATGAATTCAGTAGTTTACAGAAACATTTTGTCTGCCAAATGCCAAGTTACAGAGAAATGCATCCAAATTAATCGGAAGGAACTTTATCAAGACAATGATCCAAACTCAACAAAGGACTTTATCAGGGCTAAAAAGTGGAAGCCAAGTCAGTCACCAGACTTTAACCCAGTTGAGCATGCATTTCACCTCCAGAATAGGAGACTGAAGGGAGAAACTGAAACAAACAACAACTGAAAGAGGCTGTGGTAAAAGCCTGGAAAAGTATCACAAAAGAACAAACCAACAATTTGGTGATGTCAGTGAGTCGCAGGCTTGATGCAGTTGTTGCAAGCAAGGGATAAGCAACCAAATATTAAGCATATTAAGTATATGTTCCTATACTTTTGCTCATCTAAAAATTGCTCAACCTGCTCAACCAGATTGAGATCTGCGAAATTTGGAGGCCAAGCCAACACCTTGTACTCTTTGTCATGTTCCTCAAACCATTCCTGAACAAATTTTGTCATGTGGTAGTGCACATTATCCTGCTGAAAGAGGCCACTGCCATTAGGGAATACCGTTGCCATGAAGGGGTGTACCTGGTCTGCACCAATTTTTAGGTGGTGGTACATGTGAAAGTAACATCCACATGAATGCCAGGACCCAAGGTTTCCCAGCAGAACATTGCCCAGGGCATCACACTGCCTCCACTGGCTTGCCTTCTTCCCAGAGTGCATCCTGGTGCCATCTCTTCCCCAGGTAAGTGATGCAAACGCACCAAGCTGTCCACATGATGTAAAAGAAAATGTGATTCATCAGACCAGGCCACCTTCTTCCATTGCTTCATGGTCCAGTTCTGATGCTCACGGTCCCATTGTAGGCACTTTCAGTGATGGACAGGGTCAGCATTGGCACTCTGTCCGGTCTGCGGGTACGCAGCTGCATACACAGCAAGCTGCCATGCTCAGTGTGTCCTGACACCTTTCTATCAGCCAACAATAACATTTTCAGCAATTTGTGCTACAGTAGCTGTTCTATGGGATCAGACCAGATTGGCTAGCCTTCGCTCCCCCCGCGCATCACTGAGCCTTGGGCATACATGACCCTGTCGCCGGTTTGCTGGCCGTCCTTCTTTGGACCACTTTTGGTAGGGTAACCCATGCATACTGGGAACACCCCACAAGACCTGCATTTGTGGAGATGCTCTGACCCGGTCGTATAACCATCACAATTTGGCCCTTGTCAAAGTTGCTCAGATCCTTACGCTTGCCCATCTGCTTCCGACACATCAACTTTGAGAACTGACTGTTCGCTTGCTGCCTAATATATCCCACTCCATGACAGGTGCCGGTGTAATGAGATAATCAATTTTATTCACCTCACCTGTCAGTGGTTTTAATGTTATGGCTGATCGGTGTATATATGGCTGTGTGTGTTTGTGTGTGTGTGTGTGAGGAGAGAGAGAAAAAGCGAGCGAGAGAGAGAAATTTTTGCAGTCAGCATCCCGGAGGCTTCTGTAAACAGCAACAGCGCCACACTAAGTTTAAACAACTAACACTTACTTAATTCCTATCACATTTGGGGCTAGACTAAAATTATTCGGGACTAGACTATTATTATTATTATTAGCCCCGAATGATTAGCGCTAGCGACGCCCACGCAATGAATAATATAATCTATTTACTTATAAATACCTGTATTAATGGATGTATTTATGAACTGTAGAGTTGGACTGGTAACCCGAAGGTCGCGGGTTCGAGTCTCAGGTCCGGCAGGGATTGTAGGTGGGGGGAGTGAATGACCAGCGCTCTCTTCCACCCTCAATACCACGACTGAGGTGAGACCCTTGAGCAAGTCACCGAACCCCCAACTGCTCCCCCGGCGCCGCAGCAAAAAAGGCTGCCCACTGCTCCGGGTGTGTTTTCACGGTGTGTATGTGTGTGTGTGTTCACTATTGTGTGTATGCACTTGGATGGGTTAAATGCAGAGCACAGTCACCATACTTGGCCACATGTCACTTCACTTCACTGTAAATGTGTGCTTAGCCTATAATGGAACGGTATAGTTTATTCATGGTTGGTCTTTATTGACAGGTGTAGCTTTTACGTTAGCACTAAAAATCTACTTCACATTTTTTTACTTCATTGTATTAAATGCATAGTATAGAGACAGATGTAGGTGTTGCTAAAGGAGTGTAGCAGAAAACCCCCAAAAAGATTTGTGAACTTTGACTGAACAACTGCCCAAGTTATAAATTATTATTATTATGCCTATGGTCTGGTTAATAATGATTAAGTCCTATACAATATTCTTCTATATGGAAAAAGCAATAGTTTGTAATATAATAGTTACAGACTTAGAGAGAGCTTCAACGTCCTTTCAGCTACTTTATTATACCTAACTTTAAGCACGCGCGCACAGCATTAATCCACCAGCAGTAAGACCGTTGGAATTTTGCATAGCTAATGAGCTGTCAGTCAGACTCAAGCACTGAGGAGATTTTTGAGGTAATGTCTGAGGTAATATTTCTGTTAAAATGCTGATTGATTGATTACTTCATTGGAATTAATTAACACCCATTTTTGTTTTTAATCTTGATTATGAGTGTATTACTTGTTGCTGTTTAAGTGATAAACGGACAGATGAAATGTGTAAAAGTACTAGTGAATTTATTCACTGGAATTAATTTACACACATTTTGTTATCCTGATTATTAGTGTTTTACCTGTTACAATTTAAACGATAGCTACATGAATGTAAAGACAGGTTGACAGCTTTCACGCTGGCAGACAGATCGCTGTAGACAGATTAACAAGTTCGAGTCTTGTTCATGAATGAACCATTCTTTTGTTCTGATTCTTTTAAATGAACCTCCCATAAATAAGGCTTTAAAATGAGGTTTTATCCAGCCCAAGTACAAACTGTACACAAGACTGATACTAGGCTGCTTATGATGATACACGATGGCTCCTAATGATGATGGACTAGTAGTCGTGCTGGCCTTTAGTTTAACATTAAGTTTTTTTGTCCTCACACATTTTTGTGTCTGCCTCGTGCGACCTTTTTTTCTTCTTCTTTTCACTTGCTCGGGAGCAACGTCAAAGTGAGCGACCGCGCATGCGCTTTGCAAAGCAGGCCCATTGGTCTGGAGAGGGACGTTGTGTACAAGGTGAGAACTGTAATAGAAATCTGATAGTGTATTCTGAAAATAGCGTCCACCTCACGTTAAATACAAGAAATAGTGTTTTAAGATAACCACGAACGTTTTTACATCAGTGTCGATCGTTAACAAATTAGGCCTATATTTTGTTTAGCCTAGTGTTGTCGCCTGACTTATCCAGCTTGCCATGCAATACTTTATTGCGAACGCGGGAATATTCTTCAGATAAATATTATTGAGTCTTAGTTTATTCAAATAATCAAAGCGAATCTAAAAATTTAAATGAGAGGGGTTTTAAGATCATATTCTGGTGAAATGTCACAAGCTTTTATATTGAATGAAGACCACTGCCACCAGTCCAGCAAGTGGTTTGTGTATTTTATGTAAGTAATGATATGGGTAAACAGCTCATTTACAACTGCCGCGCGTTTTCACACAGTCTCTGTCAGCAATGAGCACGAGACCTCATGTAATGAGCTTCCACTGAGTACAGTTAAAGTCGACCCTGTCCATAGCTAGATTACTTGCTTTACTGTCAGTACCAGGGGCGTGACCTGGCCTGGACAGATTTATTTCTTTAACCCCGAATAATTCTCCACTTGGAGCGGTGTGTTACGGAAGCCTTAAGCGGCCATGCATTATTTTTTTCTTTCTTGTTTTCTCATTATCACAACTTAATATTCTCGTGATAAATAATTGTAATAATCCAGTCACATTTTCGTATACACAAGGAATCCGAAAACAAATCTAACATGCCTAAGACATTTACACACACACGCATATATATATATATATATATATATATATATATATATATATATTTTTTTTTTTCCCCCAGATTTAAGACAGTAATTGACTGCAAAGGATTGGCATCCAAGTATTAAAAATAATTTGGAGACTGTGAAAATGGAGGTACTCTGTAAAAAAAAAACAACAAAAAAAAAAACTGTAATTCCTAAATGGTGTTTTGGTGTTGTACAGAGGCAAAATTATGATTGTGGTGTTGTATATACACACATGCACACACACACACACACAGATAAATAGATATTTAGATCATCTGGTTTGAAGTCTAATCACTGTGCACTGTGATTAGAAACACTGTGCACTGTGTCATCATGCAACAAGCCTTATGTAACTGCCTTTCCACAGACTACACTACTGCAGCAGATTTACACCTGCCATTGGAGAAAGAATGGGATTGTTAGAAGGACGAGAGATTGATCCTTTATATATTTATTTAATAATAAGGTTTCTTGTGGAATGATTATCATTATAGGAATGTATCATATCTGCTGCAATTACTCACTTATCAAAGTAGGCCTAAATGATGCCTTGTTGTATGTCATATAAATTCAGGCATATCATGTCTCATGCACAGACTGCCGAGTATCATGTTAGACACTTTTGTTTTCTCAGATATTGCTTTGCTATGATCATCAAACTGTATTAATATAATTTATTAAGTGTTCCTTTGTGTCTAAAAACTGTGAAAAGAAGCAGATCATTTAATGGAACGTTTTAACATGCCACTTAGATAACAATGCTTTTTGGAAACATGTCGTACAGGTTAAGTACTACTTATGTGCAAATAACGTTCTACTTAATGCTTCGGTAAACCTTGCCAGTAGCTTTTCAATTCACTGCATGTCATTATACCCCTTTATTAATGTGCCTTTTTTAGGATACTGTTGTAAACATGTGGAACCACCACCGAATCTGATGTAGCAATGGCGGTGGCTTGCAACACGGGAGACCCTTCCTCATGTACAACTTAACAGACCTTTATCAATCAAAAGACTACTTGAATTCCATAGATCCTGAAAGATTGAATGTGATTATCTAAAAAAATGAAAATGTCTGCCTGTGGAAATCAGACATGACCTCTGTGTTCTCGTTATGGAGGAGAATAACCTACAGTCAAGTCCAACAGCCCTTGATTGTAGATTATTCTCCTCCATAACAAGAACACAGAGGTCATGTCTCTATAAGAGACAAAAATATTCGACCTCTGATTAAAGAACCTTTAGGTGTTTAGATTATGTACATATGCCATAATTGTAAAAGTGTAAAAATATGTTATTTATTTTTTCTAGGTTGCAGGTTATATTTGTGTGTGTATATATTTGTTTTTTAACTAGCTATGTTTTATTAAAAGAAAAGGATTGACACCTAATGAAAACAATAAGTAATTACATCAAAAGGTGAGTTAAAGAACTTTGTTTTAATACAAAATATACATACAATTGTACATCAAATATATGACTCAGCTGATGCAAATAAAACAATTCAAGTAAAATTGTATTGCTTCAATGATAGATTATTTAGATTACGGGGGGGGGGGGGGGGGGGGGTTTAAAAATTTAAAAAAAATTTTTTTTTGTTTGGTTGGTGTGTAAGATATAATTAAAAAAAAAAGCAAAAAAAAATAAAAAAAAAAAAAAAAAAAAAA
>CM075006.1:14264933-14277581 GCA_037576675.1 Pangasius sanitwongsei | reverse complement strand
CCCCCCCCCCCCCCCCCCCCCCCCCCCCCCCCCCCCCCCCCCCCCCCCCCCCCCCCCCCCCCCCCCCCCCCGTAAACATTGAAAAAACACCTGAAAATATAAAACTGTCCCATTCAAATCAGTCCACTAAATTTTTCTCAGAAACATTATAAAATTTTAAAACCCATAGAAAACCATACTATTACAAACAATAGTTTTTAAAATTACTCCTATTACAACTTAGGAGTTGAACAGGATAAAACGTTTAAACATGAAAACATTACTTTCAATTTATACCAATAATTTAAATGAACTCATAGACATCTTTTTCGTTTGGTGCAGGCACTTCATACATCTGTGTCATATTCATGAGCCACACTCCACTGTTTAACACAGAGGAAAACTCTGCATAGGTTCGGTAGTCACATGCCAGTTCCAAATGTTGTGTACAAGTGTGTGCAATTGGTTTTTGAAAACTTATTCATTTCTTTAAATGTTACTTGAATTATCTTGGAGAGAAATAAATCAGACCCTGTGCAATATATGAGAAAAAGACCAAGCTCCTTCTGGTCTCTTTCCCTAATGAATCACAGGAGATGATTTGATACAGTTGTTTCAGACAGGGACATTGACTGTGGGAACTTATTGGATTTTGTGATCTTCTTGCCTTTGGTTGGAGATTTTCAGTTGTCTTGTCCAGACTTTCTGCAGTCATGGTTTCCCCAATAGATTGCAGAATAGGTTGCCAGCACTTTATTATGTAGGCTGGTTGTTGTACCATCTCCTTATGTGCAATTTCTTCCACTATGTTCTGGAGATAGTTTTCATTTGGAAGCACTGAGTAGCTGTGATTACACTGAGGAATTCATCCGTGTCAGCACTTTGGAAGTTTTGGAGCGCTTCACTTAAAACATCCTTCTCTGTTGGGCTAATGTAATTCAAAACCACCTCCATTAGACTGGTTTCTAGTGAAGGAAGGGGCAGTGCTTCTTTGAGAAAAGGAGGTGCAGGCTGAATTGGCAAGTAACGAAAGCACAGCCATCCAAAGGCAAAAATACGTGCAGTAGCTTCTCACTCTCTTTCTTGGTAAGTGTGATGCAGATTAGGTTTCTTGTAAGTTGTTCCACAAGTTCTTGTTGCAAAAAATGTGTCCCAGAAATCAATAAGACAGTCTTGGAACACTCCATCTCCGATGCCAGCTTCCTCTTCACCATTTTCGAGTAGAAGTTTAAATGTTACATTGGCATGTAGTATGTTTTTGTCTGAGAAAGCCTGACTCATATCACTTACACAGTGTACTCTGCAAACTACAACTGTTTCACTTTCAGTCACATTTCTAGGGTTTTCAAAGAACATGTCATTGTTTGTTGGCTCCTGGGAGTCAGTTGCCTGAGGTGGATCTTCTGTCACTGGCACTGTTTCTTCAACGGCTGTGTTTTCACAGAATGTGCTTCCTGGAATGAAGATTGAATCCGACTTGGATGGAACTGTTTCCAGTATTATTTCAACAAATGTTTCAATCACCATACAATCAACATGTACAGGTGAGTATACAAGTGTGTCAGAGACCATGTCAAAGGATGTGTTCACATCATTACCCAGGAACACCACTTCATCATCAGAAGTCTGGAGTAGGTGAGTTTGAATTCATAAACGTAGAAGGAGGGGAGCGTAGAATTTGACTTCTGTTCTGATTGTGACATCCTGAAGTACTTGGAGTTATGCCTGGGGTGGAAATAAACTGGGGTTTCATCAAAAAATCCTGATCAGAATCCTGATCTCTCAGTCTTGTGCACACATACAGTCCAAGGATTTTGTAATGTGCTGCCTTGTACAAGCTGCCAATTGTCTGGTTTTCCTTGAGTGGTTCTTCTGAGCCAGTGACACAGATCATAACATTTAAATTGTCAGCATTCCCTGTTTTTTGATTCACCTTCAGGGAAAGAAGTTTTTTCTGATATCCAGAACATTTGACATAGTGTCTTCTTTCTTTAACAACAATTTCTTGTGTTCTATCTCCTTTGGGTCTTCTAACTTGTTTGTAGCTACAATCTTGGCAGTGCATCCAGCCAAGTTCAATTTTCCTTGTCTTGCTTTCAGCATTCTTATTGCCATGTCCGTATTTTTTTCTGATTTGGAATTGCTGGTAGTTTAATTTTTTCTCTCCATCAGTTCATCAATTTCTGTTTCGTGTCTTCATTCCCATGTTCTCCTACATTTAACCCCATCCAGTTCTTTGCACAGACCCTGTCACCATATTGAGGAATATACTTCGACAGTTCCTCTTCATTCAGTAGTCTGACAACATGAGGATCAATCTGAACATCAACATAATACCCTTTTAGCATGTATTTAGTTTTAGGTGTTAAAGCGTGTTTTTTTTTTGTTTTTTTTGTTTTTTTTAAATAGAACTAAAAAAGGTTCTCTGAGCCACAATATATCACACTTTTTTTTGTCACTGATATAATTTTTTTAGAAAAATGACACAATGGGGCCAGTGCAAAAATCATCTAAAATTTGCCATTACACCCTTAAAAACACTGCTCCACACTGTTTGGTTGTGGGTTTTTTTTTTTGTTTTTTGTTTTTTTTTAATTATTATTTATTTTTGAAGTGTGTGTTATGTAAAGTGTAGTAGAGATTTAAATTAAGTATATTGAATATTAACCTCATCTACTGGACATATTATTTTCTAAGAAAATGTGTTGTGCTCTGTTGTTTGCAGAAATGATAAAGCATAGAAATGATAAAGAGCCAAATAATTACACAAATCAGTGATTTCAATGTGTGGTTTACTTAGCACAGGATATTACAGACAGCACTAACCAGTTGTTTCAACCATTCCTTAAAACAAATCGGTTAAAAAGTGTCATTTTTTCGCAAATCGGACATTAGTGGTTGAGTTGTGTGTTCATCCAGCCTGTGAGGACATCAAAAAAGTTGTGTATTTATTAGTTTGCAATTTCAAACAGGAAACCCCAGTTTTGGTGCTATGAAACATGTATCATTGGTGTGACCATTTTAATAACCATGAAAAAGGAATAGTAAACGTCATGTTCATCTAGCAAGTGACATACCTTATCTTCCTCCATTTTTGTGAAGTTCTCCTCTGGGACACTCCTCTCTCTTAATGCGGAGATGAAGTCCAGCTCTACAGTGGGCGATTGTAAAATTTATGATGGCGATGGTGAAGACACCAGCATGCATGCAACAACAGTCCCATTTACTAGGTAGCTCCACCACCCCCGCAAACCCACCCTTCCCCTGGAGCAGTCTGTGACAATGAGTTTGTTAATTTTGCAAGACATCAGATTCACAAGCGTTTTGTGAGACAGCTGGCTTCTGAATTCTGTCTTAATGTGACGCACCATGCTGAATGTCCTTTCCACATCACAATTAGAAGGGCAGTAGCTCAGTGGTTAGGACGTTGGGCTACTGATCGGAAGGTCATGAGTTCGATCCCCAGCACCGCCAAGCTGCCACTGCTGGGCCCTTGAGCAAGGCCCTTAACCCTCAACTGCTCAGTTGTATAAATGTAAGTTGCTCTGGATAAGGGCGTCTGCCAAATGCTATAAATGTAAATGTAGAATTTGGCAGCACCAAAAGCAGCTTCATTAACTGGCAGAGCTCTTTGAATCTCAACTGCCCTGTGCTCACAGGTTTTACTTGGACAGCTTCCCCCAGTACTCATCAACTGGCAAAATTTTGTAGTTTGGCACCAGTCCCTCAAGGTTAGTTGAGACATAATGCAGGACTTCCAAGTGGAGCTGTTCTCTGGCATCTGCCTTGATCACGTTTAGAAATCTCTGCCAAAGTCAAAATCTGCTCTGGATTTACATCATCTTGGCTCTTTTTATCGAGCACTGACAGCTTTTTCAAGATTTGGTCTCTCATTGGGAGCTTCTCCAAGATTTTTTTGAAAGCTCCTGACATAGAATGCTCTGACATCTTTGAAGAACTGCCTTGTCTTGTAAGGGAGCATCTCTTGTGCTTCCTCGCTTAGCAACTGCCTCCTTGCCAGGTACCCAATAAAAACCTTCGCTGAATTTCAAGGTTGCTCACATCTATCTCCTAAATCTGCTTGCTGTGTAATCCAGGAGCTCTTCTACACTCTGATCCAACTTGAAATGGACAGATGCCTTGTTTTGAAAAATCAAATTGAATGTGTCTAAACATTGTGTGACATTATGGAGAAAGCGTGTGTATATTTTTATTTGGATGTCTTTCAGCTTCTTCTGAATATGCGATGACTTCAGATTTACACTCTTTGTCTCAGATATGAAATAAAGGCTGGTCATTGGTGGAGGAGGTGGTCCAAACCTTTTCCTAAAGAAAGCCAGTGTGTAGGACAATGCTTTTGTACTCTCTGCTGGGCAATATTGCAGAACCCTTGAAACTGTTTCAGGTCTTCTCTTCGTTTGGAACTTTTCTCAAAGTAGTAGTAGATGTCAATGAGCAGTTCTTCAGGTGACACTGAGAGCTCCTTAGCAGCAGTTTTGGCACAAATGTTGACCAGGTGACTTGGACAGCCAACACTGTAAATATGAAGGGCCTGTGCTTTCACTCTTGATAAGACAGAGTTGTTTTTGCCAATCATCACATTGCAGTTGTCACTGCTAAATCCTACACAATTAGACCAGTCAAGGCTTTTGTCCTGCATGGATGATGCAATGCAATTGAATATGTTTTCAGCTTTGGCATCATTGCACACTGCCATGTCTACAAATCCAGCTGTTACCTTATCCTGTGTTTCATTATAGTACCTGGCTAAAATGGCACATTCCTTCTCACACATGATATCGTTGCTTCCGTGAAACGAGAGAGAGCGAGAGACAGACAGACAGACAGACAGACAGATAGATAGATAGATAGATAGATAGATAGATAGATAGATAGATAGATAGATAGATCCTACAAACACGAAACATTTGTCCCCAAGCGCCCCTTAATACCCTCTTCCACAGCGACATCTAGCGGTGAATACAAGCGGACACAAGAAAGAAAACTTTTTAAATCTCTTTAAAAACTGTACTATTATGGTATTAAACTATCACTAAACGATATTTAATATTTTAACATTTATTAACATTTATAAATTAATGTTGATGTTGATGCTTTACAGCCACACATAATTCCCAAACCAGTTGAATAGGTAAACTAAATGATTTGTTGATTTACATCTAAAAGCAGTTTAAATAATACAATTAAATAATTGAATTAGTTGATTGTTAAATTATTAAACTAAAGGAAGATCATTCTGTTTTGGTGATTTAAACCAAATTGTACATTTTCCATTTTGTACAGCATCATTACGTACCACAACAATCTTGTGTTTTGAAACACTGATCGTGGAAAAGGAAACAGCACAACCCTGCACAGGTTTTTAAGAACGGCAGGAGTTGTGAATATGTACCACTTGCTTGTGCAAAAGCTATGTAAAAAATGTAAGATTTCAGTGGTATAATTGCACTCTAGCACACTCAATTTTAGTACTTCTTTTATCTATGAAAATGTTTTCATGTTTTTTATTAATTAAATGATTATTATTGTTTTGAATGTCCCGAGATTCATGCTAATGTTATTTTATGTAAACAATTAAACAATGGATTGACAAAAACATGGATTGTGCGCTGATTATTTATTTATATAAACTGATTGGTTTATTTGTGATTAATGAAGCCTTTTAATTGGCTTACAATAAAACCTCCTCCATTATGATTATAGCACTTCAGTGTGGCTTGTAAATAACCAAACATTAATTATATATAATGATACTACAGTGTCCTTGTTTCTCGTAACGGCAGAGAATTACAGATGCCCTAGTAACTAGCAGGACAACAATTACCCTCATTTTTTGCATCTACATCCATATAATTAAACTTCTCTTTGATTACATTCTGAAGTACCATGTCCTGCGAGCGTGCCACTGAACTCTTGTTTAGCTTTGCTGCTCAGACTTAAAAATTACATAAAAGACATGTTATATAACTTAAAAATTTAACATAAGGTTGAAATAAAAAAACGAAGAAAAAAAACAATTTCCCCAATTTTATTTTACATCTTTATTGCACAGTTCCCCTTGTGAGGTAGGCAGGTTGTTGTTTTTCTTGCTATTCATTCTCGGAGTAGTTTCCATTTGTATATTTTACCTCTGTGTTGGGGTGGTACAGCTCTTTTTTTCAGTAGCCCTAGGAATGCGCTTTATGCTATTTTTCTCATATCTTTATACTGTTATGTATTTCTTTCTTTCATTTGCCTTTTTTCTTTTTTGTCATTTATTTATTTACGTATTTACTTACTTGCTTCCAAATACAAGGTGTGAACTTTTATTATGAAATACGTTGTTTAATCCGGCCGGAAGTCATTGCTAAGTCAGCTGACCCGTGCAGATGACTGTTGACAGTCTCAGACGTAGGAAGAAGTTTGGGAAAACAAAGTTTTAACTTTATAATGATATAAGGTAGCTTTTGGTCGAACTGTACTGAGAGTAATTTTGAAAATGCCTTCTTTTATCATCTGTGGTCCGAAAATGGCAGTGTGTATGCTGGTGCTGAGCATGTGGGGAGTTATTATGCTGGTAAGAATGTAATCCTCGTTTTAATGAAATGTAACTTTTCAGACCGCGCATACTTTACTGTGTAAAATGATAAAATACCTCTTAAAAACACCCAAAGCTTATGAGTAGGTTAAGTGTTGATTTTGAAATTTTAAAGCATTACAATCTACTGATTGTGGTTCTAGCCATTATTAAAGTTAATATGATGTGTTATGTGGTTTATTTGGGCGCTGAGCTTAAAATCCACAGTGTAAATGCGCTTGATGAAAGGATAGAGATATTATACAAGAACTGTCCTCTAAATCCATAACCGAATGTGTCTGTTAAGATAGTTTGGAGGAATGTCAGTGTGAAATGTAGCCAGCAGTGTTTCCTGAGTTACTCTGGGTTCCTCTTTTAGGCAATGCTGGGGATTTTCTTCAGCGTTCATTCGGCTGTACTGATTGAGGATGTGCCTTTAAAGGAGGAAGACCGTCAAGACACGTGAGTTCATCTCACATGTTCGGAAAGAAGTTATAATAAATGTGTCACTCATCAGATACCGAAAAGGAGTGCTTAGAGGCATCCTCTTGCTTACAGAGAGCAGGTGCTCTTAGTTATACAACTCAGTCATGCAGAACCAAGACATTTACTGGCCTTTGTCTTTTGTACATGGCAGTTTTTTGTCTGATAGAGCCTTGATTAAAAATGTCTTAAATTAGTAGACAATAATATTTGCTATATACACTCCTACGCAAATTTTTAATGGTCTTAACAAATCACTGGTCAGAAAATTAGCAAGAATTAAATACATGCACTCCTGAGGTCTCCTGAAACAAACAGGGAAATACAACTATATAAGTGAAACACTTCCCAGTTCGGGTAGGGAATGAAGACACTGGAGGCAGGCTTGACACGACTCAAAAGCTGTTTAGTCTCCAGTTTTTACTTTTGCTTTCAGCGGTTTTAATCCACGCATACACACGGCTCTGTGCAGCTTGGCTTTCTCTCTAGGCGCACGTCTCTCCTCCTTTATCCTCGCCACAGCTCCCTGCAACACAGAATCCTCATTAGTAAAATTCCTCTCAGGTGTGCCACCATTACAACTCACCTTCTCCAGCTCCGCCCCCATTCACAAACTGGCACTCGACTATGCCTCCGCTTCCACATTAGTCTTCTTGTAAGGTAAAATCATGATGATTAAAATGTTTGATGTAAAATTCAACCTAACACACATCTGGGTGTACAAAACTTTCCAAAAATAACTTTTGGGAAGTTTTTTTTTCTTTTAAAGATGTGTCATTATTTGGTTATCTGCCACACCTGATGCAGCCCATCAAGGGCCTGATAACAAGCTCATACATGGAACCAGGATTGATGGAGCAGGGAGAGATTTTAAAATGGTTGCATTTTATGGATTCACAAATCGGTTATATCCATGAATTCTTCTAATGTAATGTCAACCACGTATTCAAATATTAGGCATAGTAGACAAAGAGGTACCATCTTATTTATTCATTAGTGCCGTGAAAGTTTTATTTTATTCCTGAACATTCCACCCACAGAAGCACTGCATTAACATATTGATTTCTACAGAAACATACCCCTGGGGTTCCCTGTGCCCCACTTTAATAACCATGGCTATGGCACTCAAGACGTGTTACATATCACTTAACTTCTCATTTCACTGCTTAAAGAGAATGACATGTGACACATGGTTTTATTAGCTGGATGTTATTTGAAAAAGTGATATTTCTTGTCTAATTTATAAATGACTTGAACAGGTGCTAAATATTAAACAGTTGCTTTGGTCTTTTCTTTACAGTCAGAACCCACTGCAGAACGTTTATGCTGTCTACAACCAAGTTGGCTACAACTGCTTCATCGCAGCAGGAATCTATGTGGTGATTGGATTTGTGTCTTTCATTCAGGTCCGACTGAATAAGCGCAACGATTATCTTGTGCGTTAGCATGATCTGGTGGGCGGAGAAATCAGACTCTGTGAAACGGATCTTCATATCTTGCTGAATTTGATTGATCTACCGATGTTTTGATATTACAGAAGGAAACTGCTGTTGGTATTGTAGTTGTAATCAGAGCCAAAATGTTGCATTTTCATTGTGCCTTTTCTCTTTGTAAAGCATTCTCAGGTTTAGATCTTTAACAAAAAAAGCCTCAGTGTGGGACTGATATTTATGGAAGAAGGATTGTTGTGGTTAATATTGTGCCTTACTGCCTTCTACACATTTTCTCATCAAGTTTACTGTAGTCTAAAAGCTTTTAAATGTTTAAGAATAAAAAATGTGCTAATGTTTGGTTGACAGTGAACTGAATTAAAAATTGCCTACAGTAGTATCACATTTGAATAATATTTATATATACATAAACACAAAGTAGAAATGACCATTGTCTGTGTGAATTTAATTTCATGTATAAACAGTTAACAATCTAGCATCTTATTTGTAACACTTAGTTACTTACAGGAATAAGCATTTCTGTAGATCCTAATATATCTTTTCTTGGTGGTCACTTGCTTTACAGAATTTCCAGTTTACTGATTGACTATAAAATCTGTACAACATAAGAACAACAACTGAAGCATATACACTTACCATCCACTTTATTAGGAACACCTGCACATTCATACAGTTCTGACTTTAGTCAGCCAATCGTGGCAGCAGTGCAATGCATAAAATCATGCAGATACAGATCAAGAGATTCAATTAATGTTCACAACAAACATCAGAATGGGGAGAAAGTGTGATCTGTGGCATGGTTGTTGGTGCCAGATGGGCTGGTTTGAATATCTCAGAAACTGCTGGTCCCCTGGGAATTTCACACACAACAGTCTCTAGCAAACGCAGAGAATGGTGCGGGGGGACACTGAGTGAGCAACAGTTCTGTTGGTGGAAAAGTCTTGTTGTTAAGGGAGATAAGAGGAGAATGACCAGACTGGTTTGTGCTGCCAGGAAGGATATAGTAACTCAATTAAATCACTCTTTGTAACCATGATGAGCAGAAAAGCATCTCAGCATGCACAACAGCAGAAGACCACATTGAGATCCACTCCTGTCAGCCAAGAACAGGAATCTGAGGCTATCATGGGCACAGACTCACCAAAACTGGTCAGTTGTAGGTTAGAAAACAAAAATCACCTAGTCTTTTTCCTGTCTTCAACTGTCCAGTTTTGGTGAGTCTGTGCCCATGATAGCCTCAGATTCTTGTTCTTGGCTGACAGGAGTGTAACTTGATGTGGTCTTCTACTGTTGTAGCTCAACTACTGCAAGGTTTGATGTGTTGTGCATTCTGAGATGCTTTTCTGCACACCACGGTTGTAAAGAGTGATTATTTGAGCCACTATAGACTTCCTGTCAGCTCAGACCAGTCTGGTCATTCTCCTCTGATCTCGCTCATCAACAAGGTGTTTCAGCACACACAGGGTCAGCAGTTTCTGAAATACTCTAACCAGCCCTTCTGGCACCAACAACCATGCCACAGTTAAAGTCACAGAGATCACAATTTTTCTGCGATCTTATGTTTGATATGAACATAAACTGATGCTTTTTGCATTGCACTGCTTTTTGCATTGCACCTGATTGGCTGATTAGAAAACTGCATGAATGTACAGGTATTCTTAATAAAGTGGACGGTGAGTGTAGATTTACAACAATAAGTTTCTGTAGCTTAGGAGTATATTCTTCTTGCTTCTCAAAATTTCCCTTTCAAAATATCTATTATTTAAGGCAGCAATCTATACATGTCTTAAGAAGTACATCATCAAAAATTGAAGAATTTTTCTCAAGCCTCTCTATATGGTAATGCTGTTCTCTATTCGGCTGGGGCACAGATACAGATACGGTGGTTCAAGACCCTTATTCTGCTTCAGAATGTCCTCTTCAATGTCCTTCAGATCCTGCCTGAAGTTAACAATCATCTTTTGGGCTTCCGGCTCAGTGAAGTACTGTTCCTCGTACTGTGCCAGAGGTATCTGGGCATGATAGATAGGGCAGAGGGCAGAAAGGAGATAAAATATAGAAATTCTTAGCTGAACTTAGCTGTACACATAACTTATGGAACTGAAACAGATTAAGTAAGTAAGTAATGGGAAAATGTTGTGTTGGATTCCATGCAGCCAACATCCTGTGCTTTATGTCTGTATTTTATTCTGAGCCTGTTTTGCAATGACATCTTGTTTAAACAGATGGAGCAAGCCACTTGAAGTGTTTCGTGAAAGTGTTGACTCACTGCATCTGGCTGAGCTCTTCCTAAATGCCATGTGATTGCCATCTCCACACATGACTGGCTGATATCTGGGAGTGTGTTCATGATCAACTCCATAGTGACACTGTCCTTGTCTGTGGGTGGAGGCTGGCGCATGGTGCAAGGTGTGTTGGGCACCCACGAACAAAAGTCAAACTAGAGTATAGAGGAAAAAATACACAGAATCAATCTGAACAAGATTAAAACATGGAAGAGTGTGTTGTTTAATGATCAGGATATTGATTCTTGCCTACTTGCTTCTTACAGAAGTACACAGTCAGAACAAGAGCTTTCTTAGTTTAAATACTAGAAGACCCCCTTTCTGAGACACTTCTACTGCTTAGGATGGCTACTTGTTTGGAGGCTGGTTTGATTTTTTTTTTCCCCTAACTGCCACCTATACCATGTTTGGCTTGAGTAATTACACTATAACACTATGAATTTGTTGCTTTCAGTGGGCCTGGATATTGTAGTTAAAGAACACTGATGTATGAATACAATAACTTTGCAAAATTTTGCCAAATCACTCAGACTGAGAAATGCAGTACTGCATATTAATGACAAACAGAATATTGTATTAAATGTTAGTTTTATGTTGGAACTTCCCTTTATGGTTTATTACACATGGGTACTTGGTTTAGATCTAATTTCATAAAAGAATACAACAATGACATGTTACCTGTCCATTGTTGGTTGCTGCATGTTGTGCACTGCTGCTGAAGATCACCACACTCAAAAGTGTGATCAGCTCCTGTTTATTCTTTAGTTCATTAGGCAGCCCTGTCACACATGAATTATAAGAATAACATTAATTACTCTGTGTAAGGATAAATGTAATCACAGCTGTTGCATGTTGCACAATGTTACATTTGAGATCATTTAGATTACCTTATGTCTTTTTTAAATAAATTTAAATAAATACATTTAAATAAATAAATGATTATGCATTAATTAGTTGTTTTTCATAATAATTCAATATTATTCATAATTAGCCCAGACCCTTAAACACTGAGCCACCACTGCTCCACAGTTATTGCCATGACATCAGTATTATACTTTTTTTTTTGTTCAGGCAACTAACCAAAGTGGGGGATGTTTGTAAAGCCTTCCTCAACCACATCCTTAATCCACGCCTGCAGTTCTGAATCCTGCACTACTTCACGGTCACTTCCATAATACAGAGACACTATGCTGGAGACAAACCTGTAAGTAAGAGGGAAAGAGGAGCTGTCAATACTTGTTGTGTCTCCAAAATAAAGCAAACAAAATATTGAAAATTGTTAATATTAATTTCAGTGCCTAATAATGAAAGGAAATAATAGCTCTAGAGCACTGCATTTGCCTGGACTCTTACTTCTCAATGGCGTCCCAGAGCATCAGGCTGTGCTCTCTGTAGAAGTATTTATTGAGTTTAGTAACGCCACGGTCTATGAAGTCGGAACGGGGTTGGAGAGAGCGGTAGGTCAGGACCTTATACTCCCTTTGAGACAGCACCAGCAGCCCGTCACCACCTGTAGATACCACCTGCAAGGAAAGCATGCCTGCTTATCTACCACTGATCTACAGGGTGTCAGAAAAATCAGGAACTTTGGGAAATATGCCAGTCCAAAAATGTTGAGCAAAATCCACAAAAACATGAAGTACACAGAGAAAATGTGTAGAGTATAAGGGTGAACATGCAGAGCATATGCTGTAAATAATAAATACAAAATTAATTATATGTAGTTTTACTCTCATTTGTTCCTGACGTTTCAGACACCCTGTACTTACATCGCTCATTCCTTGACTATGTATTCAGTATCAGGTAAAACCTGGCATTTAAATGCATCAAAATTGTCAAACATTTTCAAGTCACTTCAATCCATATATTTTCT
>CM075006.1:14229416-14243716 GCA_037576675.1 Pangasius sanitwongsei | reverse complement strand
TTTCACTTTTTGAATGGAATTAGTGAAATAAATCAACTTTTTGATGATATTCTAATTATATGACCAGCACCTGTATATATTTCTATATCTATATATATATATATATATATGAGATATGCTATTTGCATTTCTGGTTAGAAGCTAAACTGCAATTCGTTGGCTCTGTACTCTGCACAATGACAATAATGATGAATCTAATAAGTAGCAGTAGACTAATGAATAGCATGCAAGGTTAAAATATGGCATACAATATGACCAATATTTAACCAGGTTTTCTAGGTTTTTTTGTGTGTGTGCGTGGCGCTAATGTGTTGGTATTATGGTAATAAAGCAAAATAAAGCAAAATCTTGTCATATATCTCATGTGCTATTAAAAGAACTCTGATGTGATATTTTTAATTTTTTTATGCCATATGAACAAACATTTGTTCTTGTTCTTGCATCATGTTTTTGTCCTGAAAAGAAAGCTTATTTTTGCAGTGTCATGCTTTATGCATTTGTTTGAGCTTCCTGTGGTGACTGAACCATGAGATCATAGTTAATATTAAACACCAGAGATGACTTACATTTGCCTGTTCACAGGGAGTGTTCTGAAAAGCACCATATTGTTAGGAACACTCAGCTCTGTCATATCACTGTTTGATGGTTACTAAAGTTGAATGAATGAATGATGTATAAGATGAGCTGTATGTACGTTAGATTCAATATATGACACGTTACAGCTCACTGTGCAAACATAGCCTTTGTTGTTGCACAGTGGAGTCCTTCTGGTTTATAGTAAGAGCCACGCAGTGTTCTTTCACTACTGTCATGCTGAAGCAAACCTTTCAGTGCAGATCAAAACAATTTCACGTCACAACGAAACAAAACTGTCTGTCTGTTTCTAGTATAGCCAGAAATAAGCACTTAGGTGTGTCTCCAAAAAACTGAAACACATTCAAATTGGATTTATTAAAGCTCAAACCTAGTCCTAGACTAAATTCATGTTATTACCACATGGTAAAACCAACGTAAATGCAGTAAGTCTTAATGCTGTGAAGCATATCCCCCTTGTGAGTGCCTACTCTTAAAGTCTAGATCCAAGGAATTTCCCCTTTACCCCCTTCCCTCATGTTTTTGTAAACCATTAACCAAATAAACCAGATTAAATAAGTAAAATTAAAATATCATATCATCTAATTATAAAGAGAAACCACCAGATCTGAAATACAAGGCTAAATCATTTGCTTTGCTTATCACTACAAATTCACTGATATTAGACTACAGAGTAAGCTGGAAAACAGAGACTGGGTGTGGAACAAAACATACAATAGGTACACACAACAGGTAGAAATACATTTTGAAATCTCACAATGGTTGTAAGATGAGCAAGGCCCAACCCTTTCTCCTCCTACAGCTGCGACATTAGTGCTTTTGTAGAACTTTGGACAAATTGAGATTAATAGGAATTTTATTTACTTAAAAAAAATAAAAATAAAAAATCAAACATCACATTTGTCATTTTGTAAGTAATCCACTGTTTGTTAAAAGATTGTCAGCAGGTTGGATTTAATAGTGTTTTCTGTAACAAATGGCTTTGGTTACAGATTTGATACATCACTTGTTACACTGCTGAAAAGATTTTTGTGTCTTTGATGCGTTTGTTTTTTTTTTTTTTTAAATGTTCAGTTTGTGCTCTTACATGGTGGACCACAAATGTATCTTGTTAGACTAGCATCAGTGAGAGTTAAGGTTACAGAGAATTTCAGTGTCACTAAAAAAAAATACCATAGGAAGTCCCTGAGCACGAGTCAAGCAGCGTGTGAACGGATCTTTCTGGCTCAGCTGTTAAGGCACTGATTGGACAGTTATAAGTTCAAATACCATTGCAAATCACTGCTAGATGCTTTTTTTGATCTGGAGGCTGCCAGCATGTAGCACACCGATAGGATCTACAGAACAATTTATTTGCAAGCACTGATCTTATATGCCACATTATCCTCAGTGGGACAAACATGAGGGATGGTATCAAAACTTTACACATTTATCTTAGAAGCACCTCACAAATCACTGTAAGTGGAGGAGGTCTGGAGTAGATACTTGTCTGATGTGGATGTAGGGAATGGGGATATATGCTGAGACACAGTGTGGTAGAATGTGAGGTGTTCATGCAAAAATCCCTATCACCGATTAATTCATTTCAAACTTATTCATAGGATGTACCTCACTCTCAGAAAGCGGTACTTAATGAAACTCAGTACATCCCCTAACTGTGACCTCTGCCCTCATGCACATATTCTGGGACTGCCCTGAGGTCAAGAGATTTTGGGGTCATGTGTATATTACTTAAAGATGTCCTAGGTACAAGAATCCTGTTTTCTCCAGTTATATTACTTCTAAATAATGTCTCGGTTTTAGACCTGTGGGCTGGTCTTACTGCAGCTAAAAAGATTTTGTCTGTGCAGTGGCAACCTCCTCACTCATTGGCTTGGTCACACTGGACCAATTCATTTCTTAATATTATTCATTTGGGGTAGTCTGTTGCCAGGCTCCACAGTGCCAGTGAGAGGACCCTGTGGGCCTATAGTTTATCTTTGTCATTGGGGAGAGATCTGGTTTTGGGTGGGATTGGGGGTTTGGTTGGTCACTTTTGGGTGTGTTGGGGAATGACTGTCATATTATCATCCTTGTGATTTGCATTGTGTCTCCTTTTTTGCTTTATGTTGATACTGCATTTCTGATTTGTATTGTTAATGCAAGAAAGAAAGTAAATTCAATAAAAAAAAACTGGTTAAAAAAGATAAATTGTTCTTCTAATTCAAGTTTCCCTTTAAATGTCTTAAAAGCAGTTAGACTGGTATGTGCTGTATATCGATTTTGCTCATTTCTGATTCTCCAAGACTTGTAACAAGTCAGACGCTGTTCTTGTGTAGTACTTGTGATAATGCAGTCTTGTGTAAAGAGCCTTTTTAGTGTCTTCATCATCCCAAACTTCCCACGCATCCCAACTGCACAAACGGGGCAGGTACAAACAAACAAAAAGGAACTGAGAGCAGAATATTAAAAAAACAGTTCCGTGTACATGTTTAGTTGACCAATTATGAACTCGAGCTAAGGTTGAGGAATTGTCAGACAGAATTTAAGGAGCATGCTGACAAGATTTGCCAATTCTTCTACAGATACCACAATACCACTTTTTCTTTTCTGAACCCAATACTGAAACCTTGAGTCTCAGCCGATACCGATACCCGTCCAATATTGTTTTCTTTAAAAACTACTAAGCATTAAAATATTTTTTTCACGCTTCACAGCACTTCACAGTTGAATGCTTTCACACAAAAATCACCTACATTGTACAGTCATGGAGAAAAAGAAAGTACATTCTCCTTCAGTTCTATGGTTTTATTTATCAGGGCCTAAATAACAGTTCTATAATAACTTATATAAACAATTATCCTCAGATGACCCCCCCCCCCCCCAAAAAAAAAAGAGTAATTACTAGCCAGATGTTACTAATGAAATGTATAAAATTAGTTAATCTTCAAGAAGTGTGATTATTAAAAAAGCAGTTGCAGTTTTTTTTGGCAGTTTGTTGTTCTGGAGCACTGGAGCCAAAAAAGAAAGGACATCAGCTATGACCTCAGAGAAGGTCAATCTTAAACAATTTGAAATTCACCATTCTACAGTGAAAAGCATTGTTTACAAATGGAGAGCCTTCAAGACAGTTGCCAATCTTCCCAGGAGTGGCCATCCCAGCAAACTCAGTCCGAGGTCAGACCATTTAATGCTCAGAGTTATAAAGAAAACCTCAAGAGCTACATAATGTGACATACAGGCCAAAACCAAACAAAGCTTATCTCCACAAACACCTCAAACGAACTGTCAACCATGGTGGTGGAGGGGTGATGATTTGCAGTGGTGGGATCTTAAGAGAGCTGTACATAAACAAATGCCCTCAAACATCAATGAACTGAAGCAATGTTGTAAAGAACAGTGGGTCAAAATTTCTCCAAAACGATGTGAGAGACTCCTAAACTCCTACAGAATACATTTACTTCAGGTTATTGTTGCTAAAAGTGGTTCTACATGTTAATGAAATATAGGGTGTGCTTATTTTTTCCCCCACTTGGTTTCTGAATGTTGGTTTACTTTTTGGAAAATAAATAAATAAATAAAAAAAGACGCCATATTGAAATTGGTTGTCTTTTTTTGTTGTTAGCCTGATGTTATCTGTAGATTGACAGATGGAGCGTGGAACAGGAGCAGAAGTCGCAGGTCTCTGAAACAGTCTGTTGGGGCTGGAAACTGGGCACGTTGCCAAAACATGCCAGAAGATCAGGAAAACTGGCACTGCATCCTTCTTAGCACAGGCTGATGGTGAGGCATCCTCTGAGGGCTGGGGACTAGGGCTCTCTGAGGCTGGACATGGAACATGACCAACAAACTCCACTGGATCCTTAGATGAAGCTTGGGATTTGAGAGGAAATTCCAGTCCATGAATGAATATATAGTTGAGTTCCTGAATTTCCTTTCTGGGAACCTATTAGCCCTGTTAATGTAAATGTGGTTTGTCTGACTGTAACTCCAAGTAACATTTCAAAATATTAACCCACAAAATCCAGTATTTCTAATAGTCATTTGTAAAATACATGAATGAAGCATAAGAGGAGATTGTGAGATTCTCTCCCAACCCCATTTGTAAATCAAGTGACCCCTAGGTTGGGAACCCCTGATTTCAAAGCATTATTTGAAAAATCTCTGTTAATTCTCTTGTGTTAATGAAACACAATCTTCTTAGTCAGATTGCTATGTTTCAGCTCAGGAGGAGGGGTTAGAAGCAGCAGATGGTGCCGTTTACAGACTCTCAGTTTACAAATGCTGGCTATTCTGCATGGGCATAACTTTGTTTTGATACATGCTAGGTACAAGAATGATAATGGAGGCAAAAAAAAAAAAAAAAGTGTCTTTCCTTCTGGTGGAAGGAAAAAAGAACCAAAGCGTGCGATTCTTCAGGTTGATTAAATTGACCTTTATAACAGCTAAAGCCAGGATACATTTAGATATACACTGTACAGCTAAAAGTTTGTGGACACCTGACCATCACACCTACATGAGTGGCCTGCACAGAGTCCTGACCTCAACCCCACTGAACATCTTTGGGATGAACTGGAACGCTGACTGTTCCCCAAGCCTCTACGTCTGACATTAGTGGCTGACCTCACTAAATCTCTTGGAGCAAATCTCCACAACCACGCTCCAAAATCTAGTGGAAAGCCTTTCCAGAAGAGTGGAGGTTCTTACAGTAGCTAGGTGGGGCATATTAATGCCCATGGTTTTGGAATGAGATGTTCTCCAAGCACATAGGAGTATGATGGTCATGTGTCCACATAATTTTGGCCATATAGTGTATGAACAAATAAGAGACGTGGAAAACAATGGAGTCCGAGACATGGTGAATGTGTCATGCAATTCTTTTTACTTTCTTTTATTTTGTGATTACATATCCATAATGACTATATGTAGAATCTGTATTTATTAATAAATAATATCTTGGGACAGAAAGAGGGTTTCTCTATGCCTCCTTTATGTAGATGAATGAACAAGCAACCTGTTTGTCCAATACCCTCCCATATTATTTTTCCTACAAGCCTGACATCTGACCATAAGTAAAAACAGCCAAATCCAGCTACTTGTTTGTTGGGTCCAAAGGGATCCCTGTCCTGATGCACACCTCTAACTCACTATTTAGTTGTATAAAGGGCACCAATGCATTCACATTTTTTTTTTTTTTTTTGCTTTTAATTGTCTTTTGTGACCAATTAACAGAAAATAAAGCACATGTGTAACATATGATAGTACAAAAAACTGAAATATGAGCGAAAAAACCATAAGAACTACAATAACCATATCATCTTTCACATGGACAGCCCCAAGTTCTTTAGTGTAAATGGTACATAGAAGGAAAGTACTCCAATCGAAAGGTTAAGTAAGAAGGCTGAAGGCATGCAACCCATGTTCAGAACACAAAGAGGTCTGTCTGTACATCTCCCCTCACACAGGGAAGATTGCTGGTTGCCCTGTGAGAAGTAATTTACACGAAATACCAACCAGCTTTTTGGATGGTAACACAATCAGTTCCAAAGTCAGAATAACACTTATGATACCATGAAAGAGTGCATCTTAAATTATATCACAAGGTACATCAGGACTGCATCACAGATATAAACCATTAACTTAATAATCGCAGTCGATAAAAGTTTAAATGAATTATATCTGTATGTAATTACTGATGCAAGAACCTCAGGAGGGAAAGGTCTAGAGTCCATGACATCAACAAATGAATTATGGCTCTTGGAGATGGTTTTATTTTAAGAATGCGAGTGAGAGGCACCGTGGTCCTCATCGTCTGGGGGGCAGTCCACAAAGTCAGCCAACATGGAAGCCATGGCCTCATCATCCAGCTAGGAGATAGAGTTGGAGAGAGAGAGTTTTACTAAACAAATCAGTAAGATGAATTAGCATTAAAGCAACAGCTCGTTACAAAACTACTAGTGCCGGAACTGCCTGAGCCTGTAGCCAGTATTTACATATTTTGCACAAAGTATCAACACTCAATCCATGGATAAACACTTATTCATCTTGCTTTATTCCCACAGAACTTCTGTTTTTTTTATTTACTTGAACTGAATGTTCTTTTTTTCCTTAAACATGCTGTAAGTCTTAATGACTACATATGATAGTGCCTCCTGTTCAGTAATGGTGCTTTGCCAAAATTAAGGAGATTTACCTTTTTCTTCTCACTGCTCTGTTCAGACACCTCTCCTTCTTCTCGGTCCTCTATTTTCCTTTTTGTCCCCCGTGCCTCTTCCTCCTCCACCTGCGTCCCTTCAACCACCTCTTTCTCTGCTGTCTCCACTACTTGCTGTGGTGCAATGTCCTCTGATGTGGTTGCTGTGCTTGGATTGGGTATCTCCTCTTGTTCTGCCTCTGCACTTGGCTCATTATTTCTGACCTCTATGGCCACCTCCTGCTCCTGACCCTCTGGAGGTATCCCAGAATCCTCTGGGGTCACCACTGACTCTGATCTGGATCCTTCTTGTTCTTGTGGCTGCACTTCCTGATCGGCTGCTTCTGCAGAGACATTTTCTTCACTGTGCTCTCCCTCTGCACCAATCACATGAGTCTCTATTTGCTGCTCTCCCACCACGCTTTCGTTCCTCTCTACAGCACCAATGTTCTCAATTTCTTCTATGCCCCCTTTGTCTTTTAGTCCTTCCTCTTCATAGATGCTCTGCACTGCTTTCATTTCCTCAATTCCTCCTTCTACCGGCCTTTCACCCTCCATAGGGAATGTGTCCACCCCCCTTTCTTCTTGCCCTTCGATCAGTACTTCCCCCTCTTCTGCACCAATCACATCCCTCCGGTTGTCGGCCTCCAAGGGCTGGATCTCTTCCTCATCGTCTTCCTCCTCTTCTTCTTCCTCCATCTCCTCCCCTTCGTCATCATCATCATCAAAGCCCTCAAATTCCTCACCCGGGTAGTACCCATCTTCATGATAATCGCTGCCTTCCTCTTCCTCCTCGTCCTCTTCCAGGCCTTCTTCCTCTTCCTCCTCTTCTCCCAGTTCATCTTCATCCTCCATCTCCTCGTCCTCCTCCTCTTCTTCATCATCTGTGCTGTTGATATTGATGACATTCTGGTCCTGCTCACTGGCAGCAGGTTGGCGGCTGGATTGTACTAGTTGATTCTGGAGCTGCATGTGTAAGGACAGCCCAAGCTGACTTGGCTGTCCACCTGGTGAAGGCTGCATCAGCATCTGCTGAAGCTGTGCACCAGCAGGCAAAGAATTACCCAGTGCACCAGAGGAAGCTGCAAGTGGCACAGCAGTAGAGTTCAGAGGTGGCACCAGAGAGACCAGCTGCTCTGTTTGACTAGATCCTGGGAAGGAGTTGATGTTGTTGGCATCGGCTGGCAGCATCTGATGCCCGATGGATGTGGGGAGATCGCTAGAGAGTGAGGTTTCAACAGGGCCCGCTTCGCTTCCCAGCCCAGCATTTGGCACAGGCATGGCACTGCCCGGTGGTGGAGGGAGATTTTGTGTGTTAGTAGCTCCTTCCTGCATCTCCAGCATCATGCCTTGGGGCATGATAACCACACTGTCGTCCGAATCGCTTTCCAGGGAGATTTCCACGTCTTCGGGCTCCTCTTTGTCGTAGCGCACAAACACCTGCCGCTGGGTTTCAGGGGGTGCTGCCAATCCTGCCAGCTCAGCTGCCTGGGCAGGGGAGGAGAGTAGCAATTCTCCCTGGGCTCCAGTGGCACCAGCTGGTGTGGGGAGGACAGGAGGACCCAGGGGTAGATGGTTCTCCAAAGAGCTCAGGAGTGAAGCAGGGCCTAAGCTCAGAGGATGTCTGGGAGCAAAGGAAGGCCCTGGTGCAGGTGCCCCCATGAGGGAGAGAGAGGGATTCTGAGTGGGGGCAAGGACAGAAGCAGCTGGGGTCGGCTTCAATGACAGTGAAGGTAGAGGGAGGGAGATGGACGGGGTACGTGGGTGAAGCAGAGCATTGCATATAGTCAATGCCTCGGCACAGAATGAAGAAACCTAATGGCGGTAAGAGACAACAATAAAATGAAAACATAAACAAAAAACAAAATGAGCACAAGTCTGACTGTGCCAACATAATAATGGAAGCCAAACAGGAGAAACCAATCCCGACATGCAGAATTCAAAAAGGCCCCATTTGGTCTCTCTTCTCTTTTCATACACAATATTTCAAGTCTGTATAATTTATGGTTTTGTCCACACAATTTGTTTTAGGACAGAATAATTCTAACAAAAACAATATAGTTCCAGCGTTAAATGCATGGGCCCCTAAAAAAGCCATATAAATTCCCAAAAAGTCTGGGTCCAAACTGACATGGAGAAACTGATAAACAGATGTAAACTCATAATTTATGTCCTACAATCTACACATAACTTTCAAATGGTCATTTTATACTATTACATAAGACATAGTCCCTGCATGAAGACTTATGCTAATAAAACGCTAAAAAAAGAATATGTTTCCAGAACCAAGTAGCAATAATAATAATAATAATAATAATAATAATAATTTGGCTAACTGTCTAGTAATTTACACTCATGGGCATTATATCCAAATTAATTCTCACAAACACTGAGGAATATCAGCATGACTACTCATGAATAATACTACATAACACAACAAAAGCACAATAAATGGTAGATTTAAAGCGCTGATCACTCACAGTGATGTTACGGTCTCTGCGTCCTTGGCTGAACACGCACACAGCACAGGAGAGTGGAGCAGGCCAGCGTGGGGACGGGACCAGCACCAAAGCCAGCAGCAGGGCATAGAGCTCACAGCGTGGGGCAGCACTGCCATACTGACCACTAACACTGCCCACATCCCAGTTGCTGCACTGAGCCTGCTGCTGGAGTCTCACACACAGTGGCACCACCAGCTCCTGCAGTTTCTGAGAGAGACAGGGAGAGACATGGCATTACAGGGACATGAGTGCACACATTGCCAATAATATCACTGTTTTTAACTAGAGGTTTTCATCCAAGAGTTCCAAGTAAATGTTAAACACAAATGCCACCATGGGAAGGCTTTTTTAAGTAGTGTTAGGTACCTACCTAAGAATTTAGCAGCCAAAAAAGCTGTCCTAACTATCATGATGGCTGGCTATATGTGGCTGCATGCAAACCTGCATACTACAGTATTAAATACAGTAGTATGGGGAAAATAAAATATATATATATATATATATATATGTTTTGTATGAAGCCACGGGTTGGCAGAAATGTATGCCAAGTCATTATTTTCCTCAAGTTTCACCAACTTTTTAAACCTCACTCATACACAATATTCCTAGCTGTTGGCGTTTTCATTCATGATTTATCAAAATTTGCATGAAAACAGGTGGAAAGGCCATATCAGTAAAACAAGCAAGACGTCTGGAAATGTAAATTTAAATCACTGTGGCTGGATCACTATTGCATGAAAACTAATTTACCTTATGTAGATCTTCTTTCAAGAGTGTGCCACTAGTCAAAATGATCTGTCTAAGGACTGCAATTGAACAAGAATGAGCATTAATGCTTTCAATCTAAAATAATAAAAATGATAGATTCCCAGGTTTCTCACACCTCACCTCGTAGAGCTGCAAAACACGTGTCCTGATTGGCGATTGCATCACCCTTTCTTTGCAGTGAAACTCCACCCGGATCTCCTAAACCCAGTCCTTTTGTTCGCCGAGGTCCCGTCTTCCCAGTTGCACCAACCAGATCAGACATCGCCGTCTGCCCTGCACGAAGCTAGATGAGAGGAGCAACGCAGACCCAGTAAAGCAGGAGCAAGCAGATTGAAGGCAATGCCACAGCCTATGTCTTCTTGAGTTTAGATCTGGATCTCAAAGAGCCCTCCAGAATTGTTATAAAAAAATGATTGTTTAAAATAAACTTCCCACAAAATAATTCATATTTTTCATACAAACAACAGCTGAAACTACTTATCTTTGTTCTTATAAAAAAGACCACTCTCATTAAAAGTAGTATTTTCTTTCAAAAATACAACCGCAAAAAACACCCTTCCACCCCTACGGATTATTTTAAATAAAAATAAATAAATAGTCATTCTTTAAAAAAAAAAACTTAGGCTCTATTATTTTTTATTTTGGTTAATTCTTGTTATTTTTATAGGCTTTGTGTCTATTTCATAACAACATAACACACACACACACACACACATACACACTGATCAGCCCAGCCATACCATTAAAACCACTGACAGGAGAAGTGAATAACATTGATTATCTCATTACAATGGCTCCTGTCAAGGGGTGGGATATATTAGGCAGCAACTAAACAGTCAGTTCTCAAAGTTGATGTGTTGAAGGCAGGAAAAATGGGTAAGCATAAGGATCTGAGCCACTTTGACAACGGCCAGACTGTGATGGCTAGATGACTGGGTCAGAGCATCTTTAAAACAGCAGGTCTTGTGGGGTGTTCCCGGTATGCAGTGGTTAGTACCTACCAAAAATGGTCCAAGGAAGGACAACCTGTGAACCAGCGGCAGGGTCAAGGCTCACTGATGCACGAGGGGAGCGAACACTAGCCCGTCTGGTCTGATCCCACAGAAAAGCTACTGTAGCACAAACTGCTGAAAATTTGAATGCTGGCTATGATAGAAAGGTGTCAGAACACACAGTGCATCGCAGCTTGCTGCGTATGGGGCTGTGTAGCCACAGACCTGTCAGAGTGCCCATTCTGACCCCTGTCCACTGCTGAAAGTGCCTACAATGGACAGGTGAGCATCAGAACTGGACCACAGAGCAATGGAAGAAGGTGGCCTGGTCCAATAAATCACATTTTCTTTTACATCATGTGGAAGGCCGGGTGCGTGTGCATCGTTTACCTGGGGGAGAGATGGCACCAGCATGCACTATGGGAAGAACGCTAGCTGGCGGAGGCAGTGTGATGTTCTGGGCAATGTTCTGCTGGGAAACTTTGGGTCCTGGCATTCATGTGGATGCTATTTTGACACATACCTACCTAAACATTGTTGTAGACCAAGTACACCCCTTCATGGCAACGGTATTCCCTGATGGAAGTGATCTCTTTCGCCAGGATAATACGCCCTGCCACACTGTAAAAATCGTTCAGGAATGGTTCGAGGAACATGACAAAGAGTTCAAGGTGTTGACTTGACCTCCAAATTCCCCAGATCTCAATCCAATCAAACATCTGTGGGGTGTGCTGGCCATCAAGTCCGATCCACCTCGCAACTTGCAGGACTTAAAGGATCTGCTGTTAACGTCTTTGTGCCAGATACGTCAGCACACCTTCAGAGGTCTTGTGGAGTCCTTGCTTTGACAGGTCTGAGCTGTTTTGGTGCCACAATGGGGATCTACACAATATTAGGCAGGTGGTTTTAATGTTATGCCTGATCAGTATATATATATATATATATATATATATATATAAAAAAATACAAAAGGTATACTCTTATTTAATTTCAACTCCTATATACTGTGTGTGGACAGCTAGACATTGACAATGGCCAGATATTTATGAACCAGACTGTAGTAACGTC
This sequence comes from Pangasius sanitwongsei, assembly GCA_037576675.1. Taxonomy (NCBI): domain Eukaryota; kingdom Metazoa; phylum Chordata; class Actinopteri; order Siluriformes; family Pangasiidae; genus Pangasius; species Pangasius sanitwongsei. The sequence goes on along the minus strand of CM075006.1, from coordinate 14,231,621 downwards.
TAGCAAAGTCCAGGTGATTACATTTGAGGTTAGATTTAAAGGAAAATGTGTTCTTCTAGCACACCTTCCAAACAGTCTGTTGGCATGGAGATTTTTTTTGTTTTTACCTATCTTTACCAAGAATGGTAATAATTCTGGAACTACACATATGTGATCATACATTACATGAAAAAGTAACAACAAAGTGCTTTTGACTCACTTTAACAGCCTCAGTTCCTGGTGTAATTTCACCAATGAGATGAGCAAAGAGTAGCTCTGAGTGGGAGGAGCTTCCCTGAAGTAAAGAGGAAGAGGCCCTTCCTGCACGCACCCACAATTCTAGTGTGCGATACAGGGCCACCCGTACAGCACTGTGGATAGGACAAGAGACTATATAATTAATGTATGTGTGTGTGTAACAGACATGCAGGAAAGACAAACCAAATGTAATTTTTTTGCTACAGTTTCAGGCACTTCACTGTATCTGTTACCTGTATGCTCTCTGTTGACCAAGGCTGGCCTCTGGAACGGGCGTCCATGCGCAGAGTGCCTGTGAGAAAAGCCTGGATAGCACGTTACAATACTGCACCAGGCCAGCACCCACACTGAAACACACAAGACTGAAGTGTTAAGCACAACCATTTAGTCAACAAACAATTTCACTCAATTCTATGATACAGTACATAGTGTGTTAAGAGAAGAGAGTTTATTAACTGGTTTGTGTTTACCCACGCTTTAATTAGAGCAGAGAGCACCTCCAAAGAGTCGCTATGTATTGATGGCAAAACCAGCAGCTTCAAGCACCCTTCACTTGTGACGTTCTGTAAAACACGTACACACAAACAAGCAATGAACACATTTCTACCATTATACAATAATAATAAAAAAAATTAAGCCTGTGTTAGTTCCTTCAAAAATTATTTTCACAAGTTAGTATTCAACAAATTTGAATATTAAGTAAGCCTATAACTACACTGTCACACAGTAAACACTAGCAGTAGTGCTACACTACCCTGTATTCAGTTTAGGAAAACACATATTACACAAATATAAAAGGTGAAAATGATGTTCCTTTATTACAGAATGAAACTTCCAAAGGGCAATATTATAATTTTATCATAAATCATAATGTCTAAGATTTTTATTTTATTTATTCATCCATAGTCATGTTTTTTTTAAGCTGACATTGTAGAACCCATGCAGAATCATTTGAGAGTGGCTCAAGTGTCTACATGTTTTCGGACACATATACGTATGTGGTTGTTTTACTATATTATTTGGAAAAAAAATAATTATGTTTACACACATGGAAATATGGGAAAATACACCATAACTGATAAATTGAAGAATATATATATATATATGTATACATACATACACACACACACACACACACACACACACACACACACACACAGAGTACTTTATTAGGAACACTATACTAATACTGGGTAAGGCCTGCCTTTGCTCCGGTAACTGGAAGGCCACTGAAGAACACTGAACTCATTGTCATATTCATGAAGCCAGTTTGGGCCCATTGATTCATGCTGTTGGTGCCACATTCTGACCCTACCATCTATGCGCCTCAATTCATCAGACCAGGCTACGTTTTTCCAGCCTTCAACTGTCCAGTTTTGGTGAGCCTGTGCCCACTGCAGCCTCAGCTTTCTGTTCTTAGCTGACAGAAGTGGGACCCGACATGTTCTACTGCTGTTGTAGCCCATCCACCTCAAGGTTCGACATGTTGTGCATTCGGAGATGCTTTTCTGCTCACCACAATTGTACAGAGTGGTTATCTGAGTTACTGTAGCCTGTCTGTCAGCTCGAACCAGTCTGGACATTCTCTGTTGATCTCTCTCTTCAACAAAATGTTTCTGTCTGTAAAACTGCTGCTCACTGGATGTTTTTTCTTTATTGCACCATTCTGAGTAAACTCTAGAGACTATAGAAATACTCAAACAAACCTGTCTGGCACCAACAATCATGCCACAGTCAAAATCACTGAGATAACATTTTTCTCCTCCATTCTGATGGTTGATGTGAACATCACTTAAAGGGCTCAAAGGTATTTGGACAAAGTGACATAATTGTAAATATAGCCAAAATTTTAATACTTGGATGAAAATCCAATGACTGCCTGAAGTCTGGGTCCCATGTTCTCAAAACTCAAATTCTGAGTTTCCTCCCTGGAGATGCTTTGCCAGGCCTTCACTGCAGCCACCTTCA
>CM075006.1:14217192-14228831 GCA_037576675.1 Pangasius sanitwongsei | reverse complement strand
TATATATATATATATATATATATATATATATATATATATATATATATATAGAGAGAGAGAGAGAGAGAGAGAGAGATAGGTAGGTAGATAGATAGATAGATAGATAGATAGATAGATATGTTTGAAACACTGATCCTGAAAACTTACAACATTCTTAATGCTGACAGCCAGGGCACGGCACACTATATTAAGGACATGCTGAATGGGAAGACGCACTGAGGTGGCTGGATCAACACTACAATCAAAAGAGAAACACACAAGTATTTGTGTTTGGATCAACTTTCATAGACAAAGATCAAGCAATTTTGTCTTGACAACACAATTTTCCTGTAGGTCAACATTCCTGAAAACACTGCTAATTACTAACTAGATTCATTATATTCTTAACATTTATATTTATTTCCAAAGAAGAAACCTGGCCAACCTTTGAGCAATGACAAATTTATTCATAGCTAAGCTGCTCAGGGGATTTTATAGGCACATGATTGAAGCGCACACACACACACAGACAACCTGAGTGTATGTTTAAGAGCCAGACACACTGCTCTGTAGCGATGGCGAAGCTGAAGAATCAACAGTGGATCAACATCATCCAGTGGAGGAAAGGGCAGCTCTACTCCTGGACCCTCGTACTGTATGGTCTCTTCTGAGGAGCACAAGACAGAAGTACATACGAAAGAAATGAGGGAAAAAAATTAAATTAATGAAACCTAGCTGTCTCAAACTGCCATCAACTGCACAGCATTTAACAGGCAAATGTCAACAGGATTTTAAATGTAGACTGGTCTTCTGTATCTTATTACTGAGAAAAATGCTTCAGCAACTACAGGTCTGTTAACTTATAAAGTATTCCACCGTGTGCAATTTTAAGTGCACGTGTTGAACATGAACCTGTAGCATCTAATCCTATTTATGATAATGTTACCAGTGATGTGCCTTCATGGCGGCACTTTTTGTATTTGAAGTTAAGTGACCTGTGACCAAGTATGGTGACCCATACTCAGAATTTGTGCTCTGCATTTAACCCATCCAAGTGCACACACACACAATAGTTAACACACACACCCAGCGGGCAGCCGTTTTTGCTGCGGCACCCGGGGAGCAGTTGGGGATTCGGTGCCTTGCTCAAGGGTCTCACCTCAGTCGTGGTATTGAGCTTAGAAGAGAGCGCTGGTCATTCACTCCCCCCACCTACAATCCCTGCCGGACCTGAGACTCAAACCCACGACCTACGGGTTACAAGTCCAACTCTCTAACCATTAGGCCACAATCAAACTTTGCGAAAGGTTAAAAAGGCTACAACCATTCTGATGTATGTTTGGGAAGGATGTTTGCACATGTCACTGGATTAACAAACTTTATATCACAGATGCATTTTATGTTAATGCATAATAATGTTCAGGCCACTCCAGATGCCCAGTTTTACACCAAAAGTGGTGCAAAATTAGTTTATCTGTAAACCAAGGTAACTGATATGTCCCTGAGGTGAATGATATGTCCAAGACAATAATATGACAAAAGTCTAGTCTGACTGTTACTTAAGACAAAAAAAAAAAGCCTTTTTGCTTTGCTGGCCTGCCATTGCAAAAAAAGTAGAGTTGGTTGGAGAAATTAAGGATTAAAATGTAATAAATATCATGTCTTCAGGATGACGGTACATAAACATATATATACAAACCCAGAATTACGAAGACAGAAGCAATGCACAGAAAACAGAACTGCAGCTTAACACTATATATACACACCACAATACAGTAAATACACACAACAATGTACAAGAGTCAACTACTGGGTACACAAACTATAAAAGCAAAGTCAGATGGCATGCAAAGCTCAACAGGTTGTACAAACTTCAGGTAACTAAACTACTGAATAAGGTAAAACAGACAAACTGCAAACAGATTCTCTCTCACCTGTTTCTATGCCCTGGTATAACTTTCCCAGAATGCTATTGGCTGATGCCAGAAGACAGTGCACCTGACTGGTCCATCCCTCAGCCCGGCGTCCGCCTCCTCCACGCTCGAGCACACCTCCCAAGCAAGGCAGCCGCCCGTAACACTCACAAGCCACCTAGAAACCCAGAAATACAAATTTAAAGACAACACTCAATTTAAATCAACTGAATTTCATTAAAAAAAAACTAACAAGAAAAAAAGAAATCAAGAAACAACATTTTTAATACATCACAAAAATCCCACTTACGTCCTGCACTTTAGGATTGTCTGAGTCCATCTTAGACAGGAAATAAACCCCCAGCTTTTCCTGCACAAGCAAGTGGTTACAGTAAACACAAACATGCAGGTGCTGTATTAACACCAATCATTTCATAAATGTGAGTATCACAACCCTCACCTTTAGTGATCCACATGCCCGGGGGTAATAGGTCATACACGCCATCAACCCCTGCATGGCAGCCAGGTGGCACTGCAACAACAGCAGCTTTAATATAGACTGCATAACTGTATAAACTGTATATCATAATAAAGACTGCATAACTGTATAAACTGTATATCATAATAAAGACTGCATAACTGTATAAACTGTATATCATAATAAAGACTGCATAACTGTATAAACTGTATATCTGGCCATGTTTGCTCCTTCACATTAGTTTGTAGCCATGTGAAAACAAGTACTGTAGCATGTATTTGATAGAAAAAGTGAAGGAGAACACATTTATAGATTATATGGGGGTAATACAATAAACTAGCATAAAATGTACATACACAAAACAGACAAAAAAAAACATCTCTTTTACACTGGGGTGGAAATATTTCTAAATTTCTAATGTCATTATAATTCACAACACTGTGTGACATACTGCAACACTAAAAGCAAGAGACAAATAGGGCATGCAGACAAGAAGAGATGTTTAGATCACTGAACACATCTACGCCTTACTGCACAGGAAGCAAGTAATATTCTCCAGCAAGTTTTGTAATTATTACACAGCATGTAGCAAACTCTTCTGACTGTATAATGACTACGCAATTGAGGTATGGCCCAATATTCAACCAATGACGAAAGCTGTTCCTGAAAACAAAACGGCCAAATTCCTTATAAGATCTGGTCTTACTATCCTGCGTACCTGTTGTTCTCTATTGTCATAAGCATAGTCTTAGCAGAAACCAGTGCAACAGATTCACCTCTGACTTGAGGCCCAGCAGAGAGGTGAGAATGCCCAGGATGGAGTTAAGGCCCACTTCTCTGGCCAGCTCAGGCAGCTGAGATGAGTACTGCAGCACGTCCTGTAGCACACTCACTGCCAACTGCACGGAGGGCAGAGGGGCCTGCGACTGTGTGTGTGTGTGTGTGTTCACAAGGGGAAGGAGAGAGACAGAAGAAAATGGAGTGACAGTGAGAAGTAAAGAGGGAGTAAAAATATTTTGTTTAGAGATGAATGCACATTTTATTTGCATTAATCTGGCAAAGCAGCATTTACTGAGAAACTGTGTGAAACAATAAAACTCAGGTATTCATCCTAATCAAATAAAAGTAGCCTCCTGTCGTTGACCAACTATAGCACTGTGTTCACACGCTCAGGGGTGCATTTCCACTGCACGATCAAAAACAAGACCCAGGCCAATCAGGATCCACTCTAACTTGGAGTTCTACTTTATTTTTCCACCACTTTAAAGGACAACTAGGATAGTCTTAGTGAAAAAAGCAAAAGCAGCTGCATCATTTGTCTTCAATTTTGTAACCATAAAAAGATTATTCAAATTTTCACTAATATGACAAAGACAAAATAACATTATAAGGACATTATCAATGCACTAAAACCTTCTTAAATGTTTGAGAGTTAAAGCACCTGTTGTGGGAGGGGTTGGCAGGAAGGAAGGGGGTGGGTGTGGGAGCACACATTTGTTTGTTGACCATAAATTCATTCAAAGTTTTTTGCCTTGATTCAAATGATCCCCCGATGCTTCAAGAAATGTTGATGCCTCAATGTTAAGTATTCGGTGGAGAAAATAAACTTCAAGATGCAAATGTAATGGATGATTGACATCTCACAAGTTATTCCCCCATTCAGCTCCTGCGGCTTTGGTTGGCTTTTAGGCCGCTACAGTATGAAGTGACCAAATCTACTGAATGCACAATTATGGGAAAAATAATGACGAAAAAAAATCTCATTTAAACATTAATAAGGGGAAAATATATTTCTCACAAAATAATATAAAACTATGAATTTAAAAAAAGCATTATTTGAGTAAGTAACCAAAGGCCTTGAAACACTTTTGGGTGCAACGCTGCTGTGTGTCCTACTGTGAGGAGCGTAAAGTATCTTGCCTGGATGATCTGCTGAAGAGAGCGGAGCCATGAGAGGCAGTGCTGCTGGAACACCTCACTTGAGCTGTCTTTCACCAGCATGGACAACATGCACAGACCCTCAAACCTGAAGCACACAAGGCAATCTGATTACATTTCAGAAACTTTTTTTTTTTTCCTCAAGCATTCTGCACTCCTATAAAACAATCATTTTGTTGATGCACATATGAATGAAGTGAAGTGACGTGTAGCCAAGTACGGTGACCCATACTCAGAATTTGTGCTCTGCATTTAACCCATCCAAGTGCACACACACACTGTGAAAACACACCCGGAGCAGTGAGCAGCCTTTTTTTCTTAGCTGCGGCGCCCGGGGAGCAGTTGGGGGTTCAGTGCCTTGCTCAAGGGTCTCACCTCAGTCGTGGTATTGAGGGTGGAAGAGAGCGCTGGTCATTCACTCCCCCCACCTACAATCCCTGCCGGACCTGAGACTCGAACCCACGACCTCCAGGTTCACCTTCGGGTTACAAGTCTGACTCTCTAATCATTAGGCCACGACTGCCCCCAAAACATAGCGCTTGCACCAGGCACTGCTGGGATGTATGTTAGTATACATGGCAAAACCCTAAAATGGTGAATTAAAGGTACAGTCTGTGATTTTTGGTGAAAGTGGGAAACAAATACACCGCTCAAAACAAGCCCAAACACACACATCCTCTCTGTTTAGGGCAGTTATGTTGGCCCTCCCAATACTACATTGGGCCAACGTTGACAAAGGAACACTTGCACCCAGAACAAACAGAAAGAGAACAGAAATCCCCGTTGCTCTTATTAATTGGACACTGGTGGTCCAAATGCTGTCTTCTGTCTGGGGCACAAAATAGACAAAAATGTTTTTCCTCCCAGCTGATATTTTATTGACAGCTGCTGCAAGAGGAAAACATCACAAAATCTGACAAAAAAAATTCAGATTTCAAAATCACTGATCCCACCTTTAAACATGATGGAGCTGTGACACAAATCAACACCACAAATGAATTCTGTAGTGGACTTTTTGTGGTGCAGACACGAGAACCACATAAGCCTTTATTCAGAGTAGAAAAAGGGGACGTGTTTATGGGTGACACTGATTATCACCTTGTTTTGCTGGAGCCGAGGCGCGAGTTGCTGATGCCCACAAGTCCTCCCACTGTCCCACAGTTCTGCAGTACAGACAAAAACAGTGTAAAGCAGTTACATGACAGTTAGCTGTGATTGGGAAATATCTGCATGTTCACACTACACGAAAGTGCACAGGTTCTTAACCTTGGTCCTGGAGTACCCACTGTCCCACACATTTGAGTGTTTTCCCTGCTCTAACACACTCAGCTCAGCTCAGCAATGCCTGTTAATTAGCTGTGTAGTTGAAGTGAGTGTGTTAAAGCAGGAAGAACACTAAAATGTGCAGGACAGGTGGTACTCCAGGAGCAGGGCTATGAACCAATACACCCGGGACGTATTTATGTGATGAAAATGTCAACATCATGTTAGTTCGTTATGTAGAACATGTCTTGTATTTTTGCAACTACACAACATTTATGAAGTGAACGTCAGCGAACACACAAAGACGGCATCCTCATCCTCCTCCCAACAGATGGACCGCTACATTAGCCCCTGCTAGCTAAACAGCGCTAGCGTTTGGCTCACCTGCGTCCCGACCACGCCATGCTCCCTATAATTCGCTAAAAGTGCAGGTAAATATTCGGGTCGCTCTTCTTTCAGCGCGGACACTAAACCCTCGGTTAGCCGCATATTCTTAGGGCCATGCAGCCAAGCCGCCGTAGCCATCTTGCCGCCTCTGAGTTACGTCAATGTCACTCGACAAAGGAGTTCGGAGCGGGTGACGTGATTAGTCCGCGACGCGAAGTCAATCAAGTCTGCACGGTAGCCCTATAGGGCCAAGTCCCAATTAGCGCCACTCCACTGTCTGTATAAGTGCACTAGCTAACATGAGTATGTACTATGTAGTGCACTTATAAAGGCCCATTTGGTTTTAATTCCACTGCGCAAACTCAATATGGTGTAGCCTTTTACTTCATACGCTTTTTTAAAAATTGATGAAGAGAATTTATAAACAATATGGCATATCAGCATATCAGTGAACAAAATGACAAAATACTGAGGAAATAAAAATGGTAATAAAATCAGTTAAAACAAGATAACAACAACAACAACAACAACAACAATAATAATAATAATAAACTAAAATTGTTCTTTGGAGGTTTTCAAAAAGATATACAATATAAAGGATTGGCTTTTTATTTTTTTTTTTAATCTTGATGGATTCAAAGTAAGCAACATTTTTTTAAAGTTATTTATTTATTTTTGTAAATAACAAGCCAGGGTAAGGACTTCATGTATCCCTCCCCTTTCCCAATCCAGAAACAATACATATTTGACAAGATATCCAGCCTGATATCCAGCCTTTCAGTCTCCATACCTTTACAGCGTACACCACACAGTGCACTATGGCTGCATTCATCTGTATTTCAGTACAATGGCATAATATGAGCGCCATAGTGGGGTCATGTTTTGTCCATTCATATTCTTTTCCCCCCTCATCTTCACTATTTCTAAAGGCATTTTAAATTGCATGTTGAAGTAGAGAATGGGTTTTGCATGGATAAAAAGCCTCAAATTTTCAACCCTTGTCTTAATTATACTTTTTCCTGTCATATGGTGAAATGAAGAAAACAGCAAGGCACATTAAATGTGTGAACTAATGGGACTGGAGCATAATGTCTTGAGTTTTCACACAATATGCTGTTATTTCTTTGCCAAAATTAAAAAAAAAAAAAACCCATCTTGGTCTGATCAGCTATCAGCTGCCACATCTCAGGCCTTGGCTCAGCCTGTGTTTTGGCAGCTGGTATGGTTAACATAGCTCTAGTGAAGTGAACAATAACACTGACCTCCTGTTTAAAATGCTTTTTGCTGAAATAGGACAAGGACACACTGAAGTGGAGTCATTTGAGATAATACACAATTTTTCATTTTTTCCCCCTGCTTTTTTAAACTACTTGGCCACTGAGGTTCATCCAGTCCAGTCCTCTTTTACAGGCTGGAGTTTAGCACACATATTTAGCTTGGTAATACTGAGTTATTAGAGAGTATAAACCATCAAACTGTGCTGGCCTCAGGACTGACAGGTTTGTAACAGATGACCTCTGACATTTGTCCATTTCTCACTTGTGCACCCACACACACACCCACACACACACACACACCCACACACACACACACACCCACACACACGGAATAAAGACTGACAACAAACTGAATTTCTTCCTTTTTTTTAATTTTCTAAAACGGCGTACAAAATAAAGAAGCAACATATATTTCCCAATGTTTTCACGTTTTTTTTTTTTTTTAAACTTTTGCATTTTTTTTTCAGTGATTTTTAATATCATTTTATTGACTAAAATAACATATTGCTTATATAGTATCTTGGAATTCATATTAATATATTTCATCTTAATTTATTTACTGTGAATTAAATTACCAGGTAGCATGTATGTATATTTTCAGAATATCAATTTTAGTAGTAGTGAGGAGTAAAAGTAGCTTAAAATCAACCTTAAAATACAAAAAAGAGTGACATGGTACAATATTAGTCTACAAACCAACATCTGCGTGCGTTCTCCTTAGATAGACCCTAAAGAATCCAAGGGAAGATATACAATATAATATTTCTTTTATACACTCGACTGGTTCACAGACATATGAGGCTCCATTTGGATTAAAAAAAAAAAAAAAAAAAAAAAAAGCTAAGTTTTACATGAAGATGGTCTGAGAGAGCACTCTATCACAATAACACAACGTTCTCAAAGCCTACTGCTGCCTTTGAATGCATGCATGGCTTCTAGCAAAGCACTCACATAAGGACAAAGAGTTTCTGACCATCTGATGAAAATATTCTCCCTGCCATTTCATAACATAAATGATAAAAAAGCCTTTTAAAATTTGACAGCAGACAATCAACAAATTTACACATATGCAAACATCCTTACATAAAATAAATCAATCGTTTGTTTTTCATGGCATATTTTAACTCCTATTGTGATTATAAATAACATTGTGTGACATACAGTGTGCTCTTGTGTTACCTGGAGCTTATTTCCTTATATCCATTAACTGTTCTTGAAATCTCAAAAGAAATTCTCTAGCCATAGATTTGAGCTTGAGTCAGGTAAACAAGCTTTCTTCTCTCAATCTTACTGTTCCTTTTATTCTGTACAGCACCAATTTCCTGTTATATCTGTTATAAGTCCTGAAAGGCGTTCTTTTAAAAATGAGGTTGCACAAAGTAGGTTCCTAGATGTGTAAGCGGTATGCTTGAACTAAATGTATCAAACTAACTGTGAAAATCTTCCAATAGCAGGTAAATTATGTGTGCATTTATGTACATAAACATGTATGTTGATGGCTGAACTAAAGAATGAAGAAAATAATTCAAACAACACTGTGAACTGGTCTGGAGACAAAACCACAACTTCCCAAACACAGGGTTTAACACAGCAGGCCTTAATGCACGTACACATGACCTGCTGTACTATATATATGTGTGTGTGTGTGTGTGTGTGTGCGCGCGCGCGCATGTGTGTATATATATATATATATATATATATATACACACACACATACACACACACACACACACACACACACACACATATACACTAAATGGAGCATACAGCATGGAATTTCAGATTAGTTCTATAATGACATTAACTTTACATAAAAAAACAAGTTTTGAAATGAAAAAAGCAATTTTATAATTTTCATTAAGTGAACATCATAACAGCATGGTAAGTGGTAAACTCAGTAGTTTCTAAGTTCCTCAAACAAGAAAAGGTTTGATGGGCAAGCTTTAAAACAAAGCATTTGTAATAGCAGTGGTCACTTCTTCAGTAAAAATATAGTTTTTCCAACTAAAGAGAGTGTAACATGGACAATAATAATGTAGGTTATATATAAAAGGTTAATCAATAACAGGCGATGGTTAATAGTAGATCATAGGCGAGTATAAATGGTTGCTCAGTAATAGAGGGGAGTTGGAGAATGATGCGTACTGCTTTCAAAATCAAAACCATCAAAAGCAGAGCATTTCTTTTTGACACAAGGTGGAGCAGAAGAGCCGGGATGTGATTTCACCAGTGTAACAGCTCATCTTCACAGGCACTGACTCCCAACATAAATTAAAAAAAAAAAAAGTGCTTTTAATCAGTAGATTAATTATAAAACCTTTGAAATGTTAAAAAAAAAAAAAAAAAAAAAAGAGTCTAAATCTGGGACTCTTTACTGGGTTGAGATTATAAAGAGAGATTGGCACTAAACAAATGTGGAAAAAGGGAAAGCAGCTGAAAGTCTGATAAGACGAGTTGCCTATTTCTTGGAAATTATAACAAATAACACCTGAAAATATGTCTCAGTTATTTAACTATTTCAACTAGGTGTTCAATTTTGGCAATTTAAAACTAGAAAAGCTTCACCACACAGCAGTTCCAGAAGATGGGTTAACTGTGCTGCATGTAATAGCAATAGGCCTCCGTAGGCAAAGATTTCGCTGTCTCTATTTATTCAAAACACTCAGTCCACACACACACACACACACACACACAGAGGTGGCATAACCAATGGCTATAATAAATCGAGTCTTCTGTGGTCCAACACAAATGTGCTCTCTTAAGCACACTGAACAGTCATTCCTTACATATGTTCATGCGATATGTATACATTTTACATAGCTATAAAATAAAATGCTAGAATATTGAAAGAAAAAGTCTCTTGGTGGTCTATACTGAATCTGATAAAGAAATAAAATTGTCAAGCTCATGTTCCCTATCTGTCATACTCTACATTGAAGTAATGTTTTACCTATGTTATTACAATATTACAAAGCTAGTAATGCCCACTCAGTTTACAGTGGGGAAGGGGGTGGGGACGTGGGGAGGAAATATAAACTAGATAAAAAGATACCCCTGAATTAATGGACCCTCTGTTCAATGATGTTCCGTAGACATTCCTGACCAGTTCTGTTTTAAATCGCCGCTTTCTTTGCCCTTCTCACTGGGTTTCATTTTCTCTGTCTAATGCACATACACAAGAACAAAGTAGCTCCAAATAAAAAAAAAAAAAAAACAACAACAAAACAAAACAAAAAGGTCTAAAAACAACAGCATCACTGATGCAAAGGGACAGAGAGAGGGGCAAGAGAAAGAAAAAGAAAAAAAAAAAAAAGAGAGGAGAGAAGGCGCTCAGGTGAGCGTCCTGCTCTTTCAGGTTGGCCCAGTGGAATGGTGGTGTAGTAGTACTGACACTTAGAGCCCCTTCAATCCAGCTCCCTCTCGCCACACAGGGTTAGCAGAAGTGGTCGTCCTCATCTTTATCATCCTTCATTCCCTTCAGCCTCAGCCGCGCAAAGTCCTCAAACACAAAGTCATCATCCTGAGAGAAGTTGCTGCGGAGGCACAAGGGAAGTCAGTAATACCAAGGACAGACTTAGTCACTGCATCTCATACACACTTGCACACAAACAGCAGACTCACTTTGTCTCAAACTCTATCAGGTTGGTGTCCACAGGAGCATCCGTCTCTGGCACAGCTGTGAGGATGAGGCAATAAAAAAAAAAAATGTAAAAAAAATCTTTCATTAGAACACTTCTTAAGGGATTAAGAGAAAAAATAGAAATAAAATGCAGTCCAAAATATTATTCAGAACTGATATTCTCTGAATAACTGCCTGGACTGAACCACAGATGGTGAATTTAGTGAGGCGAATGTGTGCGATTGGCTCAGATAGTGTACATACTTGACTGTGGTCTCGAGCTGGGCTGCTCAGAGGGCTTAGGGTGCATCAGCACGAAGGGAAGTTCTACTGCCACATCACTGTGTGGGGAGAGGAAATAGTTTAGTATATTTAGCATATACTGTATATATTTAGCATACCTGTATAGTTATAGTACACCAGCAAACCTGTGCATTCATGCAATTATCCAGATACAGGTATAGAGCTTCAGTTAATGTTCACAGAATGGGGAAATAATGTGATCTCAGTGATGCTGACAGCATGATTGTTGGCACCAGTTGGGTCTGATTTGAATATTTCAGAAATTGCTGATCTGGGATTTTTATGTACAACAGTTTCTAGAGTTTAAACAGAATGGCGTGATGGAGAAGTATTTTTGATGGAGAAGTATAGGGATGGTCAGAGGGAGTTGCACTGTGTGTTTGTAGACTTGGAGAAAGCGTATGGCAGGGTGCCAAGAGAAGAGCTGTGGTACTGTATGAGGAAGTCAGGAGTAGCAGAGAAGTATGTCAGAGTGGTGCAGG
>CM075006.1:14165615-14217092 GCA_037576675.1 Pangasius sanitwongsei | reverse complement strand
TCAGAGGAGGGAGAGTGAGTATATTGGTAGGAGAATGTTGGACATGGAGCTGCCAGGCAGGAGGTGAAGAGGAAGCCCAAAGAGGAGGTATATGGAGGTAATAAATGAGGATATGAAGCTAGTGGGTGCAAGTGTTGAGGATGCAAAATAAAAGGATAGGTGGAGAGTGATGATTCGCTGTGGCGACCCCTGAAGGGAAAAGCCAAAAGAAGAAGAAACAGAATGGCGTGAAAAACAAAAAACATCCGGTGAGTGGTAGTTCTGCAGCCAGAAATGCCTTGTTGATGAGAGAGATTAGAGGAGAATAGACTGGTTCTAGCTGACAAGAAGTCTATGGTAACTCAGAAAATAGCACTCTTTACAACCGTGGTGAGCAGAAAAGCATCTCAGAAAGCACAGCATGTCACACGCTGAGGGAGATGGACTGAAGCAGCAGAAGAGAGCTACAGTGGGCACAGACTCGTCAAAATTGGACAGCTGAAGATTGAAAAAAGGCAACATCTGGCAACATCTGCCCAAACGTCAACTGTCTACTAATTTATGTTCTCAGACCTTGTCCTAGAATTCCCCCCTGTCCTGAAGGTTTTAAATGTCTTCCCAGCTAATCAGCTAATTAACAGCCCTTCCTGTTGCTGTATGTGTGTATGTGTGTGTTCTGTGCTTACCCTCCGCGAGAGACAACCAGTTTAACTTTGACTCTGTAGGACACCAGGATACCCAGAACCTCTTTATTGGATGCATCCTTCACACTGTAGAGTAAGCAAAATGCAGCACTGTGATTCTTTCTGAAAGATTCAGCATCAATCCACCAAACATTATGGTCTGTTATGTTTCTGACTTTGAATATTAGCCTAGAATTTAAATTTAATAACACTACAAACAGAGCCATGAATGCCATGAAGGATTTAACACTTGGTTTAAAAAAAAAAACTGCTAGTCGTAATTTTCCTTGAATAAAACTGTTTAGCTTATGAATATTACTGTAGCTTTATCATCAGTTAAATCTAAACTAAAACGACCAATAACCAAGTGACTAAGCCGTGACTAAGACTTATGTATTATGTATTTCGACCAAAAGTCTAAGACTAAGACTGTTTTAAAAGCAGCAAGGGGTCATAATGGGAAAAAAAATCACAACATAGGCTATATAAATCTTTTATCTAGATCTTTTATAACAGTATCTTGCCACTCTGAATCAAAATCTGACCAATCGTGCAACACCTGGAGATTTCTACCTGTATTAAACAGTAATATTTTAAATGTGTCTTTACCGCCCTGTCCAAAAGCTCAAAGTAGCAATCTAGAGTCGGTGAAGTAGGGAGAGTGTGTGAGAGTGTGTGAGACGCATGAGGATGATGTGTGAGGCAGTGTGTGTGACGAGTGCTCACATGGTGCTGGAGGCCAGGTTGGTGTCCTCGTGCTTGAGTTTGCCGTCCAGTGCTAGACCTCTCTTCTCTCGGTTGTTGTTCAGCGTCGGGGTGAGTGTGTACACCTTACAGAATGTGGAGCTGGATGAGACCTGGTCACTGAAGACGAGTAAGACGCACATTAGACAGTGATACTATACTATCTGACCATATCCGTATCTGCCCACCACACCCTCCCAGCAGATAGCTGCTTAGCATTCTAGTGGACGTATGCAAATAGCTGAACTCTCTCGTTCCTCAATGCACACAAAGGTAGATTTGTTTTCAGTACTATATCTCTTGTGTAGAACTGAATAACAGAGTGTTAGGTAACAAATAGGAGTGTTTATGAAACAACAAACAACCTGTTTTCAGGCCTGGATTAAACAAAGCATATTCAGAGCATATAAAGTTAAGATCAATAAAGAAGGAAGAGAGAGAGAGAGAGAGGACAGAGATGAACAAAGGCTCTTTCACAGAGGCTGCCATATAATTGTGTAAATATGATGCTGTAAGTAAGCCAAGAGAAACTAATCATGGTCTTATTTCTACAGGGAGCACAGAGAAGTGGAGAGATAGGAAATGTCTGAGGGGCCTTGTATCACTTTAGCCTGTGACAAATACAGCGCTAACAAAAAGGGGGGGCACCGACTTTCACGACTTTCACTGCGTTAGTCATCCATTGTAATTCAAGGTATACTCCAGCATTTTTCCACATGATCTCTGTCTGTTTCACCTGTAGTGTGTATATGATTATCGCAGACAACAATTTGGACACTGAGAAAGGAAACTCATGATCTCCTGGGATTTTCACACACACACAACAGTCTATAACATTTACACAGAATGGTCTGAAGAACAAAAAAAACATCTGGTGAGTGGCAGTTCTACAGAAATGCCGTGTTGATGAGAGAGGAATAGCCAGACTCGAGCTGACAAGAAGTCTACTGTAACTCAAATAACCACTCTTTACAAATACAGTGTGCAGAAAAGTATCTCAGAATGCACAACACGTCAAACCTCGAGTAGTAGACCACATCGGGTTCCTCTCCTGCCAGCCAAGAAGAGTGGAAAAGGACCGGGCAATTGTTATTATTATTATTACACAAATTTATAATATAAGTCGAAGGGCAGCATTTGGGGCAATAAATAATATTTTCTCAAGAAAGTTATTTTTGTGAAATGCGATTTATAAATAAAGTTTTAGGATCCATGTAATCCTTTCAGAGACGGAACTTCTTTTCCAGAGAGAAGAATTTGTTTATGTATTACTAACATAAATCAGTTTTCATCTGATTGAAACATGGATACCATAAAACCTCAAGGAAAGCGTGAGTAACCGTTTAGCATGAGGAGTTGTTTACTGTTTTGCTCCAGGGTTTGAAAGTTGGATAAAACCACATAAGAACAGCTTTGGGTAGACGTTCCGTCATTTCTGTTTGAGCCTGAGATCTATACTGTTAGGGTGTAATGGAAAAAGTTTTGAACTTACAGAATTCTGCCTCTGTATTTCCACATACAACATGCAAACATCAAAATCCTGTCTGTGGTAAATTCACATACTGGACAGAGATCGGGCTGAAAGACCCTGGACTGTTCCTTTAAACATGCGAGATTATGCAGAGGAAGAGAAAAGTCCAAAAAGCATAGTGACTAAGGGGAAGGGGAGAGGGGGCCAACCCACAGACTTACAGCAGTCACTGGAGTGCCGAAGCATTGTTCAAAATGAGCTTGAGGTAAAAAGGGAATTTTTTTTCTGTCCATCAGGTTTTGTTTAAGTTTCATCATTGCCACTACTGTATTTGTAGCTTTTCCATGAGTTTTGTTCGATCCTATGCCATCCTCCTATTGGTGGATTTTACATGAGCATTGTAGCAGTGAGACCACCAGTCTCAACTCATGACCAAAGATTTCTTGTATGATATAAACACAAAGTTTTGTTTGCTTTAGTTTACTACTTAGTTGTTCCAGTAACAACCAATGTCAATACGTGAGCAAATGAGACTACAGTTTGAACAAACTATTTAAAATTTGCCTTCTTGAAAAAACATTTCAGATCTAAATTAAACAAGTTCTGCTGTGTGAACAAAGCTGAAGTATCTGCTGTGATTTTGCAACATAAGGGAAAAGGCACAAGGTTTAGGTAACTGATGTGTGTCCAGAGCTGTGGGTTGCTGTGGATCTTGCTCAGAGTAGAAGGTGTTAGGAGAGAGCTGCTAGAGCAGTGAGCTGTTTGCTAGGGATTTTGGGTCAGTGACAGAGTGCTGACTGGCCTTTTGGAGGCAGCAACACAAAAGCAATCAGAGCAAAAGGTAGGGACGGTCTGCGAGGCCCAGAGTCAAAAAAATGAGCCTGATTTAATTCATCACCGCTTCTCTACACCTCTATATACTAATATGAAAGCTGCAAATAACCAGTCCTGTGTGGTGTACACAAATGCCATATATACCCTTTATATTCTCAAAGCACAAAACACAGAGGATGAGGAAATGGAAAAAAATAGACATGACCAGATTAGTTGGAAAACAGAGAGAAAAAAATGGGCAAATGTTGAGTAGGATGTAATGTTTAACAATTCTTAACAAGAGGAATAAGAAGTCAGAGAATAAAGTATGGGATGAGACAGGAGAGAGGGATGAGAGATGAAAGGAGGGATAAAAGGGAGACGAAGGGGTACTCACTCAGCTTCTACCTGAGCCACGGGGCATTTGTACTGTGCAGTACTAAACAGACAGATATCAGCATACTGTCGCACTGTAGGGAGAAAACAGGTACACGCAGCAGGGTTAGCAAAGCTGGACAGCATACACACAGACACACACACACACACACACACACACACACACACACAGAGGAAGGGCAAAAGTCACTGAAGTCCATAAACATATTCTATAATCCACACATAAACAACAATGCATTTGTACATCCATATAACACAAGTTATCAATATCCCTTTCTGCTAATTCCACCTCAACACTGAAGCTGACAAACAGACTTATCTAAAATATTGTCCCGGTGCCGTCAATAACGGAAGCAAACGCCTACTCAAGTATTTTAAAAACTCAATAACATCCTCAATAGCACACTGACCAACAGATGTTTCTGTATTAAACACCCATAATTATTAACTCAAGGCCTCCCCTGAACAGCTACACAGCATTCCAGTCGTTAGGAAGGAAACGGAGAAAGGAAGGGGCATGGATAAATAGGGTGTGGATACAAAGCAAGAAAGCAATGCTCTATAAAACAGGGCAACAGATAGTCAATATACAGTTTCACACGAGCAACAAAATAGATTTGACATCATGAAGCAGCGAGATCTGGCTTAGATTGAGCTTTACCTGAGATTTTGATCCGTTTGACAGTTTTGGTGGAGTTGTTGGTGACATGAACGTTGACGCTGATGGGTTCTCCATGGTAGTAGAGCTGAGAGAGAAAGGAAAGAGGAAAAGCGGCTTAGAAAAATTCACAGAAAGCAAAAATATGCATGGGGCTGTATGTTAATTAAAGAGGTAGCACTGGTGCTAGAGAAGTTGCAAGTGTTGTAATAAAATGGTACAGAAATCCGAAATAATACTGCTAACAAAGTGTTAATCCACCGAGGTTGTACATGTTGTGATTTTTACATGGGGGAAAAAAAAACACAAAGAACAGAATGTACAAGGTTTTATTTGACTACAACTACTATGAGCACTAGGACAATGGATGTCCTGTCAGAATTCCAGTAATGACAACTTTCTGTCAGAGACACATGAGTGAAAAGCTTGGCCATTGGCTAATGTCAAATTTTGTTACATTCTAAAG
Source organism: Pangasius sanitwongsei (assembly GCA_037576675.1). Lineage (NCBI taxonomy): Eukaryota > Metazoa > Chordata > Actinopteri > Siluriformes > Pangasiidae > Pangasius > Pangasius sanitwongsei. The sequence continues at coordinate 14,211,882 of CM075006.1, read as the reverse complement.
CACAGCATTTGCTTCCTTATATTCTGCTAAGTTTCTGAATGCATCGTACAAAACTACAGTGTCCCATTATAAAGTTTCCATTATGAATATTTTAATAAATTGAAAATGGTACCTTAAGGCACATATTCAGGCAAGGTTTATTTCTGCTGTATCGCAGAATGTATTGTATTGAGGCACCACCGTGTGATAACAAATCAAATTTTGAGCATCGCTAAACCCCTAATGAACAGCAACAAACAGCCTCTCTGAAACCTCATATTATAATTACCATGTTTCAAACATGGGATGAAAAGCTAAAATTTGGCTCGAGGTGTATTCTTTTGCACGGATGTGACTACTGATGCTCTTGTACAGCATGGAAATATTCATCCGTATGCAAATTAGGCATGCAAACATCAACAACCTGGAAAACACTGCTAACCAATGGTAACTGTGTGCATGAGCATGCGTGCGCATGTGTATTTATACACCTCTTTGTCAAGGGAAGCCTCCAGGTGGAGGGACCGGTCAGACATGAGGAAGCTGCGTGTGGTCTCCACCATGGGCTGTGGTCCTGGCTTCTCTGGAGCGTACTGCACCTTACGGATCACCAGCCGCACAGAGTTTCTACACAAACACGCACAAACACACACAGAGCTCGACAGTCTGCTTATCACTACAAATCAAAAACGTGAAATAGAAACACACGGGTTACACCCACACTCGTACTTAAAGTGACGCCTGCATATACACACACGTACACAACATACAGTACACAAACGACAGTACACTGTGCTCGGCAAGTACGTGAGCATGAAGATAAAGTGCTGCACCTCTTGTGAATCTTCTCCTCCACAGATTTGGCACAGAAAGCTCTGATCTCAAAGTCTACACCGCATGCCTGAGGGAGGAAAAGTAAGGATATATTAGTAGTGACAAAAGTGTAAGGTCAGAAAGCCCACGTGAGTGAGCGAGTGTGTGTGTGTCTTTACCTTGCCTGTGTCCTCTGGTCCTGGCTGTAAAGTGACTGAGCAGGGAAGATTCTGAGGAATCTATAAGAAAACAGCAGACAGATTGAACATTCTCTCATTGACATGTAACATTGAAAACAAATCTAGGTGTACAGTATTTTTCACCTTAAAGACAGTTTTGTCAAGGAACAGGGACCATTGCAGCATTTTACAACCTAGTCTCTATCTGCTGCATCTGTAGCACATGCATCATTACCACAAATAAGAATTTCCTTATACCAAAAATGAATGGAAAACCTGTTTATGCGAAAACATAGCAGAAGCCTTGTTGGGGCATCAAAAACTTGTTTTTTGACTTTCACTCAAAGGTGTTTGTAAATCGATTATATCACATGAGCTGTTGAATTCTCTAATGCGATTAGTCAAAAGGTGCTCATTCATTTTCTATAACAGCAGCTCTGACAGCAGTATCGATTGCAAGGTTTTTATGAATGTGTTCATTCTAATAAGTTATCATTTTTATACTCAAGCCAATTCAATAATTTAAGCCAGTTAAACATTTCAAAATCATGCTATTATTTCACAAAGAAAAACATACACCCGTTGATGTGGTGAAGTTTATTTAGCATTTATGGAAAGGAGTCTTCAGTGTCAGCACTTTGTAGCAGGCAGAGGTAAAGCTCTAAAAAAATGTTTCTTGCTATGCAGGCAGCTGTGTAAGATGAATGGGAGTAGTAATTACAGTGAAGTTGAAGGGGTGTGCGTGCTGGCCGAGCTTTTTGAGCAGGCGCTCCTGCAGGCGGCTGAGTGGTTTGCGCTCCTCAGGCAGTGGAGGAAAAGCCTGGAAGGTGGAGATGTAAAGGTCCTTTCTGAAGGACAATCCCAGCACGTCCAGATCCTCTCGGCCATAACGAAATGCACACGTCAGAGTCACAAACACTGACCAGGAGGTGAGGAGAGAAGGAATATGTACAAAAAAAAACAAAAAAAAACAAGCAAGATGCAAATTTAGAAATGGTCATGATGACGGTTTAGGCAAATGGATGTCTGAATCTTTTAAATGTCATGAAAATAAACTGTCAACAATTCACTCACCTTTTCTGTCTTTAAGGTATTCTGGGTCGACCAAAAGTACTCCATCTAAACTCAGATAACAGAAGGAAATGGATGAGTGTAGCAGTATATCCCATAAACTATAAAAAGGTCCATTCAGCGTTTCAGAAAATAATTTTTCTCGCCATTCAGTGATACAAACTTGAGCCTGAGAAACACTCTACCTAAAGCATCAATCATAAAATGAATAAAAAGGATATGCCTGACAATACAGATTATTAAACACAAATAACCACACATACAGTATATTCATTTGTCACATTAGACCCAATGTCTTTAAACATTTATTTATTTATTTCAGTCCTGTACACTAGAAAAATGTGCTCTGATATAAGCTCTGATATCATTTTTAATCACATGTTTTATATTTTGTGTGTGTGTGTGTGTGTGTGTATATATATATATATATAACTATGTTAACAGAGTGATATGCTTTATAGCATTCACATGTGTGACTGCTTGGGAAAAGCTTCACATGGTGAAATATTTTGATATTTACTATGTACAGTCCTGAAAACGACAGCCTTTCCTGAACTAAAATATGTTTTGCATGAATCCCAACCACAGGAGCATTATGGACATTATGAGAGTCTGTGTCAACTTCATTAAAGCTTTGCCTTCACTGTGTGAGGAAAATGGTTTTAAACTTCTTTTTGGCAGACTGATTGCTTTTTTTTTTTTTTTTAATACAGGTCTTTTGTTAAAATTCAAAACATGATCTTTGCCTAGGCAAGATTAAAAAACAAATAATAAAAATAAATTAAATTAAAAAAATAAATATATAATAATATTTCCACATTATTTTGGTGAAATATATTTATGTTTTTTTTTTTTTTTAGAGTCAAGTTGTCGAAATATGTTATGAGCAATTTTGGCCAAAACCCTATTTTCCTGTCTTTTTGGGTGTTTGCCAGAATACAGTCACAGCGACACCCAATGCGTTTTTCCCAGACCATCTCATATATACAACTAATAATCCAAGATCTTACATGTAGCACTAGCTGGACCACTTAGTCAAAACCTTCAACTATAGACTGTAATCATTAGTCTAACCATCAGGCTACAGACACAAATAAAAAGAAGCTGACACGTCACACAATGGATCTTAGTAGTTTCATCTTAGTAGTTTCACATATTTCTGGCCCAGAAAAAGCTCCGCCCCACCCAGCCAGAACAGAACTGCTCAGCATTGCCACCCACAAGGCACGCATAGTTTCGGTAGAAAGGGTGGGGTTGGTTGGGAGGAGGTAAAGGCGTGTCACTGTCTTCTTTGCATTTGCAACTCATCTCACAGGCTTTAGAAAATGACAAACTGCTCCTTTGATCACTGAAGATCTAGGCCAGACTGACTCCAACATAATTTCAAGCCAAAAATGCATTTAACTGATGCTTATTCTCTTTGGTCAAAGAGCATCAAAACAAAAGGAAAATGAATCCTCTTAATGAACATAGCTCTGGCTTGACAAATGATTGGCTGTATAATTGCAGTGAACGCTTTCATCCTAATCATCTTACAACAGACAGGATACAATCCAAACATCAAGCTGTTAAAGGTGTTAATTAATTTATACAACGCCACTAGAAAGAACGAACTTAAATTAAACGCATTTGCTCAAGTCTAGGCAATGCCTTTCTTCTCATTCCCTAATTGCTCTCAGCTAAATACAACTGTGCTCAGACAATACCTGCTGTTTCCCAGCTCTGCTCAAGTGCACACACTGGCACACTGTGTTTCAGTGAAGGAGGCAACAATTACAACACTCACCTTGTAAAAAGGTGATCATTATAAAACTCGAGGCTTGGAGCTCAAACTCTTCACTGCACATTCACATACATTATAATCACCTTGATTAGTGAAACTCCCATATCTCTCTAATGCAATTAACTGGTTTCTTCTTAGATTTGCTGCCATGGTGACAGTGAGAGATGCAGGCACATCAGTGATGAGAAGAGGTGTTGGAGAAAATAAAACGTATTACTTATCCCAAAGACAGACAATATCATATGTGAAGAACAATGTGAACCTGTCCTGCTACAGCATGTTGATGACCGGTAAGCATTTCAAGGGACAAAATATCTGAGGGTTTACACTGGCTCTGACTTATACACAACTACAAGAAATGATCCACACTCCCTATTCAAATGTTCACCTTGACCAGAATGCGGATTAAAATAATAAAAGACTTAAGTTGAAATCCATTTTTATAGCACAAACGTGAGCATTTATTGGAGTACATTTATATTAGCTAGCATGTCGAGATCTTGGAATTCTAGGTTTCCATCTGACATTTCTGTGATTATGATACTGAGCCATAAGGTTTTGACCCTCATTATGGTCAAACAGATCAACTTTTTTTTTTTCCCCCGATTTTTTTGAAGTCAAAGGTAAAATTTTTAAAGATTTTTTTCAGCCTTGGCCAATTCCCACCCACTAACACATGCTTCCTCTGAGACACATGAAGCCGCCAACCTCATCTTCTTTAACTGCTGCTCATGCTGCATCACAGGGCAGCGTAACACACTTGCTGTCGAGGCAGCGTAACACACAAAGCGCTACCCGCTCCCTTCTGCATGCGTAAGGTCACAGATGCCAGTGATTGAATTGTGTCACTGGTTTCGCTCTCTTGGACTCCCAGCCACAGATGGCTGTGTCATCGTTGGGATTCGAAGGACCTCCAGACGACAGGGCAAACACTTTTCTGTTGCACCACTCAGGAGCCCAGGAAAACTTTTTAATATTCTGGTATAAAATGTCTCTCATACAGTGGGAGCCATATATGCAGGGTGTACTCTCACTTCATGCCCAGAATTCCCGGGATAGGCTCCAGATGCACTGCAACCCTGACCAGGATAAAGCAGCTACTGAAAGTTAGTGAGTGCGTGACTCCCTTAACATTAACTGATTTTTTGCCAAAATAGACAAAATAATTCCAATAATTTGTGAAGATAACATTTACAGCAAAGCGTGTCCAACTGGTGATTGGGTTCAGAAATGATAACTAATTATGAACAAACAATGAACCAACAAGATTTTAGTTAAGACTTCAGCTAGTTGATGTCATTATTGCAAATGCTCATGAGACTGTAGATCTACAAGTGGGCTGGCGTTGCTAAACAAATTAGATAGCTAACAGGATTGAACGAGATACAATTTTTTTTTTTCAGTACAAGCTCTTCAGACTCACCAACTGGATCCACGTGATCTAGATGATCCACAAAGTCCCTTTTGCCCAAGTAGACTGTAAGCTACGGGGAGAAAAACACAAGCCATTTGATGTCACTTAAACATTCAAGTAGGAAGCAAATCAGACTGGTTAATGTTCCTCTTGGGGATTATTCACCACATCCACACATGCAACACAACACACAGCACGACTGTACAACAAAAAGTCTGAATCATTCTAAACTGACCCCAAGCCGCTCCACACCCTTCCTGTAGACGACCCTGCCAGACCGAGTGAGATCACAAAAAAACGTCTTCCACACACACATACACAGCTCTCCATCATACATAGAGACTCTGAGACAGAGAAAAGATGGAATGCAAAAAAACAAACAAACAAAAAAAAAACTAAATGATGGAGAAAAAAGAGAGAGCACCATGGAAGGAGATGGCTCACAGAGAGAAGGGAAAGAGCCTGACACTTGTACACACATACACATTCAGGAAAATTACCTTGCAGTTGGGGCTGGACTTCTTGAAGACTCTGCAAAGGGAGAACAAACAGATACATTATTAGATATACTTACTGGAATTCTAGTGCCACTGAAATCTACTATTTCATGTTGGTGTAAATGTTACAGATGCAGAGCTGCTGTATTTGAAGCTAAACACTGATTTTCTAAATAAAGCATGACAGCGAAATTTGGCATGAGGAGAGGAGATCTTGACTGGTGAGAAAGAGAGAGATAGAGATAGACAGACAGATAGAGAGAGATGTGTATGTGTTGCAACGTGTCTGATTGTAATGCAGTGTGAGGGACAGAAATAGCTGTGGTGAGAAACATCACTTTCCATGCCAAGCTAACCACATTAAACAAGTGAGAAAATAACAAAATCGCTCTCCCCCAACGCTCCAGAACATTTTTCCTTCCATTCTGCACTCCATTTTCTACCTCTCTCTCACAATCTTTCCCGTTCATCTCTTATCTCATCTTTATTCCTCCCTCATCTTAGATAAAGAGCTGTCAGAGAGATCTCTCTGTTTCCGTCTGTCTCTTTCCTTCCTGCAGCTGACAGAGGCATAGCGGTCTGACAGAAAAGCTATCTAACATGCACAGAGGCACAGGAAAAAGAGGAATTACTGGTGTGTGTGTGTGTGTGTGTGTGTGTGTGTGTGTGTGTGTGTGTGTGTCTATGCGTTTGTGTGGTTGCTAACTTTGTGCGACTAGGCTTGGGAGATTATGTGAAATCATCTCATGCATCATCTCATTTCGCCCTCACACTCCATAGCCATCACTGATTCACTATTTTATTAGTAGGAGGTGGATAGTGTCTTAACTATTTTACCAAAATAAACTCTTGAGGCAGATTTCATGTCAATTTTTCAACTATCAGCTAGACTAAGAGCTTCTAGGTCTAGTGCACTTCTTAGCTCTGTCCACAAGGTGCCCTTAATGTAGCATGACTTGACTACATTATCCTAAAATGTACAGCTTTAGTCACACATTACTGCTAGTCTACAGCAGAGAGAGAAGAGGAAGACTGTGGATGACACATTGAAGTATCCATGAACTTAGAAACTGATTTTTTTTTTTTTTTTTTTTTTTTTTTTAAAGGTTAACTCCTCTAGAGCGGTTATATCTACTTACGTAGTTTAGTACTTGGATTAAATTTGTTACCACAGCTCCCAATGTATATTTTTCTATTTAAAAAATGATTCAGGAAGCATGATGTCATGAAACAGACTCAATGATCTGAACATACAATGGTCCCGAGAAACATTTTTCCACAGAACACGCACGCTAAGCTAGCTAGTTACCTCAGCCAATGCTAAAGATAAACAAAATCATTACTGTTATGGTATATTTAGCTACTGGTTATGTACACGAATGAAAATATGAACATGAATGCATTTTTTGACACTTTGCTATTGAAATCCTACTTGTATAACAAGTGTGCTAGTAATGTGCTAGCAACAAGCTACCTAGGATTTCTAATAAATAGTTCCTTTGGCATTAAAAGATATTTATTATAATACATAGATTATTTTGTAATGGTTTAAAATGTCGTCTCAATGATGAAACATTTATCTGGTATGACCTAGCAGGCTAGTCAAATATCATAGCAGGCTAATAAACATCATTAGGAAGAAAGCTAACTAGCCAACTGCTACCAGGAACTTAGCAAGAGATGCTGTGTTGGAGTAAAATTCTTTAAATTAGCTTTAAATGATTTTAAAGCTAAAACATTGTTGGTTTGAAATGAACTGCTGTACACCTTATGAACACTTATAATTTAAAGATACTGTTTAAATTAGAGGTTAGATCATGTTAGCTAGTTAGAAGCGAAGATTTCAATTAAGTGAATAAAGTGTGTGCTATGGCTATAAGTTATTCAACTTCAGTCTTTCAGTCAACTTCAGTTGTGATATTCACAAAATAAGTCAGTTTTGTGAGTGAATAAATATGAATACGTCCTGAGTTTGAAATGACTACGAAGGGGTGTGGTTTCCTGAAACTTTACATTTGGCCAACTAGCAAACTGAGTAATTCAGTGTGCGCGTGCACACGCACACACACACACACACACGTGCGCATGCACACACACATCTTGCTATCCTTGTAAGGACGTTCTGCTGACAATTTTTAAAAAATAAAAGCCACGTTTTTTGTATAATAAATAAACAAACAAATAAATAAACCAGTTTTCCCTTGTGTGTGTGTGTGTGTGTGTGTGTGTGTGTGTGTGTGTGTGTGTGTGTGTGTGCGCGGCGGGCATGGTTGACCCTGGCCCTTGCTCTAAGTCTGTTGTTGTAAATTCAATATTATGAGAAAGTATTCATTAGTGAATGCTGGCAGATCGACAGACTTTAATAGTGCTTTAAACTTCCATCAGCAGAATGAGAAAGAGGGAACGAGGAAGAGGGGTAGAGAAATGGAGAATTGACAAAGAGCCTGAATTAATTGTGGAAAAAGCTATGAGAGGGGGACCTCATTAAATGAACAACAGAAATGAACAGAGGATTTATAAAAAGATCTGAAGAGACAATGGGAAGATAATAAGATAAAAGAGGTGAGTGGGAGAGGATGATAGGGGAGAAAAATGAAGATGAGAGAAAGCGATTAGAGAGAGGGACCTTAATGACAGGAGTTAAGCATCTACTTAAGAGAGAGAGAGAAAGAGAGAGAGAGGGAGAGTTAAAGAAAAAAAATCATGTTCACATCTCTATCTGCACATGTTACACATTCACTACCATAACACAAAGGAGTTTTTCCTAGGTTTCTGCTGCTTTCTTCCCCATGTTTATGTGCCGAAAATAGGTTTGCGAGTGTTCCACATTAAAACATTTAGAAATCTTACATTGGGGTCATGAATGTGTGCTAGTGGGATTCAGGGAAATTGTTTTACACTCCTTCTGCTATCACCAGTGACTAAAAGGTGCAATAGTCAATTTGTTTCTAATTTCTTACTTGTACAAATAAAACCAGAAGAACATGTAGATGTAGAACATAAAAAATGGATTAAGCTGTGGCCTTAGCAAAACTGTATTAAGTCGCTGAGAAAACCTTTTTGGAATGCTTTTTTTTTTGTGCTGCAACGCCTGTCATTTTAAAGACACTCTATGGGCCACAAGGCGTGGGAATGGGGGAATGGGCTGAAGGAGTTAAAATTATAATAGTAATAATAATAATAATAATAATAATAATAATAATCAAATGTCAAACCCACCTAACTTTTGGAGATCTAATCTTAAAAAAAAAAAAAAAAAAAAAAAAAAAAAGACTAATCTTACCTAATGCACCTTCACTGTAATACACAGTACTGTAATACATTAAAATAACAGTGTGTGTGTGTGTGTGTGTGAACATGTGCATCTTACTGGGGCCCAAAACATTTTCTTTTAAGTGAAGTGAAGTGATGTGACGTGTAGCACTGAGGTTACAGTTAGGGTTTAATTTGTGTGTAGCATAGCATTAAACAGTTGCATTAATAATTATGTCAATGGAAGGTCCTTACAAGGATACTAAGCCGTGTGTGTGTGTGTGTGTGTGTGTGTGTGTCAGATAGCAAGCGAGAGAGAGAGGGAAGGGGAGAGAGAGAGCGAGAGAGAGAGATGAACAAGAACTTTTCTTGTTTTATCCACTTTTTGCTCAAGTGAAGCTGCAAACTCACCTAAACATACTTTTTATTGGGTCACCATGGCAGCTAGAGGTTTTTCTTGTGTTTCTATGACAACAATGTGAACCAAACCTACAAGAGCTAGCACAGTGAGAGTGAGTTTGTAGGCATGGAACAAAACATGTCATCGACCCTAAGCTTCTCCAAATAACACACACCCCTACAAATCAGTGATATCCTCCATATGGTGATAATCTGTTATTGTGTGTGTGTGCGCGTGTGTGTGTGAGAGTGAGTGTGTGTGTGTGTGTGGGGGGGGTGTTCGGGGGGTGGGGGGGGGGCGCTGATTTAAAGCTGATAATAATAGAATAGAAAGATACTGCAGCTAAAGATGTTATAATGAAGAATAAAAGCCCATGAAACAAAAAGACCAGAAGCTTCTCTTATTTATGCAAAGACCTTTATTACCTGCATGTTACTACACACTTCTGTTAACAGCATCACTCTGTAGGTCACTTTAAGCACAGCAGACATGCCTTTACTCAGCCTGTCCATACACCTCTCAGGTAAACAAATAAAACCTGGACTGAAGTCCCAGCTTTGAGACCATGTGTGTGTATGTACGCGTATGCGTGTGTATGTGTGCGAGTGTGTGTTTGCATGGATGCCTGAGCATTACCGAACAAGTCGCTGCAGGTTTATCACCCTAAACCTGCACATATTCTGTTGGTGGCACAACAAGGAATCGGCAAGACGAGTGCTTTTTGTGCGTGTTGGCCAGACGCCTGGTTCTGTGATTACAAATGCAGACTGATAACATACACAATCGTATACAGAAATGTGTATCTCTGCCAAACAGGAATACAAATATTATTGAGTTCAAATGCACACAGACACTCAGCCACCACTGAATGTACAGTTCCTCTGCTGTGATAAATGACCTGTCAAACAGAAGACTGGGGATAGTACGCAGCTCCCAGAGGGGCTTCATTCACCAGAGCCTCGGATTCACACACACACACTAACAGTAATGATGAGGAGGTGAAATCACAAAGCATGACTATTAGCCCAGTGGACTTATTAGATTTTCTCATAATCCAAAGTGATTTACAGTTGAGACAGAATACAAGCCAAGCATTTAGTTAAACAGCAACAGATTTAATCTCACAACTTTACAGAAAATGACTGGTCAAAAATGGTGTTTTCTCGATCTAGCTGATCAGTCAAGACATGTTTGGTGTCTGAAGTTTGCTTTTTTAAATTTGCACTGAAGCAATGAGGATAAAGTAGCTAACAAGTACAGTACTGTGCAAAAGTCTTAGGCACCCTTTTTTTTTTAGTACAAACGTTGTTATAGATTTTTATTTTATGACTTCTACATTACTGATTCAGTACAAAAACATTTCAGATTTCCAAACATTTAATTTTGTGCTGGAAAAGTAATGTTACAGAAAAATGTTTTGTCAGTAAAGAAAGCAGCAGATTACATAAGAGACACTTTTCAGACAAAAAAAATACATCATGAAGGCTGCTGGGTTTTGCTGCAAAAATAAGAAACAAGTGCGACAGTCAAAGTCTCCAGAAGAACTGTGTCTGCTTCTGCAAGATGCTCAGTAACACTTACAGCTCATTTCCTTATAAAACTGCACACACTGCACCTGAGACTACTAATTAAAAAAAAAAAAAAAAGCAAAGGATCGTCACACCAAATATTGACTTTGTTTCATTTATTACTGTTTACTGCTCTTTATACTATTTTTTTTAATGTAGAAACATTTCATTTCATTATTTTTGAAGGCATCTTTGCTCTACAGCCTTTCTTTGTGCCTAAGACTTTTGCACAGTACTGTATATAACAATTATATCGACCGGTTTAGCATCATGCAAACTGCATGCCTACATCATTACAAACTAACCTTAAAAGACATAATTTAGCTGAGAAATAATATTTACCTGTTGCATAAAATAACAGAATAAAAACATGTTAAGAAAGAAATGGAACTACTTTGCCATCTCAATTACTTGGATTTGGATTTATTATACAACAGCCACTAGGGAGGGTGAAGACTAGCTCGTGACTAGCTCCTGCGTCCGCCGTGACACGTGAAGCCAGCCACTGCATCACTCACAGAGAAAAGTGCTATGTGCCCTCTTCCACATACATGAGCTCACAGATGCCCACGATTGGTTGGTGTCAGTAGTGTTAGTGTAGAGAGCAGGGACTCCAGGCCACGGACGGCTGTGGCACAGGTTTAAAGGAGTGCGTGTAAGATTTAAGCATGCAGCCTGCATGATGCTGAACTAGCCCCTATAAGCTTCCCTTACTTATTAGCCTCATAGCTTCAACTAATAAAGAACTTCAGAAACAACCTGGCTGATCTGAGGATGCAGAAGATAGGGATAGGTGGAGAGTGATGATTCGCTGTGGCGACCCCTGAAGGGAAAAGCTGAAAGAGGAAGAAGAAGAAGAAGAAGAAGAAGAAACAACCTGGCTGATCGAGTACAGTTGGGGTAAAGGGGAAAACTGTGTAAATGGTTCACATCATTATATTTCTGAGGACTGCCTAGCACTGTTTTCCAATAGAAATCTAAATAGATCATTCCAATACTCCAGTATTGATGCTAAAGCACTTGCACGCTATTATATCCTTACCTCCCGCTCCTGTCTGTAATTTTTTTTTTACTCTTTTCTTTCTCCCTTTCCTGCCCCAGACCAGTCAATGGCCATATACATCACTGACAGCACATACACACTTACCCAGCCACAGTCGCTAACAGCAAGACCCATCTGTGTGTAAGAAAATCAATCAGGGTCTCATTTTCCCTATTTAATTTGAGTAGGGTGATGAGGAGCCAAATGAAGATCCATTTATCAAGGCTGACAGAGAGCTTGAGAGAGAACAGACAAGAAGAGAGGAATGAATAAAGAAATGAATGGATGAGAGAAAACCAGAGCACAGGTACGGGGGGGACGGACGGACCCACATAGACAGAGGGAGGTAGAGGGAAACAGATGGAGAGAGAGAGAGAGAGAGAGAGAGAGAGAGAGGCAGATAGAAAGAGATAGAGAGAGAAAGAGAGAGATAAACAGAGAGACAGAGACAGAGGAAGAGAGACACAGAGACAGAAAGAGGTAAGGGCAAACAGTTGAGAGCAAGACAGATAGAGAGAGACAGACAGAGAGACAGAGAGGGAGAGAGAGGGAGAGAGAAACAGAGAGAGAGACTTGGTGGTGTACATCTAACCACTATAACCCAGTCATTATGGAGGTGAATATGTCACTGGACTGAACTGGTTTTCTGTCATACACACACACACACACACACACACACACACACACACACACACACAGAGCAGTGTGTTTAAGCCGCACTGCTTGGCACCTCCATGCGGTGTCTCTGTTCAGAGCAGCACAGAAGGATATTTCAGCTTAGCTGCTGTTTTACTGTGACCAAGAACAGTCAAAATGAAAAAGCACTAAATGCACCACGACAACATCAGAACCTGTAGAAAGCAGCAGCTGAAATCAGCTAAAATATGGACCTTGTTCAGAAGCAGGGAGGGAAAGAACACTAACACACCTGATATAACTTGCAAATGATATACAGTACTGTGCAAAAGTCTTAGACACCCTACTTTTCTTTAGTACAAACGTTGTTATACGTTTTTATTTTATGACGTCTACATTACTGATTCAGTACAAAAACCATTTCAGATTTCCAAACAGCACAAAATTAAATGTTACAGGAAAATGTTTTGTCAGTAAAGAAAGCAGCAGATTACATAAGAGACCACTTTTCAGACAAAAAAAAAAAAAAAAAAAAAAAAAAACACATCATGAAGGCTGCTGGGTTTTTCTGCAAAAATAAGATTCAAGTGTGACCGTCAAAGTCAACAGAAGAGCTGTGCTTGTAATTGTGTTTACATATTCTAAATAAGCAGATGACTAAAGGAATGTTTGTTAGCATTAGCAAAAGCGCTCGGTTCTTTGGAACTGCCAGCTCACTCATTCTAAAATAAGCCATGTCCCTATTTCAACTGCAATAAGGAAAATATCTTCAGTTATTGTCACTGGTGTATAATATGAGTCGTTTAGGACATCAGGACAGCTTGTGCAGTAAAAATGCGCAGTTCTAGATCAGCTGCTGGCTCAGAAACAAGAACCGGCACCTTATTGGTGAAAACAGGCTTATCATGTCCACTTTTTCCACAACATTACAGTTCCCAGAGCTCTGTTTACATAATCTGTGAATGCTTTAGAGAGATCTCGTCTACACCTCAATCAGCTGTACACATGTGCATGCACACGCTTCTTATTACTGGAGGCTTCAGATTTGCAACACACCATCAAGTTCATTTTCAACAAAGATAATTAGAAAAATGCTGAGAGATGTTCGACTGCCAAGATAAAGTGCACGTGCACGTGTGTCCATGCCTGTTCTCCTCTTAGGCCAAGCACACGGCCAAGACTTCATAATAAAAATCACACGCTGAATTCCGAACATTATTTCAAGAGATTATGTAGTGCGTCAGGAGTGAGAGTTCCAGGTCTTTCCAATGAAAGGGAGCCAACATGCACTCATGTGTACATACACACACACACACACACACACACACACACACACACACACACGACTGGCTGTCATTAAGTATTAAGGGGATTTGCTCTGCAGCTGACTGGGATTTTTAATATTGATTATGAGCACACAGGATAATTCTGCCTCAGTACTTTTAGCTCTGCATTAGTTGCACATTCTGGCTGCTAACAATCCTCTGAAACTCTTCTGACCACATCTGATAGGCGTGCACACAAAAATAAACTTGTGCTCTTGCACACACACACACACACACACACATAAGTGTGAAGCACGAGTGAGAGGGAAGCTGACAGACTGTTGGAAACTGCAGACTGAGAAAACACATCTTCAACTTTCAGGACCAGGAGCATGCATCAGAACCTCTATGTCAATGTGTGTGTGTGTGTGTGTGTGTGTGTGTGTGCGCGCGTTTGTATGCATGTGGCTCGTAGACTCCTACTTTGCGTGTTTAACAATATCAGTACAATTCTTTATCCAGCGAGGCCTAAGCTGAAAGGAATTTATAACTCTTAAGCAACATTTTATAATTTATGATGCTTTTACATAACTCTCTCTCTCTCTCACACACACACACACACACACACACACACACACACACACACACCCTCTCTCTCTATCTCTCTGTTTATCATTATTTGTTATCCATTTAATTCATTAACCTTGCAGGCACACATTCCTCACTCTTGTAACTACGGACATGTCGTATTAGTTTCCTGTAGTTTCTGATTAATAAGCTTTAAGACGAATAACTGGATAATAAACCTAGGGTTTAACAGATGAACAATACAGAACATTAAGAAATACATTTGCTGCAAGTTTAACATTATGCTTTTTTACTCATCTTGTTGTCACTGAAGGCTAAATCGTTTAGCTGTATCCTGTCAATACTATTTAGTTTGATTTCCTTATTCCATTACCATAAGCTTTATAATTTACATATCGCTCTGCACACAAGCTAGATGTCATGTTTTTCCTCATATTTTTCAATTCTTCATTCGGCTGGATGTCAGTGTCTAACGTCCCCAGCTTCTAGTTAACACAAGTGCTCTTTAATATGTTTGCAATAATTTGAATTTCAGGACAACTGAAACTAAGAGAATATGAAAATCAACAATAATTTGAATTCTGAAATGGAATACAGAAGAAAGAAACGAGGGCCAGTATGTGAACAGAGGGTGAAATGCGTCGACCTTGATCCTGATGCCAGCTATAGATTTAAACGAGGGCTTTTATCGACAGGCACAAGGACCCCATAAATTATTTAGATACTTTGCTATTTAGATAGATTAATTTGCTATAAATACCTCTTATAATGGCTCATAATGCCTTCACCAGGGTTATACACATTTACAACTAAAAGCTGCATGACAAGCCATTGTGCATTCTGCCTTATTAATAGTAAATCCTCTTCCATCCCCATGTAATAAAGGAGATGGAAAAAGCTCACCCTAATTACAAAGCATTTACTATTAATAAAACCATTCATTTGGAGGAAAGGCTATAATCTTGAGCAGCACAGGAAATGTCGGGAAAAAAATGAATTTAGTAACGTAGAACGTCCATCTTCACTACTAAATGAAAATAGCCGTTTTACCGATTTGTGGCAAAACCCATCAAATGGGATTCATTACTATTAAAGACAGTTTGAAGGAATTTATCACACATTATGACTGTCACAGTGTTCAGTTTGTACATAAATAAAACATAGTGAGAATAAATAGGCCAAATAGGCTGAACGAATAGACTATTTATAGTAATGCTAAAAATGTATGTTAGTAATACAATATGCACATGAGAGAAGATTTCCCACGGCTGGTCTGCATATTTAATGCACAGATTTCATAAGGTTAATACGTGTTATGTGTATCATCAGCATGGCTGAACATGTGGAAACTATGAACACAAATATGCCCACACGCGTCCCAGGCCAACTCCGAGTGTGGTCCGAGTGATCAGAGTGATCGAGACACATGTGACTTCACGCCTCACTGCGCATTTGTGATCGGATAACCCGGGATGGATGAAGAATTGTGAACATGGCTTTATACGTATCCTTCGAGTTATGCCCTACTCTAACATTTGCCTGAAACAGAGGTGTGTCTCTTCTGACGTTGAACTTAAGCCAATATTTTCTTGTGCAAAATAAGCACAAACAAGGGGCTGTATTAATTCCGGCACACTTTATAACAAATTCACATAACTTCATCACCCTGAAACACACACACACGCACGCACAGAAATCTGTTTCTCACTCCTAACTACATGCAATTTTAATAATAGGTAGGTAGGTCATAAGTCATTTTAATAATCTAAATGTGCCACCCAGAAATTTGAGTGAAGCATCTGCATAATCCAACGCTGAATACTGAGAACTTTCCCCATGTAAACACTGACGTAAACTTAATTTGCTGACTTTTGAACACAGCCCACAGCCACTGCACGAAATGGAAGAACAGGAAAATTAACAGGATGTTTAATACGCTAGTGAAACTAGCTGCGCCCTTAGCTGACAGGACTGCTGCTGTTATTAAGGTGAGGAAGGGACATAACCAAATATTAGAAAAGAAATGACATACGTGGCTAAATTTTTGGCTGGTGAACTTGTATATGCTTATAAATTCGCTGACAGAGTAGCTGTCCAACAGGAACACGGTTAGTTGTACAGTATTCATTAGTCATATTTTTCATCACGTTCGGATAACCTCTTTAGAGAAAAGCAATATTCAGTGCACATTAGTTTAAAGAAAAGGGAAAGCATTTGTGGAGCATACTTGTGCATATCAATCTAAACTCATCAACCAATACAATTATTTATATCACCAATGATCCTACTCTTCCTCAAACTCTTCCTCTCTGGGAGCAGAAAATGAAAAAACTCAAGGGTTAAAAGTGGACAGAGATCTCTGTGCTTTGCATCTTTAACGTGAAACCATGGTGCTGTAACGTGAAACCATGGTGCTATAATGTGACACGTTAGGAGTAGCACTGGTCTTCATCCCTCTGTCTTTCTCTCTCTATCTCTCCCTATGTCTCATTCTCTCTGGGTCTCTGTCTCTTTCCATCTCTCTCCGAGTCTCTATGTCCCTGCCTTTCTAACTCTCCCTGTCTCTGTATGTGTCTCTCTTTCCCTCTGTCTATGTGTCTCTTTCCCTCTGAGTCTCTATGTCCCTGCCTTTCTTACTCTCCCTGTCTCTGAGTGTCTCTCTTTCCCTCTGTGTGTGTCTCTCTGCCTCTCCCTAGGTCTCTTTCTCTCTCTGAGTCTCTATGTCTCTGCTCTTCTAACTCTCCCTATCTCTGTATGTGCCTCTCTTTCTCTCTATCTATGTGTCTCTTTCTCTCTGTCCCTGCCTTTCTTACCTTCCCTGCCACTGTGTGTCTCAATTTCTCTCCGTCTGTCAGTCTACGTGTGTCTCTCTCTCTCTCTCGCTCTCGTGTATTTCTCCCTGCATGAATGACCTATACTGACACGTGTGACTGATAACAGAGACACATTCTTTAAAAACTGAGCAGGCCACAGTTTCACAGCACAGCATGAGAACAGCACAGCACACATGATCTATGTTGGCCTTGTTTCAAATCTTCATTCTGCTTCGCTAAATTACTTTGCAAATCTCCTGATATGGTTCAAATGTGCTGGCATTTAAGAGATGGAGCACAAGGCAGCTGCGACTGGAAAGTGGAGGAAACCTGTGGAGAAACACATGAAGCTGACGCAGGAGCCTGATGTGTTCCTCAAATGAAAAAGAGCTGAAGCTGCTGAAAAAAAAGGCATATATACACGTATAAGTAAACATATAAATAAACCCTGACTTCTTTTAAAACAATTTTAAACAGCAGTGGATTACAGTGTCTGTTGCTTGTATAATCAAGCTGACCAACGAGCTTTCTCATGAAATCCCATCTTGCAAATTGCTACAGCTAATTCCATTGCATGAGGAGTGAAATATAGAGTGTGTGAATGTGTGTCAAAGATCGCTGTCAACTTACTTCCCCCAAGTTTGACACTGAAAACTGCTGATATGCGGTTACCGTTGCTCAAGCCAGGAAAGCTGTGTTGGTATGTGGCAGGAAAACCTTCACAAATATGCACAAGGTTTAATCATAGGTACAGATCTGATATGAGGAAGCTGCAAAAGTCTAGAATGGCACAAAGTGGGACAACAATAGCAAAGCCCTCTGCCATTTTTCTCCTTCTCTCTCAGAGGGGAGATTTCCTGTGCTTTTGCAGAATAATCAAAAACATTCGCATCCCCCACTTCCTCTCTTGCTCACCCAAGGAAACAGAGCCCTGCCTCCACATTTCTCTTGCTCACATACTGCACCATGATTTTATGCCCTATTTGTTGCTTAGAGTAATGTGATAGATGGCAGGATGGGAAATGCTGACTTTAGTGGAGAAGAGGATCAAAATGTGATTTTAGGGGGGGGAGAAAAACAAGGCCCAACTGTTACTGAATCCTCAAACTTTAACCCCAAACCCTTTCCTCAGTACTGGCCGGTCTTTTATTAGTTCCTGTAGTTACTGAATTATTGGCTTTAGTTTACTTCATGAAGGAGGAAAGATACAAGACGTAATCTCTCTCTTTTATATAAACATTAAGAAAAGAGATGACAACACACGGCTGTGGTGCGTGAACACAAAATTGCAAATGGATGCAACAAGGAAAGAAAAGAAATATAGGAAAAGCCTATGCAAAAACGAAGGCTGGAAAATAGAAGCATGGCATAAAAGAGACAGAATGAAGCGGCAGAATGAGCGAGAGGAAGGAAGAGTAGAAGAGAGTTAGTGTTCTTGCTTAATCACGCGCTGGTCACACTTCCTCTTTTTAGCCCACTCATTTCCTGTTCTTATTGTATAGGTGTGAAAACATATAAGGTGTTCACACATACCACACAAACATACACACCACACACACACACTCACAAAACAACTCACTAATGCTAATTAGTCTGAGCGAACAATTTAATATTGATTTTCAAACCGAACCTTGATCAGAGGTTTTATTTTATTTAAAAAAAAAAAAAAAAAAAGAAAGGTGGAAAACAAACAAACAAACAAACAAAAAACCATAAGCTGATTTTTGCAAAATCCTGGACACACACATACGCGCGCACACATATAAGCGCTGCATGTGTTAGATTTGTGAAAGTTGTCAGAGGCATGATGGCATCTGAGTGCCAAAGACTAAAGAACAGCACTGCCATCTTGCTTACTAAGTTCTTCAAAATCTCCAGTCCTATAACGCATAAATAGGAATTGTGGTCCAAGATGAAGTTCACATACACATCCTGTTTCAAACCTGTTTCATAACATTAAATGAGACGCAATAAGCAAATGGAGTTCCTTTTATTTCGACAGCAGATTCCCACTTTGCTGTAGCTAAAAAAAGACGTTAGTGTTCACTATTTCTACAAAGAGCACAATAAAAGCATATTTCTGTAGCTGACTGAGCAAAATCTCAGGAAAAGTCTTTATTAGTGCTGTTAATGTAGAAGAACGTGACCCCTAAATGTATCTATGTTCTCATAGTTTTATAACATGCAACTAAGTCCTTGTGTAATGCCCGTCATCCAAACCACTCGGGTTACACAAAGCCTAGACATTATGCAGTATGTCTTGCAGAGTAAAAACTGACTCAGCCACTGGCGAGGTCATGCTACAGCTTTATAACAGCTCGGCTTCATTTACATCAGGAGTGTTTTCAGTGCTGAACATTGAGGTTTATTTGCTCCAGACCTAGGAGGTTCATTTCCATACTAATTACACTCACAGAGCACTTTATTAGGAACACCTGTAAACCTGTACATTCATGCAATTATCTAATTAGCCAAATGTGTGGCAGCAGTGCAATGCACGGGCCATCAGCTTCAGTTAATGTTGAAATTGTGACCGTGGCATGATCTTCTATAACCACTGACCTCCCGGGATTTTCACACACACAACAGTCTCTAGAGTTTACTCAGAATGGTGCAATAAAGAAAAAAGCATCCAGTGAGCAGCAGATTTGCGGACAGAAACGTCTTGTCAGCTAAGAACAGGAAGCTGAGGCTACAGGGAGCACAGGCTCACCAAAACTGGACAGTTGAAAACTGGAAAAAACGTAGCCTGGTCTGATGAATCTTGATTTCTGCTCAGGTCAGAATATGGCACCAACAGCATGAATGCATGGACCCAAGCTGCCTTGTGTCAGCAGTCCAGGCTGGTGGAGGTGGTTTAATGGTGTGGGGAATGTTTTAGCATGAAAGTGCACCTGAAAAGTCTGCAGGAACTGTGTGATGCAATCATGTCAAAGGAATGTTTCCAACATCTTGTGGAACCCGTGCCATGAAGAACTGAGGCTGTTTCGAGAGCAAAGGGAGGCCCTACCCAGTGTTAGTATAGTGTTCCTAATAATGTGCTCAGTGACTGTAGAGTCGAGCTCACCTTTTGAACTATAAACATGAATGTTAGAAAAAAAAATTTTAAATAATTTCTTTTGATTGCTCTGAATGCGTTTCGTTCTTAGCATTCCACACTAACAGATCCTTTAATTTACTCACACAGCTGATGAAGGATTTTTGTCCAAAATTTGTGTTTATTGGTTAAAATCAGGTCAATATTAAGATTTCTGTGTTTAAATCACTGCGATACCGAGAGCAATCACAGCTTTGAACCGCATAAACAATGACTGTAGTATCTCAGATTAAAGGGGTTTTTGTGTTACATAAGTTTACAGAAATATGAACAATTTTTAATTATGAACTCACAGCATTTCCAGAGAACAGCATTAAGTAGCAAACAAACCCCCTTTAATGTCCTCTGTTCATCTGTATTGGCTTCCTCTCTAAATTTTATTTCATGATCTTTGTCTCATAAACCAAAACTTGATATAAGACGACCCCTTAGGCATACAATTCCTCTGTTCTGTGCACACAAGCACTGTGTCTTTGAAGTTTATTCTTTTTCATATTCATACATAATGAGAGCTAAAGAGCTTCTGGGGAAAAACATATAATTTGCCATGATTGCCGTTTTCCACTTTGTTTAACACTACTTTTGTGAGGGAATTGGTCTCTGGACACTGTGAGGATACAGCTCTCTCTCTCTTTTAACATTAAACAAGAAAACTGAATTCATGCACCACCAAGCATACAGCAGGGTACTAGGGGGCGCTAATCACTTCGTTCACTTCGCTAGAAACAGTTCGTTCGTCATCGCTCTTGGACCCCTGATTGCGGATCAATGGGGCATCATCAGGCTTTGAACCTTGATTCTTGATAACAGGGTGAAACCTTAGACAGCCAGGTCATTTGAGAGCTTCTGGAGAGTGTACTTCACATGTACTTCACATTTTCTGGCTGAGAGTGCAGTGTCATGACTTTGGTCATGCTATCGACTTGTTCCAAATTGATCATAAAGTACTGTCTACTTCAGTTGCAAGAAAGTGAAACTCACACCTTTAACTATTACGACAGGTATCTGCTTAATTCTTGACCAGATTATATATGAAAAATACGTATGAGCTGAGAACTACAGAAGAGAAGAGATCTTCTCATTATTGCTTTGAAAGAGTCACGTGGTTTCACATGAAGTGTGCAAAATGCCACAGCTGTGGACACGTGCACATGGACACGCGCACGCACGCGCACGCACACGCATGCACACGCACGCACGCACACGCACGCATGCACGCACAGGGCTTGTCACCTTCAGCATTTACGGCGCTACATTAATTGCACAGGGGATTAATCCGGAAAGAGTCATAATTAAACAGGAGGTGTTATGAGGATGCTGTTAATTCCCCCACTTTATAAACGCATTTCATTATCATCAAACCACACCGCCACTAATCCGGCAAACACCTTGGGATATTGCAACTTCCCCATAAAGAACAGTCCTATCTCACATGTCCAGCCATAACTCACACGCTTATACCGTACGCATAACTGACAGGTAGAAAACACAGGCAGAAAGACAGAGCTATGATTAATAGACTGTTTATATACGCTGTATACACAAGGGCAGCACAGACCACAGAAACATCATAAACTCGCACGCCTGAGAATGCAAACAAACAGGGGTGGGGGTGGGGGGGTCAATTCTACAGGCAAGTGCACACACACACACACACACACACACACACACACACAGATGGACAGAAATAAGAGTGCACTGGTAGTGTGAACATGGGGGGGAGGTCAGGTCAGCCATCCGTTCTCTTCCTTTCCAAATATGCAGCCTGCGTCACCAAAGCTGTGTGTGTTCCTGTTGCCTGTTGTGTGGATGTGTGTGTGTGGCGCGCGAGATGAGATATAGAAAGGACCATTATACGCTCCATAATGTGGGACAGAAAATGTAGACACGCACATGAAAGCGTTTCCCACCAGAGGTACAGATGAGCGACAAATTAAAGGAATTAAGGGGGGAAAAAAAAAAAAACGCTAGCTCTGTTAAACTCTGGAGGCATTTTGCTGTCGCTTTTTGAGTACACTTGTGCCCTTAGAGGTAAATGTCACTGCAAATCAGTTACTCTATGTGATTACCTTTATCCTGGGATGAAATGCTTCTATCCTAATGAGAGTGGCCTCTTCCAGGATGATGCAGCCCCATCCACAGGGCATGAGAGCTCACTAAACGGTTTGATTAGTATGAAAATGATGTATAGTGCGTATAAAAAATCTACACACCCCTGTTAAAATGGCAGGTGTTTGATGAAAAATGAAACCAAAATAAAATCAGGTCAAATCTTTTTCCACCTTTAATGGCATTTAGCAATCAACAAGTAGAAAACACACAGAAACGTTTACGGGGGTGGGGAAGGAATGTAAAAAATTGTACACACAAATTTGCACAAGTGTGCACACCTTTTTATAACGGAGCATTGATCTGACTGTGCTCAGAATTCACCAGTCACACTCAAACTCGTGTTCAAAAGTAATTATCATACACCTATCATCAACGATGTCATTCTGATTAAGCCCAAATAAAGATCTACTCTTTCAGTAGGGATTTCTTGACATCTTTTTCGTTTCATCTGACTGCTGAAGCCACGATCCATGAAGAGCTTACAAAGCATGTACAAGATCTCACTGTTGAATCAATCAGGAGAGGGGTATAAAAGAATTTCCAAAACATGAGATTAGTACCATGGAACACCATGATCAACAAGTGGAGAAAATGGAGAACCACAGTGACATCACCAAGAACAGGACGTCCCTCCAAAATTGACAAAAGAACAAAAAGGAAACTTATCAGTGAGGCTGAAAGCTACAGCAACATTAAAGGAGCTCCCGAAATATCTGGCAACTACTGGTCACTCCCTGCGTGTGACAGTCTCCCGTATTCTTCACATGTCTGGGCTATGGGATAAACTAGCTAGACAGAACCCCTTTGTAACAAAAAAAAAAAAAAAAAACCGTCCAAGCCCACCTAAATCACCCCAAACCACTTGGCAAAATGTGCTATGGTCTGATGAGACCAAGGCAGAACTTTCTGGGCATAATTCTAAAAGATAAGGCTCTAGTCAAGATAAAGGGAGTCATGGATAGCTCCAAATACTAACCTATTTTGGCACAAAACCTGCAGATCTCTGTTAGGCAGCTGAAGATGAAGAAAATATTCACTAACCCAAAGCATAAATCCAAGTCAACAAAGAAATGCTTCAGAAGAAAAAGAACAGTGTTTTGGAACGGCCCAGACAGAGCCCAGATCTCAATCCTACAGAAAACCCCTGGAATGACTTTAAGAGGGCTGCGTACAGGAGATCCCCTCGCTATTTGACAGATATGGAGGATTTTTGCTAGGAAGTGTGGAATAAAATTGCCAAATCAAGATGTGCTATGCTGGTAGACTCTTACCCAAAAAAACAACAACAAAAAAAAAAACCTGAGTGCTGTATTACAAGCAAAATGTGCTTTCATAAAGTATTAGGTAAGGGGTGTGCACACTTATGCAACCAGGTTAAGTTTTTTTTCCCTTTTCTTTTATTTCCTAAAAGGTTTCTAATTATTTTTCACTTGAATTTTGTGGGTTGCTCTAATCACATTAAAGGTAATTTAGGTAATAAATGAGGATAATGAAGCTAGTGGGTGCAAGTGTTGAGGATGCAGAAGATAGGGATAGGTGGAGAGTGCTGATTCGCTGTGGCGACCCCTGAAGGGAAAAGCCGAAAGAAGAAGAAGAAGAAGAAGAAGAAGAAGCAGCTCTAATCACATTAAAGGTGGAAAAAGATTTGACATGATTCATCTGGAAAACCTGCAATTTTAACAGGGTGTGTAGACTTTTTATATCCACCGCATATCATATGCTATAACACTTCTGGAGCGATGTATTAGACAGTGTTCTCTACCACAATCATCAACACACCAATAGAGTGAATATCCTGTGCAGACTGTTAGAGTCTGTGCCAAGACACAGTGAAGCTGTCCTGCAGCTTGTGGTAGACCAACACCTTACTAACACACTTTATGTTGTTTTTTCACTTACTCTGTCCCCCGCCTGTATTATCCAGTTGTTCCACAGAGACATGTGTTGAGTATGAATCACGACGCAGCACACCATCAGCTTTCCACACCCATATGCTCATGCATATAAACACTGAGCACTTTGGGACTAAAGCTTCCAGTCACTGCACTACATATTTTATGCTTCTCTTTCTTCAAGTAATTCAACTCATCAGCTACTCATCAGCATGTGCTTTTTAATGTAGAGCTGGGATTGAAAGCCATATGGTTAAAAGCTGGTTTGAGTGCACCTACCATAAAAAAAACACCCTCACAAAAATCCTTTCACATCTTAAAAAGGTTGCTTAGTGTTATGCCATGGATTCAGCTTGGTATCTGTAGAACAGCAACCATTTCTCTGGGTATTTTTACATGGACCAACCTGCATGTTTGCCAGCTATGGAGCTACTTCAGCTGCTGTAGAATATTTCAATCCAAGGAGAGCAAAACGTCTTTTGTATCTCAAGAATTTTGGAGGATTTTTAAACTATAATTGACCAAAGAGCAATCCATAGCAAACCCACATTAGCAGCTCTGATGCTGATATACACTATATGACCAAAAATATGTGGACACCTTACCGTCACACCCACATGCGAGTCTTCCCCAAACTGTTTCCACAAAGTTGGAAGCACACAATTGTCTAGAATGTCTTTGTATCCTGTAGCATTAAGATTTCCTTTCACTGGAACCAAGGGGCCCAAACCTGTTCCAGCATGACAATGCCACTGTGCACAAAGCATGGTCCATGAATACATGGTTTGCCAAGGTTGTAGTGGAAGAACTTGGGTGGCCTGCACAGAGCCCTGACCTCAACCCCAGTGAACAACACTGAGATGAACTGAAACATCTGGATCAAGCCTTCCTGGCAGATATTAGTACCCAACTTCTTGTGCTCTTCCAAAATATTGTGCTCTTTTGGCTCTTCCAAAATCTAGTGGAAAGCCTCCTCAGAAGAGTGGAGGCTTTTATAACTGCAAAGGGGGAACAACTCAATATTAATGGCCATGGTTATGAGATTGATACACAATACACAATTTTGCACATCACCAGCAATCACAGCAAATCTGCCTACCAGCGTGTTTTTAAGGAGGTAGGAGGAAACCTGGACAAAACACCCATAAACACAGAGAGAACACATGAAACTGTGAGACAGTAACCTGAGTTCAGGATTGATCCAGGACCCTGGTGGCAGCAAGGCTACCCACTGCACCACTTTGCCCCCCTGTGATAATACGGATTGCAGAAAAGTTTCATTATAGTCCATATAAATAATGAAATATAAATATGGATCTCTTCATGAATAATACAGGATTAGAAACTGTTTAGCCTTCAGGTCTTCATGAACAGAGTGGAATAGAAATCGTATAATTTAGCCTCTTAAAAACAGGAACGGAGTGTAAGACTTTAATGCCGAGTGAAATTATGCAAAAGACACTCATATCTGATGTCTTCTTGGAAACTAATCAACAAGATATTACATTTTTGTCTGTACCTGCATGTAGGACCAGTGTAACTACAAATGCAGAAGGCAAAAAAAACCTTTACATCTAAACGAACTCAGTAAAAGAGTCAAAAATAAATGCAAACCAAATTTAACCAAATATTTGTTCATAAACTGAAAAAGATAATTGGTGCATTATAAAACGTTAACCTGACAAAAACAAACAAACAAACAAACAAACAAACATCTTCCCAGAACCACTAGAGCCTGTAGAACTGCATGCAGTCAAATCAGACTATAAAAGCATCTAATAGGGATGCAAAGTTACAGTACATGCAAATTCCAGGAAGCCACAAGGCAAAGGGAAAAAAAAAAGTGCCTATAAGTAAGACAGATGAGAAAATTCTAATTCATGGAGTTCTCCTGAGGGACAAAGAGGATTATGATGGATGAGGGTTGTAAACGTGTCAAAAGAGTGAGAGTGAGAGAGACAGTGAGAAAAAGAGTGAGTTAGTGACAGAGACACATTTAGGCTGTGTTCAGATCTGATTTCGTAAGCACAGCTAAATTGAAAAGGAAGGACTTTTTCCAATCCGCAAGCCACATCTTATGTGGCTTCAAATCCCATTAAAATCAGATGTCATGTGTTTACTTTGTCATTCAGTGTGTGACGTTTCTTGACGTAAGAAATTTGCAAAAAGAACAACACAGACGAAAATCAGCATAAAGTTAGGTCAGGGACCTAGGAACCTGGGCCTGGAGCAATGAAGCGGTGATCTTTTTCATTTCTTTGTTTGAAATATGTCTGTGCAAATGCACTCAGAACCGTCACTGGACTTAAAATTGTTTATGTCACTGGATATTGCTTTTATGTAAAACATATGCACTCTAATAGTAAATGTAACACGCTGCCATTATCTGTATCTGTTTAGGTCACCATACATGTAGCCAAGTATGGTGACCCATACTCGGAATTTGTGCTCTGCATTTAACCCACCCACAGGCACACCCAAAGCAGTGAGCAGCCTTTTTTGCTGCGGCGCCCGGGGAGCAGTTGGGGATTCGGTGCCTTGCTCAAGGGTCTCACCTCAGTCGTGGTATTGAGGGTGGAAGAGAGCGCTGGTCATTCACTCCCCCCACCTACAATCCCTGCCGGACCTGAGACTCGAACCCGCGACCTTCAGGTTCACCTTCGGGTTACAAGTCCGATTCTCTAACCATCAGGCCACGACTGCCCCCAGATATCTGTATCTGGACATAGACCAGACACTGCAACCATGCTGAAATTCTACAGTTCCTCTGCCTCAGCTGCATCAATCGAGTTCATAACTGGTCTCAATCAGATCAGGCCTGCACACACTTCTGTCAAGCTTTTTAGGTAATATGACTGAGGAAGCTAGTGAACTACTGATTGTAGTTGATGAACAATAATCACTTACCAATAGTTTATCAGATTTACTTTGTTACATTCCAGAAAGATCAGAAAAGCTAAAGAATCCAGTACCCCAGTGGGTCACAGTGCTGCTGCAAGTCAAAATGGGGTCCTTTAAGTGGCATCTAATGGCCATATGACTTTCTGGTAAAAACTTTTCATTGAATAAGGAAGAATGATGAAAAATGTGTGCAATGAAAATATGACTTCATTATTCAAAAAAAAAAACAAAAAAAAAAAACAACTAATTAAATGTACTTCTGGCGACAACAGCAGAGATGCTGTCCTTTGCACATTGCAATGAGTTGCTTGTGTGTGGCTTGTGGTTGGTTTCTTGTGGGTGTGGAGTCAGTGCTACTGCTGCTGCCTGTGGGCATGTACCGCTCGTCCAGCTCTGCTGAAAAAGAGTAAAAGCCAAATTCTAGCCTATAGCACACGATTTACTACAATATACAATTTATTTGTCTTTAGAAATGTATTTAAATTGAATTGTAATCGTTTAATAAAGTGAAAAACTGTCAAACGTCGGTTGTTTGACGTCCTTTATGTGCCATTATTCGTATTAGCTATTAGCAGGACAAACTAACTGTACTAACTACAAGCACTCTCCAGACACACCAATGATCTCTGATATTTTCTTCAAAGCTTTGTCTTTCTTCGTAATGTCTCTATACACATTTAATGAGATGGCATATATGACAGGAGACGATGAAAACATTCTTTTCATCGCATTTCAACAGTTTTTATTCTTTTTTTTTTTTGAGTCAAGCAGTACATAGGAACTAAAAGCAGGGAGGAACTAAAGTTGTGACAGAGAAAACTGAAAAAATATTGCGCCACATGATTGGTCCGAGGAATCATTCGAGCCAGTCTTTTGGATCTGTCGCTTTACCGCGTCATACCTAATTTGCGTAAAGTTGAGAAAATCTCAATTTGCATGTCTCTTGTCGCACTGAAACTGCAGCTGCGTGTTGTGTGAATACACAGAAAATGAATGGTCGTCTGTCGCGTTGTCACTCACTAGTGTGAACGTACCTTGAGACATGTGGAGCGGCAACTCCTTATAGGCAGTGTTTAGGTCAAGCTAATGGAGCAAATCACTGATGCCAGATAAGAAAGAAAGAAAGAAAGAAAGAAAGAAAGAAAGAAAGAAAGAAAGAATAGTGCACCTCCTATTCGTATCTGTATTTTCATCCGTTTTGAACACATATCTTGTTCATTCTGAACGTATTTGTATTCATGTTACATTCTTGCACAGTATAATCTTCATGTTGGCATTTAGCTACTTGCATGTGGAAGCTCGGCTTAAAAGAAAAAAAAAAAGAAAAGAAATCACATTTCTCTGCTGTCTAAAACAATACCACATATTTTCTATTGTCTTAAGATGAAGGCAAGTGAAATGCTGAGGATCTCTAGTTATTATCACTTATCAGTTTCACACAGACAAAAATCCTATGTTGCCCCTAGCAACAGAACAGTTCTCCTCTAAGCAGATGTACACACATCACCACTGTGTGTGTGATCATCTCTCAAGAGTCCACTTTTACCCTGTGACCCAAAGCTGCTCTGTGCAAAGTCTAACCAAACACCTCATTTTCTCACATTTGAATGAATCAAAGTGTTGTGGCACAAGAGGAACAACTGCCAACTGCCTGAAAATGTTGGCCCTTTAATATGTGCCATTATACAACTTGCTGCAACTTAAAAACCTTTTCTCCTTAGCAACAAATCTTTTACGTCAATGATGTGCTGTGCTGATAAATGGGTTTTTCCATAGCTGCTTCCCACTGTGGGCAAATATTTCTAACAGAGTTATTCTTCTGGGCTTCTGCTTTCCATAATGTGAGAATTAACCTTCAGGACTGAGACACTATTCCCTACTTTTAGCTCACTACACTGCCAAAATGTCTCTTGACACTAAAAAGTAAATAGGAAGTCATTTGAGATGCAGCCAAAGATCCACATGAGCAAAGTGTCCACTGCACACGGTTTAACAAATGCTGTGCATCTATCTAGCTGATGCATCCAAACAGATCCTGAAGAGCTTTAGATGAATTTATAACTTGACCTAGCTGTTTTAAGATTACAGAAGCATTAAAGTGATGAAGCCAGACGTTTATGTAGTTTCATAAACGCACACACACGCACGCGCGCACACACACACACACACACACACACACCCACACACACTCATACTTTGCCAAGCCCCTTCACAAGATCTGATGTACTGCATGTAGTTCAATCAGCACACAAGTGTGTGTGAAAGTCAGTGGCTTTGCTAATGATGTAGAACACACTGCTGTATGAATTCATTTTCCTCAACACACTTGTTAGTGTACTCATTACTAGGCTACCACGGACCTGAACAAGCAAAACAATTTTACACACACCTCATGCGGCGTGTATGAAAGCAAGTCACAAATCCTGCACTCAAACACTTCCTGTAGTTGTTGATCAGTGTGTGTGTGTGTGTGTGTGTGTGTGTGTGTGTGGAGGCTTTGTAGTGGCTTCACTTCTCTAAGCAGAATGATCTCTGCTGCACGTATTGAGCTGATTTTACACAAAGTTCATAAAACAGAGTTGAAACCGTACCATGTGCCTGACTACTGGACTCTTACTTCATGATACATTTTCACACCACAAGGATAATTTCCTTCAGGAAAATGGCTGCTAAAGTAAACCATGAAGGTTAGCATTTTTGTTTTTGTTTGAATATTATATTTATTGAGGTATTTTTAGATTTTCAGACACACACAAAAAACAATCACAAAACAAGACAAAACACAGCTACACAGGTATAAAATGAAAGGGGGGAGAAAAAAAAACAAACAAAAAAAAAAAACATCTCCTTCAGATTCAATTTAGCAGTTAACCACAACACCGGGTAGAGGCAAGGGAGGTCAACCCAGACTTTTGCTCAATGTCACATTATGGACAAGGTTAGTGGTTTTATATCTGATAAGTGCATGGCAGGATCACAACAACTAGGTGATTTCACTATTTAAAATTGTGTTAAGGACTAAATAGGCTTACAAGCCAGACTTTTAGTTTTCACTGGAACTTTTTCTTCACTGCATGTGCCCAAGAACCGCCTAATTTGACATTGCAGACGACTAAGCACTAACATTTTCCTGGAGCTCGTTGGAAAACATGCAAGATAATCTTGTTTACTCACGGCTAAAAGCTTCAAACTAAACACTGCAACACTGTACAAGACGATGTGACCTTTTTGCAATCAAGTGACTCACTAAAGACCTAATTTTTGTCCCAGTGTCAACCTTTGTATCTATGGAAAGCACTAGGAAGAATACAGCCTTCAAGATCCTGAAGCTTGCAGCCATAAAAGAGAAAGAAAAAAACGAAAGAGAGATCAGGTGGAGACTGACGACTCAACCACCTACAGTCCTGCTAAGCTTAATAAAAAAAATAAATAAATAAATAAAAAATCATCTTCCCATCTTCCTCGTAAATACTTCAACCATGAAGCCATTCGTGCATTTTTGATTGCCATCTTGTCACCCACTGCAATATTGCCTCCACAAATGATCAATAGCCACCTGTAAAACTGATACAGAACAAAGTGACACTGGCATGGCAGAACAGCATATTCAAACATGATGCTCATGAATTCCTTTGTACTGTGCTATTAATTTTTTTCCACTGTGTGCATTTGATAGAGTCATTAATCCTGATCTTCGCTGTGGGACGGCAACAGAAACATATCTTTGTGGGTTTTTTTTGTTGTTGTTGTTTTTGTTTTATTTTTGTTTTTGGGGAGATTGTGGTGGTCAGTTACCCCTGAAGCAGTTGCTCTATTGTAGCAAATCTTCTTGGTTTATCAAGTCCTTCAGATACAGCAAACCACTTCAACCAACTGGTGTATCTTCTGAAGACGGCCTTAAAATGACTTTATATTAACAGGGATACGCAGAACCTTTAGCATCTTTCCCACCCAACTGAGTAAACAGTCGTATTCCGCACAAAACCACAGCAGACTAATTTTCTGAGTTTGAGATAGTTTAGTATAAGAATGGAGATTCAACAGTCAACACTGTGTTAAACTTTAAACACACTTGCATCCACAGACCACATGCTGCACACATGTAAGCTGTTGGTCTGTTCACACGAGGCTACTGTGGCTTTAAACATAACTATACGATGGACAAGTGACAGCACATGAGTTTTTTTAAACAGCTTTAAATAGCTTTAACACATCAAACCCATAAAATAGTTAAAGAAAGCTGTCAAACAGTTCTCATATTCACACAATATACATTTTTCGGTGTGTTATCATCATTCCCATGACTCAATCAATGCACGGTCAGTGTTAAAAACCTTATTTCAGGACATTCTAACATTGTGCATGCTTGATAAGCTACGGGTACAGCATTGTATCTGGACCACACCAGAGAAAAATACGGGTCGATCTTGAGGTCGAGTCCCACAACACGTGCCCTGATTTTAGGCTGGTCATGAACAATTATCGTCAAAAAATCGAAAACCCAATCTTGACGTCATGTGTGAAAGACCGACGACAGCCGAACTGAACGGATATAATCAATATTTAAGCAAAAAGCTGGGTCAAAAAGTTTTTTTATCTAAACTCAAATTTAAAAATTCTGCATGATCCAAGGGTTCCAAGGGTCAGGACTCTAATCTGTGAGCATAATCTAAAAGCATGTGGTGTTTTTATTCTGGATAAAGAGTCTCTAAAAACCTTTCCTTATATGTGCAGTCTCACATTTTCAAAACATTTTTTTTTTTTGCAATATGGCCTAGGATTAGTCACACAGAGTCACACAAGTTAATACAGAACCTTTACACAAATGTTACAATGTCTAGAACCATCAGATTGCCCAACACTGGTCTGTCGAATATAATCAACATTTACATTTACAGCATTCGGCAGACGCCCTTCTTCAGAGCGACTTACAGAAGTGCTTTGAAGTCGCTATCAATAAACACATCCTCATACTGGTTCAGTAGGTCAGAGACTAAGCGTACTATCAGTCTCCAGACCACAAGCTTCATATTTAGTTTATAAAAAGCTCGGTGCATATTAGCAAAAAGCTGAGAGGGAGAATACCTTCCCAACATTTTAACATCTAAAAGTTTTAAGTTAACAAAGGGGTTTCCCCCCCCACACCCCCACACACCCTTTTAACAGAAAACGTACTGATGCAGTTGCAGCTGCATGTGTGAATGCATTTGCTCAACTAGCTGCCACAGGCCCAGGGATTATAACCACAACATATAAAGTTCATTGACATAAACTCATTCAAACAAACAAACTGGCATTTCCTGGTGGCGTTATCAAACTCAAGCTCTCACAAACACGGCACATTAAATGAAAGCGATGAAAGCGAACATAAAAACATGTGCATCCCAGGAAATGCTCTTTGCACCAGAAAGCAAATTTTACAGACAGACATGTGAGCATCTATACATTCATGACAGCACGTGACTGCTGTGAAGGAAGCATGAGTGATTTTTATGTTGTGAAGCACGTGCATGACTGCATTAACTTGTGCAGCACAATATCATTGCTATAAAGCCTTTCCTTCAGCTTTTCTGCGCTTACCACTTGCTAAAAAAGCAGATGGGAGCAAACACTTTTTCACAGCACAGTATGAGTATGCGGCCTTTTACTGGTGGCGGACAAGGCAGTTACTATGGTGATGAGTGATGAAGCCTCAGAGGTCAGGAGGGTCATCTACTTACAGAGAGACAGAGAAAGGGCTGTTTATGCTGGAGACAGAGGAGAGCATAGCGAAAAAGTGAAACAAAGAGAAGCAAAAAAATATTTGTACAAACAAGAGAATTTCAGTCGTGCAGTGGTCAAGCGGTCAGACAATACAACGGTAACACAAATAGCCAAGTACGACATTCATATTCATCTGTGAATCCAATTCATTAATTCTGACTTAATCCTATCCTTGAAGCTTCTCCTAATGAGATACAGTGATGTAAGAGAAGCGAAAAATCATCTCATCCCTACTATTCCAAGCACGCCATTTATCCTTTAGCCCTATATTATTTAAATTAGTCATGGAGCGAGATACAAGTAGGACAAATAACATTAACGCTCCTGATTAACTCCAAATAACTACTACACCTGATTCCTGGTTTTATATATTTATATACAGTACTGTGCAAAGGTCTTAGGCACCCTATTTTTTTAGTACAAATATTGTTATAGAGGTTTATTTTATGACTTCTGCATTACTAAGCCAGTACAAAACATTTTAGATTTCCAATCATTCCTTTTCCAAAAAAAAAAAAAAAAAAAAAAAAAGAATTGTTCCAGAAAAATGTTTGTATGTCAGTAAAGAATGCAACATACTAAGTCACAGACCACTTTTCAGAAAGAAAAAAAAAAACCCATAATTCTGGGTTTTGCATGCAAAAATAGAAGCAAGTGAGACAAAGCCTCGAGAAGAACTGTGGCAGATGCGCAGTAAAACCTACCAGCTAATTTCCTTATAACTGCACAAAAGTACACCTCAGAGTACTATTGTTACACACAGGGTTGTTAAACCAATATTGATTAGTTTAGTTTATTACTTCATAGTTTTTTTAAGTAAAAAAAGTTTAATTTCATTGTCTTTGAAGTCATCTTTACTTTACAGCATTTCCTTGCACGTTCCTGTGACTTTTGCACAGTAGCCTACTGTATATAAATGATATGCTGCTGGTATATAATATATGCCAGTATTAAAACACAGTGTAACTTTCAAATGTTCTCTACATAAAGTGTGGACATTCCCTTTGGCATTTAGATCTGTTTTTTTTTTTTTTTTTTTTGCATCCATCAGAGCAGAGGTCAGCAGTTGTATCTACAAAAGCCTGTTGTGGCTACAGATTTTCATTTCATCCAAATAGAAGCCACACCAAGAGCAACTGTTTCAAGGAGTTGAGTCAGGCGGGAAAGAAAACCTACAGCCACACCGGAGCTTTGCGGATAAGACTGGTAACCGGTTATGATCACCCATTCCTCAACCCAGTGACACCTCCCATACACACACACACACACACACACACACACATGAGCAAAGCCAAAACCCATATGGACTGCTATAATGGTCCACTGTAATTGGATTGCATCTTGCATTTAAAGCATCCTTAAGAGCTCAGGAAGGTCTCAAAGCAACAAACCAACAAATTCCAAGCTGGATGATTAGACGAGTAAGCAGGTCTCTCCGTCTTCACTGCTTTGCGTCTATCAATCTCAAGCTCTCTTTCCCTGTGTCTCCATGCCAGATTAAGCAAAGCAAGGGGCTAATGGTTTCCAGCTTATGGTTTTCATGGCATCCTAATTATAAGAGAGAGCCTCTATAAAACTTAGGAATTTTACAGAGTAGAAACATCCAAAATCATACATTTGCAAATGCTCTATATAGTAACAAAGATCGCATTTTAAAAAGATCCTGAAGTGTCCTGAAGTATATTATCCTACTGGCAGCTCAGCCGTCTCTGAGATAACAGATGTGTCTGAAGAAGTGTTTAGCCAAACATATGTTATTACATTGCAAATATAATCATTATTTTATTTTACAATTTAACCAATAATTACATGTAATTTATATAACAATTATATAAACTCACCATCTGCTTTATTAGGAACAAGTATACTCCTGTACAATTCGCACATTCATGCCATTATGCGATCAGCCAATCATGTGGCAGCAGCACAGTGCACAAAAACATGTAGGTATAGGTCAGGCACCTCAGTTAATGCTCATATCAACACTGGAATGGGGAAAAGTGTGATCTCAGTGACTGTGACCGTGGCTTGGTTGTTAGTGCTAGATGGGCTGATTTGACTTTTTCAGAAACTGCTGATCTCATGGGATTTTAGAGAGTTTACAAAGGACAGTGCAAAAAAGAATGCCTTAAATGCATCTGAGAGGTTTCAGATTAAAATGTCCCGACTGGTTTGAGTGGACAGGACGGCTATTGTAACTCAAATAACCACTCTTTACAACCGTGGTGAGCAGAAAAGCATCTCAGAATGTGCAAGACCTCAAACACTGAGGTGGACGTGCTACAACAGCAGTAGACCACATCGGGTTTCACTCTCGTCGGCCCAAGAACAGGGTTCTGACACTACAGTGAGCACAGACTCCCTGAAACTGGACAGGTAAAGATTGGACAAACATCACCTAGTCTTCTTCCAATCTTCACCTAGTCTAGTTCTGGTGAGCCTGTGCAATAAGAAATATTAGGTAAACTTTCCTTATTTAGAAGATGTTTTCATTTACCAGGTTATCCTTTCTTGTAGTCTGTATACTTAGTTTATATCACAAATGTATTAGAATGCATTTAAACTCATTTTACATAATAATCAACAGTTGAAAGCAGAGACGTGACTGTTCCAGGGCTGGACTCTCACAGCACTGCTGAGTCTAGTGTTTTATTTCATTTACCATCTGATACACCTCAGCTAATTCCCATGACCTTCCAGGGCTGATATTCCTGTTAGGAGAGAGAAAACATGAACGTGTGCTCCTCCACTGCCTGAGCATGATCCAACTAGTTTAACTTTTAAAGGTCAGTGAGCACCTAGGTGTGACATGTAGGTACAGCTATTAAGTTACAGATTTGCTTTAATGGCATAGTGATGTTTCCCAGGAGCACAGTAAGTTCTGCAGCACAATGCATGTTGCTTTTTGGGTGTGCGGAGTGCCTTTTACAGAAGACATTAAATAACTGAGAAAAGTGAGAGATATCACTGAGCCATGACACGAGATAGGGAAAGATGGCCGAATTGAGGAGCTGAAAGAAGGATTTCGCTGTGGTGGAAAGGGTTTAAGTGGACAGATTAGCATGTTTGGAGAAGCAAGCCAACCGAATCTCCTGTAGCCTACAGCCATTCTCCACTGGTAAGCGAGCCAGATGCACACTACACCCACACTTCACTGCGCCCACAACCCTCAAGCATGAGAGATGGAGAGAGATGGTGTGTGTACGTGTGTGTGAATACGTGTGTGTGTGTGTGTGTGTGCATAAACTGTAAACAGTACCATTGCAGAAAATGGATAACACTATGGTGCGATAAGTGGTTTAAAAACATATCTTTTAGGGTTATAAATGGTGGGGAACAAGATTGGAGCTGAGTACAGATTTAGTTGTCTGCAAATCTAATTTGGATGCACAGATGAGGTGACGACACTTCCACCTCCACCATGCACTGCGCTGTGAATGTGTGTCAATCAATACGGGCTTAAGCAAAGTTGCTTCTGCACTGGTTGATTTGGTCGGGGGCGGTGATGAACAACAGCTCCCCTGCACACAAAGGATAAATGATTTTACTGTACAATCATTCATGCAGACTTGCCATGTTAGATTAACTGCTGAGGTGCCAACACGGCAAACATGAAAATCCAAGCAGGCAGAGAGAAAAAAATAGAGAGTTTTACCACAAAAAGGCTAGCCTATGCTGTCGTATGTTTTTATTTATATGTCTCAAGCAAAAATAAGAAAACAGCCAGGCTGGTGTGTCTGCTACATAATAATAGGCAGCTCCATATAATGTCCAGCTTCATATTTTACCAACCAAAGATACCACAGTCTCGCTCTCTTAGTTTCTATTGGCTCACAAGACCAAGGCTTGTGAATTCCCAGGTCAAAGTTCACCTACATGTATGTCGGCATGAAGGAAAAGCAACCGTAAATGTGCGTCTTACATGCGCCACGTCCTTTCCCCTTCGGTGAATTGGCTTTCCGTCAGGAGATTTTTGGCATCTCTGTAACAGGCTTTCAATCACAGTTTAATCCTGTCCAATTCATTATAATCCAACCTGAACCTAACTTTACGAAATTAATGTTACACCATCAAAAATAACCAATAAAACTCCTAAGTTCTATCTGCTAGCCACTTATACTGGGTGATAGGATATAATACGATAGTGGTATTGTGATAAATAACAATCACAATACGCTTTTTTAAAAGAAAATCACAGGAATTGTGCATGCTTTTAGAACACTGACTGTAACTCACGGCAACACGCAAGACAAATAAAAATCTATTTTTATACCTGTCTCCTTTTTATATAAAAATACAAACAAAACCACTTGAAATGTAGAATTGCTGTTTTAACTAGGGGTGATCCATTTTCTATTTTCGATACAATGCAGATATCAGAGAGCTTTAAATAACCCCGGGCACCTGATACTGATATCTTCTCTGTGATTAAACCGACTCGCTGAAAGCTTCTGTTGCCATGTTTTGCAAAAACTTTGTTGCCAGACATTAAGACATGTCCTGTGTCTGTGATCGACATGCAAGATCTTTATTATATCAGTCAACATCACAGGTGCTCACAGCATAAACCACGTCAGTGAATTGGATGGGAAAATGCATCAGATCCAATCTGTTCCAGCATTTCAGGCCAGCACTGTATCAGCATTGTATCAGTGCATCCTTAGTTTTTACTAGAACGTTCACAGTGCTTCTGAATTCTCGGATCGGATTATTTTATTTATTTATTTATTTTTGTACAAGAGCATGGCTCTTAACAGCAGTTTTTGACCGTAATTCAAATCACAACTATATATTAATGCACCCGTTCTAAGATGTTATCATTACTATAGTAACAGCTCATTCACAGGGACTTGAATGGAGAACATAATCCATGTCCAATAATAAACAGATTTCAAAACGATGTGTTGTTATTTAACAACGAACAACGAAATCGTTGATATGGTGAAGCTTTCTGTAAGGAGATATTTATGGAATGAGTCTCCAGTATTGGTGATTTGTAAGAGTGAGTAAGTTTATGCCATGAGATAGTCTTCAGGATGGAGCAAATTGGGCTTTCCTGTTTCGTGCGAACATGACAAGCTCCATGTTTGTCTTGTACTTCAAGAGAGAAAAAGAGAGGCTGGTGAGGGAGAAACTCTTTATAGTTGCGATAACGTAAGCGATAACAGAAACTCGCTTGTCTTGTGGACGTTCCACCACATTACATGTAACTATAACTGGCTAAAAGTACAACGGGATGTACGTAAATAAAAATATTTTTGCAAATGTTGGTAAAAATCCTGTGGTATAAGAGGAATAAAACACTTCTCCATGTGCTGTTATTGGGAAAATAAATAAATAAATCACCTTTGATATGGTAACAGCCCATCACACCACCATGCCCTTGATTACTTTCCTATAACAGCCAGCCCCAGCGTGTTTTATTCCCTACACCCCATTCCCCACTGACAGTTTTCCCAACCCTTCATGATTTAAAATAACACAGCTGGCCAGGAAAGAGCTCAGTCTGGCAACAATGAAGCCACATCACCCCATGGGACACGTTAAATGTCCTCACAGGAAAGTCTGACATTAGAGAGTTCCTCGGTCAATAAAGAATAAATAAATAAAAGATAATAATTTAAAAAAAAATAAAAATAAAAAATAAAGACAGAGAGTTCAGCTTTATGTTTTTAAAATGCACATCACGGGGTGCAGAGCGAGGGGCGTGTCTCAGTGCGTCACACGTCAAAGCGACGTCATTACACGACAAAGAGGAATACCTAGTGTGACACTCTGCAATAATACTCCTCTTTCAGAGGAAGCAAAGCCAAACGGTAACACGGAGTAGCTCCGAAGGCGCATACTAATCAGCATGGCAGTGTGGTTGACTAGAAAGCACGGTGGAATGCTGCATGGGAGTAGCTGGGCTTCCACAGGCCTGCTGTTTAGTAAGCTGGGATAGTATGCGGCTTTGGACTGAGCCTTATAATAGAGAGGAGCTCAGATGTGGGAGTTAAACTAAGGAGATGGCTCAGTTACTCATCAAACTGTACACGTACACCTTCGCCCACGACTCAACTGCCTCTATAGTCAGTCTGCTGCAGCACATCGGGGTCTTTAATTAAAAAAAAAAAAAAAAAAAAAAAAAAAAAAAACCAAGCCTCGTGTAGGAAAACCAAAGGTTCTCTATACACAGGAAACACCGAGGCCTTTTCTCAAAGCTGAGGAAGTGATCGAGCTCGGAAGTGATCAACATGATTCTCACGCTGCCTGCAGCATCCGATTAGCTGCGTGCACAAATACAACAGCAGCATCTTTCTTGTCAATAAGTAAAGACATGGCTATCCGTCAGTCTGCTGACACTGACACACGCAGAACCAGACTGCAATCTGCATACAGTCTAATGGACTCGCTGTAACCGCCCTGATTTTCTTCTTTTTAATCAGTAGAGTCAGAGTAAACAAAACAACAAGATCCCACTTAACAATGCATTCTTTCTTAGATGAAGTCTATAAAAGGAAAAGCAGTGATGGTGCAC
Organism: Pangasius sanitwongsei; assembly: GCA_037576675.1. Classification (NCBI taxonomy): domain Eukaryota; kingdom Metazoa; phylum Chordata; class Actinopteri; order Siluriformes; family Pangasiidae; genus Pangasius; species Pangasius sanitwongsei. The sequence continues at coordinate 14,172,297 of CM075006.1, read as the reverse complement.
TTGGTGCTCTTGTTTGCTGAGATGATCATTGCTTCATGGATGCAGGAAATCAGCCCACACTTCTGGTTTTTTTTATTCTGCTATAATGAAGGCAGCTCGGTGGTCCGTAACCCCACCCAAGCCAGTGTAGTGAGCTAGCTAACAAGTCAGATCACTAGTGAGATGATGTGATAGATAATCGCGCGCGCGCACACACACACACACCGAGGGCTTCTGCTGTCGCTGCTGCAAAATGTTTCTAAGCGACTCTTTCACCTCTCTTTCACCTCTCAGCTCCTGGAGCATGCTGAGTCTGCTTCGTGACTTTTAAACGAGACGGAACTTGCTCTAACCCTGAGCTCTAGCACTCAACCTGAAACTAAAAACACTCTTACCTGGTCCCCGCCTTGTCGCCCATCTCCGAAGGCCTGTTTCTTCAACCGAAAAAAAAGGTGTCTTTAAAAAGAAACGGACTGCCACTCGGAAAGTAAAGCCTTCCTGCTCCCCTCTTCGGCTCGGGCTGGCTCCCCGCTCACAGCGACTTGCTGCTCCTTCTTTCACAGGGTAGTTTCCCGCAGTCCCGAGACGGAAACCTCTGTTTGACTGCCTCTTCTGACAGCCGCCTCCAAGGTCGGCCTCCTTCCTGTGACTGACATTGCTGTCGTCCAATAAGATCAGGTCAAGGATTTGCGTCAACGCGCGGTCACGCCGTCTACTCACGCTTTGGGATTACCAATTAGAAAGCGCTTTGAAGAAGTGGGCGTGGCCTGTAAAGGATAACACTGTGACAGATGAGGAAATTGGAATTGCTATACTATGTCCAAGAATGTATATATGCTCAAACATTAGAGGCTGCTGGAATTTTTAAAAAAAATCTTTTGTTATCCTACAACGTAAATGATAAATGATGGAGTAATTGTGAGAAACCAAGATTTATCAGAAGAAATAGAAGAATATTGCGGCTGCAGTTTTAAAATCCTCAGTGCACAGAACCGCAGTTCCACATGCCCATTTTAACCATGAAATTTCATTTCCCATTCGTGTTTGTTACGCAAAGTAACTGTGATTGTTTCTTCCAGTTTCAGTCAGGATTATGTAATAGACCCATAATCTTGCCTTGAGTCTGAAAATGCTATCTCCTGCCATCTAGTGAGTGGATATGGACGATGCCTTTATATTATATTTGCTAGACCTTCTCTAATTTCCCCCATTCGGAAGACATTAGTTTCTGAATTCTTGAATTTGATACATTTTCTGATTTTATTGACATATAGAAGATGTTCATGCTTGGGTCAGGGTTTGCGATACCCAACATATACTTCAGAGTTGATATAATTTGGAGGAATGTATGTAGTAATATGGCAATAAACAGTGTGGCTAAGATGTTCAGTAATTTTTTTCTTGAAAAGGTCTATTGTTGAAGCAGTTCAGTGTAAAGGCACGTTTCGATCTAAGGAATATCTGTACAACTGCTCATTCTTTCAATTATCCAATCAGCCAATCATGTGGAGGCAGTGTCGTGCATAAAATCAGGCAGATACAGATCAAGAGTTTCAGTTAATGCTCACATCAAACATTGGAATGGGAATATGTGATCTCGATGACTTTGACCTTGGCATGGTTGTTGGTGCCAGACGGGCCGGTCTGAATATTTTAATTATTGCTGTTCCTGGGATTTTCACACACAACAGTCTCTAGAGTTTAAAGAGAAAGGTGAGAGAAACAAACCAAAAAAAATTCAATGTTTTTGGATCTTTAACTGAGCATATGCCCACTATAGCCTCAGGAATGGAACCCGATGTGGTCTTCCACCTCAAGGTTCAACATGTTGTGCATTATGAGATGCTTTTCTGTTCAGCCTGGTTATAATGAGTGTTTGAGTTACCATAGGCTTCCTGTCAGCTCGAACCATTCTGGCATGGATTCCACAAGATGTTGGAAACATTCCTTTGAGATTGTGGTCCATGTTGAGATGACTGCCTCACACAATTCCTGCAGCTTTTTCAGGTGCACTTTCATGCTCCCGCTCTACCACATCCCAAAGGTGTTCTACTGGATTCATATCCAATGAAAGCCAATGAAGAACATTGAGCCCATTGTCATGTTCATGAAACAAGTTTGAGATGACTTCTGCTTTGTGACATGGTGCATTATCGTGCTGTAAGTAGCCATTAGAAGACGGGTAAATTGTGGCCATGAAGGGATGCACATGGTCAGCAACAATACTCAAATAAGCTGTGGCATTCAAGCAATGATTGATTGGTATTAACGGGCCTAAAGTGTGCCAAGAAAACATTCACCACACCATTACACCACCTCCACCAGCCTGGACTGTTGACACAAGGCAGGGTCCATGGATTCATGCTGTTGGTGCCAAATTCTGACCCTATCATCAGTGCACCTCAGCAGAAATGGAGATTCATCAGACTGTCCAATTTTGGTGAGCCTGTGCCCAATGCAGCCTCAGCTTTCTGTTCTTGGCTGACAGAAGTGGAACCCGACATGGTCTACTGCTGTTGTAGCCCATCCACCTCAAGGTTCAAAGTGTTGGGCATTCTGGGATGCTTTTCTGCTCACCACAGTTGTACAGGGTGGTTATCTGAGTTACTGTAGCCTGTCTGTCAGCTCGAACTAGTCAGCCATTCTCTGTTGACCTCTCTCATCAACAAGGCATTTCCATCTGCAGAACTGCTGCTCACTGGATGTTTTTTCTTTATTGCACCATTCTGAGTAAACTCTAGAGACTGTTGTATGTGAAAATCCCAGGATATCAGCAGTTATAGAAATACTCAAACCAGCCCGTTTTGCACCAGCAGTCATGCCATCAGTGAGATCACATTTTTCCCTATTCTGATGGTTCATATGAACATTACCTGAAGTTGCTGGGCTGTATCTTCATATGCATTGCACTGCTGCCACACGATTGGTTGATTAGATTATTGCATGATTGAGGTGCTCAGTGAGTGTAAAGGTGGGCAAGAACTGAGTTCTTAAATTTGAGAGTTTAATCTTTTCTTTTTTTTAAATTAATGATTGAATGATTATTATGTGATTAAAAATGGATTATTTCAGAAGTCTAACTTTGCTTTGTAACTTTCCCCATGTGCCCAGCAAGGGCAGCTCACCCCACAGTCTGATTGCCACTGAAGTAGGCCTTGTGGAAAATGTGAAGAGCCGGTAAAGACTGCAAAATAGGTTAAAATGTCATGTAGAAACTAGGATACTATTTTTGTGGGACAAGAGGAGGATCCACTGGGATGTCCTGGATTGTTTTGTGAGGATTCTCTACAATTAGGTTAAAGCTGAATCAGGCATTATGATGAAATTATCGATAGTGGATTGCATGGTGGTCTATAATAAAGCAATGCTGTGATCAATCTGCCTAAATCCTGGCTTAAAAAGGTGTGTTGTTGCTTCTTTAAGGTAAAGGGCTTTTCTCCAAACAACAGCTACACCACCATTATTACTTGGCTGACACGTATTTCGATGAGATTTCTATGTGCTGTATCTCTACGTAATTAAATTCATGTTGTTCATTTCTGTTTCACAGGTATTCATGAAAAGACATTGTGCTTTATAGAACTGGAATTAGTCAAGTCAATATGTTTTTTTGTGATATCAGAAAGTTATTAAAATGAGCCTGAAGTCTGAAGTGATGGAAATATATTTATTGTTGTAAATAGAACTGAATTCTGGAGTGGGTCTTTCCAGAATTATTATTACTATTACTAACAATTATTACTATTATTACTATAACTATTTTAACTAAATAACCATTATTCTTGTATTGCTACTGCCTTTATACATTTTTTACTATGAGCCTTACTTTGAAAAATGTTATAATTTAAAAGGAAAATCACATTGATGCTGTCTTAAAATTTATTATTATTTTTTTTTTATTATTTAAAAAGCACTCTCTCCTTAAGAAAATATTAAACGCAAACAGGTAGGCAGCAGAAGGGCAAAATAAAGAGAAGGTGAGGCTAAAGAGAATCTAATCAGTCTTTACAAAAGACTTCAGTGGTGTAATTAGATTAGATGCTTCCACATCAGCCAGACCATGAACCCCTGACATCAGACACACCATTAGTTAAATATGCCGACAAAGGCTTAGTCCCCTCCTACTGAGTGTAATGATAGTGTTTAAAGGACTCCTGCTGCTATGAGTGAACAAGGGCTAGATTTTTGTCTAACAAGAGAAATGTAGCAGTAGTAGTAAGTTATGTTAGCATTTTACATTTGAAAGGCTGTAATTCCAATTTTTTTTTAACACTGATGTAATAATATTGGTTCAAATATATAGTTTCGCTGTTGCAATGTAATGATTTTAATCTCTACACTTATGCTTTTTTATTAGTATATCCAATATCCAATAACTATATAGATACATATACAGTAGTTGCACTTTTCCTCATCTTCATTTCAAGAGTTTGTGTAGTGTGTTAAAGAGCACAGGAACAGCTTTGTTCGCATTCTTTTACATGGATCGGAGACTTGTTTTACAGTTTCTCCAATAATGATTACTTAAGCTTAGGACTAGATAAAGCACAAGCTTGTCCTGGATCAGCACTAAAAAGAACTGAACTCTTCATTAATTAAACCAAATTGGAGTGCGAACGCTCCAATTACACATTAATATGCACAACACAAAACACAGAATAACAAAGACTCTAAACAATTATATGCAGAGTTATAGGGAAAGACAGAAAAAGTCATAATATTTTCCTTCATAACACTGTTATATACATATGTAGGGCAGTGATAGCTCAGTGGTTAAGACGTTGGACTGCTGATCTGCTGCCACTGCTGGGCCCTTGAGCAAGGCCCTTAACCCTCAACTGCTCAGTGGTATAAATTAGATAAATGTAAGTCTCTCTGGATAAGGGCGTCTACCAAATGCTGTAAATGTAATGTTAAAAAATGCTATGGCTTGTGTAAAAAGAAAAGTTTGATATAGGCAATGAACACAGCAACAAAGGATGGTCAGGAAGACATTAGGCTGTAATGAACACACACACACACACACACGTGTGTGCACTTATAAAGGCAGGAAGCTGCATTCACAGTAACTGTCCTTTTTCTCATAAACATCCGCTTCATGACTGTCTGTGTATTCCTACTGCACAATAAACAGGAAAAAAACCCTTCGAATGACTTTTAATTTGTGTTACAGCATCTATCCACCACATTTCCAACTGTTCATTAAAGATACAACAGATTTTGCACTAGTCTATGAGAGTAAATTGTAAATTAGATTGTACCTGTTACTTCTTGCCCAATACTTTGGTGGTTTATTCAGATAAGCATGCATGGTTGCATCTGATAGTTTTCCATCTACTCAGGTTCTTGTTCGTCAACCTGGTAACCTGTTTATTGTCTTGATTTTTACACAATGCTCCCAACAAAACAAGAAAAAGCCATGAAATAAGTTATTATAACAAGATTTATAACTTATCAAAAGCTGCCAGTGATTTGCCAAAAAAAAAAGACATTCACACACTTTTTATTCTTGTTCTGCAACAAATATACCATGTTAATGTAGATTATTGGCTGTGTGCTGATGGTGGTGTCATACTCATACAGTGGTCTCTTGGGGTCACTGAGGTCCTACTTCTTGTCTCTTTTGTCTCGCATGTAGTCTATCATCCAGGGATGGAAAAAGTACTGAGAAATTATACTTAATTATAGATAATGTGTCAAATTCTTACTCAAATAAAAGTGGAATTATCCAGCCAAAAATGTACTCAAGTGAAGGTAAAATAGTTGCTGCTTTTAACTGCAGCATTATTAAAAAGTGTTAAAAAGTAAAAATGTTTTTAACTGATTAAAATAAATGTCATGAAAACTATCTTTTATTACTCATCTAAACTGTTATAAGCAACTACACCGTTTTGTCTGAAAAAAAATCTCTGTAAGTTTGCTGGTCATATGCATGACTAATGCTACATAATGCTCTGATGAATTAATCAGAAGTAAAACATCTTAATAACCAATTAATATTCAGCGTTAGATAGAATTTACCTTGCTGCCCAGCACTTTAATAATTGGCATCAGTGCTAGTGTAACCTGTCATTAATAAAGAAAACAGGCTAATGTAGTTAAATATAAATATATACAGTTAATGTTAGAAAATTTGCTAAACTTACCTCAGCGTGCATTTTCAAATTAGATGGAATTCATGCCTTCCAGGGAGGCAAAGGAGTCACCTCATTTTATATGAGTCTTTGCTTACTCCAGCATACTGAAACATTTTACTGAGGTAGGGCCAGTGGTGCTCATCCTCAAGTTCCAGTCTCAGCCTCACGTCCTCAAGTTAGCTGTAGCCTGAGAAGGTCACATCAGATGATGAATTGGCATGATTCTTGATAGTTTCGCCTATATTGATAAACTTGATTGGATACTAAACTGAAATGATTGCATATGAAACTGAGCTCATTTGATTGATATATAGCATACATTCATTGGTTAGATGAGAGAAGAGACCTTCAAGATAAACAGTAAAAAGTAAATAAGTAAAAAGTAAGTATTCAGTTTCAATAACACTCAAGTAAAGTATAAATACCCCAAAATAATACTTACAGTCAGGTCCGGAAGTATTTGGACAATGACAGGGTTTTTTGATTTTGCCTTTATACACCACCACAATGGATTTGAAATAAAACAATCAAGATGTGAACGAAGTGTAGACTTTCAGCTTTATTTT
>CM075006.1:14143650-14165515 GCA_037576675.1 Pangasius sanitwongsei | reverse complement strand
CAAATCCATTGTGGTGGTGTATAAAGGCAAAATCACAAAAACTCTGTCATTGTTCAAATACTTCCGGACCTGACTGTATATTAACAAAGTACAATTGCTCAAATATTTTCCACCCCTGGTATCATCTCAACATTTTCTTCTCTCAGTGTTCATGACTAAATAGCAGATAGTCCTACTTGGCAAATTTGTATCTTGTGAACTCTTTTTTCTCCTTTTTATTTATTGTATTTTCTCTCAATGTCCATTATAGTTCCCTAGATTCAAAGTATCCCAGTTTGCTCCTAGTACCACTTCATTGGGTTTCACTGGGTTTTTATGCTTAAACTGTCTGTTATAGGGCAGATTAAAATGAAATAGAAAAGAAAAGCTTGGGCTTGGCTAATAAAACAATAAATGAAAGCATTAAGATCTTATTGTAATGCAACAAAGTTTTGTGTGAAAATGTCTGTGATGCTTTGTCAGTGAATTAAATAATCAGATTGAACTCCATAAACTTTCAGGAACCATCAGTAGCTCCTCACTGTCATAACTACAAAACCTTCCTGATTGTTTTACTGTAGTTACTGAATAATTAATGGTAGTTAATGAATAATATGCTTTATTATCAACAGTTATCAATATTTATCAACAAATGAACAATAAGGTAGGTGTTTACTAGGTTAATACAAGATAAGGCACCCTGATAAGGAGAAGCAACTGATTGCCAATAAGCTGTCACATATCTTGTCATTCAGAAATGCTGTGTCTGTATTCTAGGATGATTTTTTAATTTGTCACTCTTGGTGACCTTTCCAGATTTGCATTCCAAATCCACTCAATGCAAAAAGCCTGATTACCTCCATCTACTAAAACAAAGACATCACTGGTGAATAACTCATCAGTTTGAGGGGTGAATGCTAAATGCTTCCCTCTCTTATTTGACCTTCATTAGGTCTGACTGGCTGATGAAGTTCCTCGATGATGATGAGGCCAATTGAAAACCTCAATTCCAGTTACAGACCTCAGTGTGGTCTTTTTTTTATAATTAATTTACTGTGAAATTAATCTGAATATACTGACCAAGTAGCAAAAGATGACTGATAAAATATGTATATGTAATATGTGTATGAATGGTATTTGGATGATACCACATGGACATCCTAAATATGGCTGTGGATGTTCTTACTTGGATTGCCTAAAGCCTGCAATTGCTGAGAAGAGTTTGAAGTATCCATCATTGAACAGTTAATAACTTCAGTTTGATACAATAGACTTAAGGTTAAAACCCTAATGATGCTCATACTCAAGTTTCTGTTAACACGATTAGCACTTTTCGACTTTATACTGTGCAGTTATAGAAGAGAAATTATTTATAATCGCACTATCCAGTGTCACCTAGATGAGGACTGGTTCCTCTCATGGTTTCTTCCTCATGTCGTCTCAGGAAGTTTTACCTTGCCACCGTCACCTCTGGCTTGCTCATTAGGGATAAATTTATAAATTTTAAATTCAGATTTCTGCAAAGCTGCTTTGTGGCAATGTCAGTTGTTAAAAGTTATATATATATATAGGTCTATCAGTAATTGCTTCAGTAGTAGAAGTATATATTCAGTAGCAGCATTCGGTAGTTACTTAGAAATGAAGTTCTATGCATACGTGAGATTTCAGTGTCTGGTAAAAGTAATTTTTCTCTAAGGAAAGAAAAAAACAGTTCACTCGGGGAAAAATGGGTTCTTTGTCTGGTTAACGGTTGTACTCAGAGGTTTGTACTTGGACCCTCTTAATAAAAGCCTTCTATTGTAATGTTTAAACCTTAAAGGGAGGGCCTGAAAGACAAACTGAAGGGTGAAGGGGCCACAGTGTGACCTTTTTTTCAACCCTGCTGACCCAGCTTAGTCTGACCAGCTACTGGCTGCCAAAACACAGGTTGAGCTGGTCAAACTGGTAGAAAGAAAGTTTCTGAATTACTACTACTAGTGCAACATAATAGATATCATATCTTTTTTTTTTTTAAAGGAACACAGCAGTAAGGCTGGGTGGCATGATGGTACAACAGATAGTGTTGCCTCCTCAAAGCTCCAGGGCCTGCAGTTCGATCCTGAACTTAGGTTATGGTTTGTGTGGAGTTTTGCATGTTCGTCCATGTGGTTTTCCTTTGGGTTCTCTGGTTTCCTCCTACTGTCCAAAAACATACCAGTAGGTGAACTGACTTCATTAAATCCCATCCAGATTATATTCCTGCCTCACGCCCAGTGTTACCGGTTTTGAATCCTCCACAACCCTAATAAAGTCGTTACTGAAGATGAATGAATGAATAGTAAGGCAGTTGGAATATCTCAAACATACATTGGTCAGTTTAGTCAAGTAAAAAGGAAACTGGAAAATAACCTGCCAGCTCTATGATGATGGAGGTTGAACAGCTTGGCCTGTGTTTTTTCAGCTGGTAGCTCTTCAGATCAGGCTGGACTTTTCAGCAGGGTGTCATGTACAGCAGGGTTCCTCAATCAACCTATCTTTCCCCATGTTAGGATGGCACAAAATCTCATTTAAATGTAATATTGGTGTCTCCTACTGGAAGGCTGTAGTATGCATATAAGCTTGTTAACGGATCATTATGATGGTTATTGTTGTTGTTGTTGTTGGGATCATGGTTATAAACAGTGCTCCAATGTGCCCTAACCTCAATATCCGCTATCTGGGTTGTATTTTAGTCAGGTAATGGAGCTGTTTTTGTATCCCAGTTATCCCCACGTGTCTCATTCGGCTCTGTGTAGTAGAGATGATGAATGTAGGGCGCGATGTTAAGGGGTTTGGTAGCCGTGCGCGTGTGGAGTGGGTGAGGGAGAGGATCCGCCCTGTGAGCGCCACTAACGTGAATCTCGCCACTTCTCGCTCACTCACACTGCAGCGGTTTGGTGCAGCGGTTTGGACTCTCGTCTGTGCGTCAGTCTTACAGCTCCTCTGGCTCTAACTCCAACAGAAAACCTTCCCGGCGCAGACACTGACAGAAAACACTGCCTTTGAACCATGAGGAGGTTTTCGGTGTGGCCTCTTGTGGCCCTTTTCTCGCTGTTAGCACTGAGAGGTGAGTGAAGCCCGTCGGCCCTCTTTTGTTGAAACCCCCGGCGCTTCAGTATGCCGACTTCATCGCTTTCTCTCTCCCTCCCTCTCTCTCTCTCTCTCTCTGTCGACCTGCATGTTACACATACTGCGTGGTAACTAGTTTATATTTTGTAACGGTTTTGCAGCATTAGAAATATCTGAGCTTGGCTTTTACACACTGTTCGGCTTCACTTGTGAGGAATAAACAGGCTACAGCATTGTGTACACCAGACCGTGTCTGCCTTCACGCTCTAGGTAGCTGTTACGAGTCAAAGCTCGTAGAAAGCACAGGTTTTCCTCATGCAAGACCAGAGCTCAAGCTTTAGTCCACAGGTTTTCCCTATGCAGTATAAGATCTGACTCTTATACCTTAGTAAAATGTTTCCTTCACTGTGTTATATGTAACGGTGCACATTGTGCAGTGCGACAGTCAGCATATTCACGAGGATATCTGTGCCATATTGCACTAAGTATACTGATGTATTGCTTTTCCTTCTAAATACGCGGATTAATAATGATACTTTCTCATATTTTTTTTCAGTAAATCCTCAATATCATGATTTACAAAAATGCACTTTGTAAATCATAATAATAATAATAATAATAATAATAATAATAATAATAATTTTATTCCGACGCAGGAAATGGACCATGTAACGAGAAGAATTCGGTGATATCACATTAGTGTTAGTTTTAAAGAGTCACGATTGTGTCAGATTTGAAAATGCTGTTACAGGCTGTGAGAAATCAGCTCGATGGGTTTGTACTGGAAACACGCCCATAGTAACAATAGCGGTGTCGCCGGTCTCGTGCTCTCCAGTAGCGTGCAGGTGGAGCTCAATGCGCATGCGCATGCAGGGCCACAGCGAGCCCAGGTGCAGCATCAGTGTTGCATGGGTTTTGGGGACTGCGGAATACGGGGAGATACCATCGCATTTTTACAAGGGGTGGTGATTCTACACGAACGCGCTTTTGGAAGGGCAAACACTTTTTTCAAGGCTATTTTCTACCACTAAGACGGGGCTGCGTACTTAATTTACATGTTGGAGTGTGCGAGTGGCATTTGTCTTGTTAGTGGGGAGCTAATATCATGCAGCTTTTGGTGTCCCCCTCCCCTACTTTGCAGTAGTCTACCCACCCAAAAAGCCTGAATGAGGAGTTGCAGTCAGTGTGAAGACTCATCTGTCCTCTGTCTCCTCTGCTCTATCAGCCACACCCTCTCTGTGTTTGTAATCAGATCCACGCTAGAAGCCATGTGCTTAAGCCCGTCTCATTAAATTCATTATTTATGCAAGGATGCCTATAGATCTGTGTCCAGGCTTTTTGCATTTTGCAGTCATTATTACTTGACTCCTTTACTGCTCTGTCACAATAAAATGAAAAAGGAAAAAGTCTGACATCAGTACTTCATTAACAGCTGCACAAAGATTCAGGAATTGGTTAATGCAATGATAATATGTTTGGGAAAGTGAAGATATTAGGTCAGCCCATGTATTTGATATCAAATATGAAATTGATTGCATATAACTAGATCTGCTCATTATTGTATCACAAATCCACATTCATATATGATACAGTCAAGAGTCGAAACTCACAAAAGCAGGCAGGTAAATTCCACTCTGCTGCCTTGGATTGCCATTTTGCTTCTCTGTTGTGGGAGGAAAATATAGAGTAAGCAATAGGCACATGGGTTTGGTCACATGTGACAGTGGTAGCATGCTGAGCTGGCCTGGCAGCAGTGCACACGGTGCATGGTGTTTTTAGTGCTGTTACTAATCCTGGCATGGAGTGCAAAGGCCTCTGTCCAGAAAAAAAAAAAAAACAGCTGCAGGGAGAGTGACAGAGATAAGACTTATAGACAGGTTAGAAGGCTACAGAAGGCTTTTGGAAGGTAGTGTATGACATCACACATGTGAAATAAAATGAAGATCAATGAAGTAAAAAATAAACAGTGAGCCCCCAGTTAAGGACAAATGCCTTGTTCGATTAAAAATGAAATCCTCCATTTGTCATTTGGACTTTCTCAGACAGTTGCCCAGACATCCCAGTCTTAAACTATAAGCTCTTTAATCAAAATGGCTCACAAGGAAAAATCCTCTTTGAAATACCTTCTTTGTGAATTATGTGAATACAAAAGGGTTTTTTGTGTATTATGAATATTGCCCTTGTGCACAGACCAGCTGTCATTTTCTTGCCTTTGTTGTTATCTAGAGAGGCTGGAATGTTTGTTATGCTGTGAGATGTCTATGTTAAAAGTCCTTGAATGAAATAATGTCATGATATTATTCTACAAATTAATGCACGTTTTAGGTTTAGTTTTGTTTTGGGACATTGAATATGACTAGTTTTCCTGTCTTGTGGCTATTTAAATGCCAGTGTTGTCAGTGAATGTTATCAGGATGTCTGTCTTTTGTTCATGGTTTAGATTTTTTTTTTTTTTTAAATTGTACCATGTCTGGTGTTCCAGGTCTGGCACAGGAATTCAGCCTGGCCGATGCTTTAGATGATGATGATGACAAGCCACTGTCTCGTAAGTGAACGTTTTCTTCTAAACTTTTCTTTGCCTTGATAAAGCCACAATAACCTTTTCTAATGTTCAGCTGAAAGCAGGACATATTATTATTGAAAATGAGTCTTCCAACATAAGACTTTATGTTCTGGCTTTAATTTCAACAGGATTTTAAAAAAAGGATATTTTTATTACAGGAATTGTCATGTTGACAAGAAGAAATGAGATTTTGGACTCAGAATGATTAATCCTATACAAATGAATAAAGACTGTTAATGCTAAACTGTCAGAGAGACTCGCATTGCTAATTAGAAAACGAAGTTTAAGTGTAGAATCTAATCAGACTGAAATCTGTGATGTTTTGCTTCCCCTAGCTACTCCAAAGCCCAAGGCAAATGACCAGCCTGGAGGAGCAGGTACAGGTGGAGGTAATCACAACCCAACCGCTTTTAATAAATAAATAGCTTCAATTAGTATCTGAATTACTTCCTACATTGTAATAAATCCCTCATGTCCTAAAGAACTGCCTGATAAGTGATAATTGATTCTCCTCAGTTGTTCTAACACAGGCTTTTGTGTTGCTCAGTAGATGAACCTACCGAAAAGCCTCCTGTCATGCCCAAAGACCCTGTCAAGCCCAAAGACCCTGTCAAGCCCAAAGATCCTGTCATGCCCAAAGATCCTGTTAAACCCAAAGACCCTGTTAAGCCCAAAGACCCTGTTAAGCCCACGGCCAAACCCAAACAAGGTGAGAGTCACCAATATGAACCCAATTTCTCTTTTCTCTCAAGACATTTTCTAACTGCCTATTTCCAGCTGCTTCTTTTCAAGCTTGGCCTGTACTAATTCATGCACTTTCTTTAGAAATCAGCGTGTAGTTCTGACATGGACACAGATCTTATTCCTCAGCATCACAACACGCTCTGTCTGCCAGCATGCATTGATTTTTTGTGGTCCCATATCGAGCAGGGCTATAGCACTTATCCTGCACATAAACGACCCCGAGACCCTTAAGTACCTGACAGACACAAAAAGGTATTATCAAAAGTGGATTTATGGGTTAACCAGCAGGCTGAGTAATTTCAAGTTAGTCTTAAGCTGAAACCAATGTCACCCTGTCTGACTCATGTCAGGGCTGCCTTTAGGTGAGTGCAAATCAGTAGCCATGAACACAAAGGTAGCGTACTCTCCACGATAATAGTATTATTCTTATAGGAATGCACTGTAAAAAAAACAGCCAGTGCAAATTCTAGACATTTTCCTGTTTTATGATAATAGACATGGCCGTTAATCATGACTGTTTTAAAGGGTCTTGGTGTAAAACAGTGCGTCATTTAATCACTCAGTTCACCGTACCTTTCATGGTGTTTATACACAGTGGGTCTCTTTCTAACACTAATGCTGAGTCATTTTTTAAATCCTCACTTCAGCTACAAAGCAACTCTTGTGTGTGTCTTTAACCTTACTAACCTGCTAGCCTTTACTGACAGAGGAGACCCTTGCTGATTTCTTTGGGCCGACCGTGCGGCCTGCTTTGTTGCCCCGCACAACCTCCAGACCCGTCCGAACCTCTGCCCCGCCTCACAAGCCCGGTGTGTATTGTGTTGTCCGTGTTCGTTGTCCCTCGGTGAAGCCACTCATAGTCCCTGAGTCTGTGTGTGTCCATTTGTACAGGCAGATTCAAAGCACATGAAGGAAGACACTTACCTGTAATATACCTGCCACCATTTTTCCTTTAATGCTTTGAGTTTATAGCTTTTCGATGGGAATCAATGTTTTGATTCAGAAAAGTGTCAGAAAAAACATTCTTTCCATGTTTTTTTGTCCATTGACCTTTTTTCCAGTGTTACTCTCATGCCCATAAATTCACTACATGTACAATCACCAGTGTGTTGCTGTCATGTACTGCGAGTTGAGACGGATGCAAATGCAGTATAAGCGTTTATTAAAGACAGGCAGGCAGACAAAATCCAAAACGTGAGTCAAAACTTGTAAATATTAAACATGCAAAGGTCAGGTGATCTACAAAACGGCTATGCCAAGGGATATCCAAAACACACAAACTAGGGAAAAGAACAAGGTTAAAAAAAAAAAAAAACATGGAACAAGGCTCGGTATGAACAGGCGGCAAAACACTGAACAATACTTTGCATCGTACAAAGAGGGATGAGGGTTTAAATACACAAACTAATCAAGGGCAAACTGAACACAGGCGACAATGATCATGACACATAAGGGAGACAAGACAGGGGTGGAGACAGGACATGGATAAAAAAAAAATCACACGTGGCAAAATAAATAAAGACACGACAGCACGGAAACACACACCGTCACACGGGTGCTTAAGCGTGCTGAGTGCTTCTACACTCAGTGCTCGGCGTGAAGGGGAAATACCTGACAGATACCCGCATGCATGTTTCAGTATCTACAGGCTGCAAGCTTAAGTGCGCTCTTCAGCCATCACTTCCACTCTTTTCTGCCTTTACTGTAATCATGCATGCCAGCCTCACATCACTATATCCACTCTTGCATCCCATCCATTGTATCAAGTGGTACACCTTGTTTCATATTTTATGTAACTTGTATGTTTATGTATAAAGTAAGGAATAAAACATGAAAGGTAGTGCATTGTTTTATTCCTCTTATACCCCAGCAACTTGTTAATGTCATACTTTTGTCCTTTTATAGTCACTAATTACAAGTAATAACAAGTTAGTTCTTATAATCATTTTTTTTGTTATAACAGCTATAAAGTCGTTCCCTCACCAGCTTCTCTTTTTCTGTCTCTCTCTCTCGTGCTCTTTCTTGAAGCAAATAAGACAACAAATGCAGCTTGTCACATAACCGAGAAGTCCTCTTTCCTGGTGGCTTTCCTGTTAAATAAACGTCTCCTTGCAGAAAGCTTCACCAGAGCAACACTTTTTAAAAATCTGTTTTTCGTTAGGCTTAAATTACGTGAGCATCCGTCATACAGGTCCCCATGAAGGAGCTGTTACTATAGAAACAATAACATCAGAATGAGATGTGCTGTTATAGAAAATCACTCAGTCTTTTCTGAAACATGAGGTCTGAGCATTCAGCAGTGGTATAATCATGCATATTGGCTTATTAATAGGTGTTAGTATCATTGTGATATTTTTCAGGCTTAACTGATACTGTCATGGAAATATATTGTTATTATATATATTTATATATTTACACAGATGTCCTAAAAATGCACACACAATAATAAATAACACTTATCTCTTAGGTCTACCTGAGCTTAACCTTGCTGATGCTTTGCTCCCTGAAAATGACAAGAAAAATCAAGAGGGTGAGTGTTCATTTCTGTAATTCACACTAAGTTAGATTCATCTTAAAGATGAATATTGGTGCAGTGTTTATGGTGCCGTTAGAAAATCAGCAGTGCTGTAAAAATCCAAAATCTGCTTACTCCCAAGAAACAACAGAAAATCCATTTCATTTCATGTTATACTTCACTGCAGGAGAAAGCTAGAACCAGCTAGCCAGACTTTTTCAAAATACAGATGAGTGACACATTAAAGGAAAACTAAGCGTGGTACTATAACAAGCACAGATGCTTCTCCAGAAGTATACTGCGTGATACAGTTAAGCGGTTCACATCCTACCATGCTCTGTTGCATATATAAACTGCTGAGCAGGCAAGATGACAACTGGAATTAAGAACTAAGTGATTTTGAAAGAGGGCTTATTATTGGGGCACAGATGCAGGCGCTTCAGTTAGACAGGCTGCTCAGCTGGCTGTGTTTCAGTAGAAACAGTGACTAAATCGACATGTTCATTCAGATCTGCGGAAAGACGTCAGTATCTCGGGTTGGAAATTGTGGTCAGAGTACACATGCAGTGATTGCGATGCTCGTGGATTAGTGCCGTTAGTGCTGATCAGCCTGGCAGCAAGAACAGTCTGTCCATATCCACATGTTGTTTTCTAGTTTAATGAAAGCCCAGTCTTAGTTTGTCAAGAAGACGAATCTAACGTGGCAGAGCAGAATAAACAGGTCAGCAGGTCTTTATTTTTATGCTGTAATTCTACTGAACTACCTGGTATCACCTCAGCCAAACAGTGGGCTGTTTTTCAGAAGAAGAATTCTCTCTGAATGTGTAATTATTTCCATGGCTGGACCTAAACTGTACCTGGAAAAAAAAAAAAAAACAGCCATCAAAAGGCCAACTAAAGCTTTCAGATGTTAAAAGTGGTGAATAAGGTTCTCAAATTGCGCAACAGAAAAGAAAAGAAAAGCAGAAAAGCAAACTGGTGACCTCTGGACGATGCCACAGCCATCTGTCACTGGGAGTTAAGAGAGCAAAGTTATTAGCCATGCTGTCTGGGTGGGAGGGATGACATACTGTCTCTCCCCTGTAGTCTGTAGCCATTTAACATTTGTGACTTATGAAGAAGGCAATAGTCTGATAATATGCTAATGCCAGTGAAGTGACTTGTATGAGAACGAATTGTGAAAGTGAAATTAGAGGGAACTCTATGGCATCTCGTGTTCCTGTCAGATAAGGACTTTGGAGGAGGTGACAACAGGCCCAGTATCGGTGGTGGAGACAGTGGTAAGGAACTGCTTATGAGTGACGCTTTCTGTCACGGGAATGAAATCTGTATCTCTCTTCCCTCTGTCATCTGTCTGCTATGATGTTGAAATTTTCTCCTGCATCAGATTTGAAATTCACCTTTGCCATTAATAAGGTCTAATCAGCAGTTTGGCTCTGATTATAGTCTCGTGTAATGTAGGAAGCACAACTAATAAACCACCCACAATGATTCGGTCCTGCCGCTGTACACACCATATAATCAACACACCTGCATGGTTCTTGCTTATGGCTTTAGCTGCCAGGTTTGCAGATTTCCTGATGTATCTTCTGCTGTATCTTGTCCTCAGTTTTCCTCTCCTTTGGAATGTCAGGTCATTCTTTCCTGCTTTCAGGAGATAACCTCTCTCGCTGGTTATTGTTGAGGATTTTCTGTAGTGTTGGGGGTTTCTGTATGTGAGAGACTTTTACATGGTGCTCACAGAATAACAGTCTTCGACTAACTTCACAGGAGGCCAGTTTACAGATTCTGACCTAGAAGACTTGAGTAATGGTGGCCACTACCAACCAGACAAAGGGACAGGTAGTATATTAGACCAGTTTCTTTCTTTTTTTTTTTTTTTTTAGCACCCTTCATTCTAGAGAGAAAAAAAACAGATCGGATGTCTATTGTGTCTGCACTGACTTTATCACACTAATAATAAATTACATGGTACGAGGGATAAGTCAGTATTTACAGATGTTCAAAAAAGAAAAAAATTAGGTAACCCTTGACAGTAAGATTCCCTTACGTAACATTTTTTACTGCGTTTGTAAACATTTGTTTAAATGTAAAGTAAAAACACCTGCATTGGTTAATGGTGATTCAATCCATGACTAAAAATCCACATAAATTATTAAAAATTAAATTACAATTAATGTTCCTAAATGTTGATAATGTAAACTTTGGGTGTATTTTTTATTTTTAGTGATGGTGTGAACACTGGTTATGTGGTTTATTATTTAAAAAACATCAGTTAATACAAGTGTTATATACTTGTTTAATATTGCTTGTATTAATGCTGAAGTTCATGCTTTGTTCATGTTGAGTACAGTGTTAAATAATGTCACCTATGGGACACCTAATGTAAAGTGTTATCAAAAATGTTACAGTGAATTAGTCGTTTGGAGTATTATTTATTGGTAATCAGATTAATTGTGTTAATCATTCTCTAGTGTCAGAACTCGATAGCCCACCTGAACGCAGCGCTGTTACTTAAAGGCTTTAAGGGGGGGCACGTTTCATTTTCTGTGTGGGGGGAAAAATGTCTTTTTCTAATCATCACAATTTTAATTTTACTTAAGTGACAAATTCTGATCGTTCTACTGATCTCTACGTGGCACTTGATTAGGAGAATGTGTGTGTTTCTAGGAGGTTCAGGTGGTTCAGGAGGTTCAGGTGGTGTTGTGGACCCTGCTGATGACGGTGATTATGGTAAGAATTATATCCTTTTTCCAGCATAGTGTTGGTTAAAACATTGAATCTTCCTTTTTTCGAGTGTTTTATTAGAAAATATAACATGCCAGATCAATTTCCAAGGATCCCAAAAATTTCTGTGTGTTTCCCCCCCAAATGGTTCACCTTTTTTTAGACAGCATGGCAGAGACTGGCACCATTGCTGGTATTGTAAGTGCCGTTGCCATGGCGCTGGTTGGTGCAGTCAGCAGCTATATCTCCTACCAGAAGAAGAAGTTCTGCTTCAGCATACAGCGTAAGAACCAACAGCTAGCACTTGATTGTCATGTGGACCGTATGTCCTGACTCTTCCAGTGAACCTTACTGTCACGGTCTTCCTTCACAGAGAGTCTGAATGCAGATATGGTTAAAGCAGAGAATCCAGAAGCCGTCGTGGCTCAGGAGCCTCAAGGTAGAGCTTGGGTCTTTTTCCATTGTTAGAAAGATGGTTTAAACTACTACGCAGTAGAGGGGCAGACATGTAAATGTTTTCCTAGGCCACACCGAACTAAAAATCCCACCGGACTTATAAAAGATTTGGTAACACTGATTTTATTCATACGTATGTGAGTGTGATGCCCACAACAGTCCAGGAAAGGCTAAGCTCACTGAGAAACTGAAAGCACATTGAAGACAGAGCCTCAAAAGTAAAGGAGTTTCTCAGAAGCCGAGTAATAGTTATTTTGACTGACTTTTGAAGGGCCAAAATCTGGAGACAAATTACAGAAAATGACAAATAGGTTGTAGTAAGTTAAGATTTACATGTAAATCTAGAAAAGAGGGATCTACACTGTACCTAGGTGATCATTCTATTGTTGACATTCACACACTGCACAGGGAAAGTGCTATTTTAAATTATTCTAAATGTCTTGGTGACTGTCGGTCAGACATTTCTCACACTGATGTGTTATTACACACGCTAGGGATTATATGGTTCTTTGTAGGTTGAGACATAACAGATCGGTCACTTTTCTATTTTGTCATGTGCCAGTAGCAAGAAAAGCAACCTGGACACGCACAGGAATGGCTCAAGATCACCGTGTCACTCAAATTAGTCCTGGCTCTGAAGTGTTGCACAGCGTTAAAAAATTCATCCTTCAAAAAATATTCGTACTGGTCTCTGAATGTCCATTCTTTCCTAAACTCGGCATGTATTAATTTCCTAGTGGCCTAACGCCAGCTCAGCCGTTGCACAGAACAGCGTTCATGAGCATTTCTTTTGTCGTAGTTTACAGATTTGTGTTGGCTTTAATTATTAATATGAAATGACTCTTACACAAAATGTTTTATTATATCCATATGAGCAATTGAAATAAATGTGATTTAAACCTGACAGCGTCTATATAAAATTGCTGTAACCCATGCCAATTATACGATCTGAAGCTGATCAGTCGGGGTTCACATTAGTGAGTAAATTTGCATAGATTTACATAAACCTCAGAAACTAGTGTAGGATATGAACACTTTTCCAACAGGATTTTCATTAACAGCAAATTTCTAAAAGCAGAAATTAATTTGTTCAAATCCAGCTTGATAAATGAGGCAGACTGGTTGGTTCTGGTTCCGATTTGTTTTTTGTTTTTTTCGTTTTTTTTCTACATTAAGTTTGACAGTTTGTACTTGACCACAATAATCATCCTTTCTTCAAAAAAAAAAAATTAATCATATTAACTTTGACAAAATCTTGAGATGCTCAAGTCAAGTAATCTTTCCACATGGAAGTGTCACAAGAAAGAAAAGGGCTAAATAGTGTGCTAATAGTTTGTTATAATGCAGGACAAAAACAAATGCAGCACAATAAATTAAATACACAGAAAATTATGCATTTATCCAGATGTTTTGTATCTTGTGCTTTGTCATATATACATAATTTTGTTGAAACTGTTGCCATTTTCATTTTACAGTTCAGCAAACTCTCCTCCAGCCCCCCAATGCTGAGCCGCCCACAGAAGACAATGCGGTGTAACCTGTGGTACGTCTCCCAGCCTGAAGAGGGAGCAGTGCTCAATGCATACACGCTCTCAGTGGGGGAAAAAAAACATCTGCTTTGTCACAAAGTCAAACTTTCTGTGAATATTTGCTTAACTGTTTGCCTTCATTGTCACTAATACGACTGTTTACAATATTATTCCTATGAAGTTGAAAATCGTGCAGAAGTTTATTGTGTTGCTAATTGAAAGTACAAACTCTGAGACAAACTGTTCATGCATTAGTGCTGCTCCAGCTTTTTGTTTCCATCACACTCTAGTGTGAAAGCATCACTGTGTAACTAGTGTGTATCATTAATCCACAGTCTGTGATTGGATTATCCACATAATGGTAAAATAAGTACTTCTACAGGACAAGATTTAGAGCAGGGAAGCCTGACTGTGGTCCTGTGTGGTTACTGTTCAGTACAGTTTGGGAATTTTCCTGAATTCCTTCTTCCTCTCCTCGGGTCATTACGTAGGAGTGTTAGGTGAGAGAAATCATCACACTGTGGACGAGTCCTGGAATTCAGGCCCAGAGCCAGGCTTCCCCGGTTTATAAATTGATTGCTGATGAAGGTGACCTTAAAGTAATTCCCAGTTGCTGAAGGTTTATTATCTTTTTCAAGCACCTGTTTCACATTTTAAAAAATGACAATGATTTGTATATTTGTGCCCTGCTTTTTTTCAGAGCCATGTGAATCAATTGTTGTATATAGGCAGTTTGTTTGTGCCCTGGCATTGAGCAGGACTTTTGAGAAGCTTACAGAAAACTGAAGATAGCTGCTCACAGTTTAATTTGCTTTAAAAAAAAGTGACTGATAATTGGAAGTGAGCTTACATGTATCAAAAGGTGGTTGTGTTGAAGAAACCTTTGCTAATTTGCTGTTTTGTGTGTGTGTGAGAGAGTGTGTGTGTGTGTGTGTTTACATCTGTGGTAGCAGATTTTTCAGAGGCGAGCTTACTGTAATGAAGACGCCCAAGTATACTTGTTCGGGATATGTAGAAACTAAAGTCTTACATGTTAGCACAAACATGTTATGTTTTTTTTTCCTTATTAGGGAATTTGCCGTTTTGGAAATTTTTAAAGATATTGTGCTTGTAAAATGTGCTTTGCGTGTTATTCATGTTTGTACTCAAATGGTTGTTATTGGTGTATCTTTATATACACTTGTAGCAGTGTAGCTACAGTACAATAGATTTTGTTAGCAGTCATATTAATAGTCATATTAAGTGTTCGGGATTAGATTTTTGTCTTTGATCCACTTACATTCTATTGTCCCTTTTACAGTTTTGCTGTGTTGGCTGTGTTCCAGTTGGTCTGTGTTTGGTAACTTCCTCCCTCCACTCAAACATTGTGTTTGACAAGGCTTGGTTGCGCTGTGTGAACGGTTGTTTTCCTCAGCTTTGGATTTACTTGTAGGGCCCAGAGGTTTTTGGAGTTTGAAGAGGAGGCAATAAAAGATTTGGAACACAGCCCTGTTTTCCTTTCCGAGGTTCCCCAGTTTTTCCCGTCACCTCCTTGCCGAGCTCAATTCTGCTGCACCTTCTCTATCTTTTTAGCCACTAGCTGCTGGTGCTTCACTTCTTAGGCCTTATCCTGGTAAGCGGCCGCACTATCGCAAAGGAGAGTTCAGTATGCTGACTATCAGCTTCAGCTGAATGTGTGTGTGGTCGAACTCTTGGTAGGACAGTCCAGTGTATTACAGAAGAACACAGACAGAACATCCACAACGCCTCTACTAAATATGGTTGAATGTCCGCTTGTACGCAACACATCAACAATGTCACGTCCTATTGAGAGTTCCAGTCGATGTTTATAATCTAACAGAATGTAATTTTTTTTACTCTGCTGCATTTTTCTTGAACACTTTGACGTAGCATCTCTGGTGTTACTTTTGGCAAAAATGTAAAACACCAAAGACAAGGCAATGATGTCGTGATCTTGTTCCTTTGTGCGTTTTTGCCTCAGATTCTGGTGACTGTTCAGACTTGGTTTGTAGCGAAATTTCAAATTCACAAAGGCCTTGAAAAACGTACATTTTCAACTATTTAAAAGCAGTGCGTTCTTTGTAATTGACTGTTAAATTTCCCCTGCTTGGTGGATTTTAAGGATGTACTGTGATTACTGTGGATACGTCTGTGAATCAAGTTATTGAAAAGGCCATGAGTTGGAGGTTGCATTTGGTTTCTAAGGAATTCTGGGCTCTTGGTGTCTTTTGGATAGGAATTGCAAAACTTTTTCTATAAGGGTGAAAACAGATGCATGCTTAGATTCTTTAGCTGTAGACAGTTTTTCTTGCTTACTGCATTGACGTATGAAGTTTGGACGCGTTCTGTAGGGAGAGAGTTTTCTGAAGTGTTTTGGATTTGCACTGCCAGTGAAGTGACATATTTACCACCAACACCACAGATCAAATCGAAATGTTATATACTGTAGGACTTTGCATTGTCTCACCAGTGCCTGTTCACGTCAGTCCAGACTCCTTGCTGAGACATAGACTCCCCATCGTGTGAAGGCAAGAGGTTATTTAAGATCTACCGACAATCTTCTGCTTCAACGGTCAATTTTCTACTTGTATTTGGCACTAAAGATCTGTTTTAAGTCTCAATTCTCACTGGCAATACCTGATAGAAAGAGATTAACATGAAGAAAAAACATCAATAAAAAATACTGAAAATGAATTTGACTTGGATTGTTTTATTTTTTTTTTTTTTTCACTGGAATGTCAGAAGCTTCTTCAACTTGGCCACAAATCTGACAAAGTCAGGTACATTGTCAAGTATTGTCCCAAAAAACCTCAATGGTGGATGGGCGATGTGCTCACTGATCACTTGAATATAAACACCTGTACATCTGCTCATCCATGCAATTATCCAATCAGCCAATCACGTGGCAGCACCGCAATGCATAATATCAAGCAGGACCAGATCGAGAGCGTCACTTAATGGTTTACACAGAATGGTGTGAAAAAACAGCGGCAGTTCTGGGGGTGGACACTCCTTGTTGCTGAGAGAGATTAGAGGAGAATAGCCAGACTGGTTTGAGTTAATAGAAAGGCCATGGTAACCTCAAATAAGCTCTCTTTACAAACATGGTGAGCAGAAAAGCATCTCAGAATGCACAGCATGCCAAACCTTGAGAACAGTAGAAAATCTCATTGGATTCCACTCCTGTTACCCAAGAACCTGGAATCAGGAATCTGAGGCTACACAGACTTACTGAAACGGGACGATTGAGGACTGGAAAAAAAGAGCAGTTTTAACAATCTTCAACTGTCCAGTTTCATTGTGTTGCTGTTACATGATGGGCTGACTGGATATTTGTATGAATAAACAGGTATACAGGCATTCCTATTAAAATGACTGGTGAGTGTATAGTATAAGCATTAAAATACAGACACAAAGTGCAAAGGTTGTGTGTGTGGGGGCTGTTAATTATGAATCCTCACTAAATGCATAGTCTAGAAGACTAGTTTTTAATCAGGATTTACAGTCACCTTTTGCATGTATATCTGATCTTTTTTAATCTTATCCTTTATCCCTCTACAGCACCTTGAGTTCCATTGGGACCCTTTTCCCTGTTTGCACTGAAAGATAAAAGACGTTCTATTGGGGCATCTTGTAAGTAAGCGACGTAACTAAAATCTGGTAGCTGTTATGAGAACTGTAACACGCCTCCAGTTCCAGCTCCTTCACTGCACTGACGATTCACAGTTCACCCTTCATCACATCGAATGGTTCATGTATGAAACACCAGTGGACTTTCACTACCCTTTACAGAGCAGCATGTATGGAAGCAAAACAGAGACAATAATTCAATATGTAATTCATCAAATTTAAACACCAATGGATTCATAGCATTGAAAAAATAATAACTTGAAATACACAGGTCTTTAAGGTTAATTTTTTTTTTTTACATTAACCTCCTAAGGAGTTTTTTTTCCGTGTACACATATTCAAATTCATGCTTTCGAAACAAAAAAAAAAAAAAAAAAAAAATCAAGCACCTATATTCAAATGGTTTTTTTGAATGCAATGATCTGATATCTAGCTGATCAGAACATGGCCTCTCATTCCAGGCTCGTCTACATTTGCCTGTTCCTGGGCAGCCCTGATGCTTGACTTGTACTTTTTTCAAAGTGAATTTTGCTGGTCGAATCTGAGCACTGGAACGAGCAGCGTGAACTATGCTATGATGATATGATCAATTTAATTATCAGATTAAATGGCTTTTATCATTCAAATCTTTAGGTCTCTGTTTTGCTTCTCATTGACGACACTGTTCATTACCAGATAAATTTATTCAAACAATACCAGTGACATGTCCATGAGGCAGGGATGGCCCTGTACTGAGGCATACAGCTCGACATTTTAACACCTTCATACTAAAACACATTTGACTATTTATTCAGTGCCTCCCTATATTAGCAACGTGAAAGACAGATCTATGAGAAAATAATACTGAAAATGACTGTCAAGTTTCAGTGTGATGACAAAGTGGACATAAGATGGAAAGTAACTAATAAATACAAAAATAGAAGAATTATTAATAAAAAAACATTTAAAAGAACGTCACGTAGCTAAAAACTGCATTCAGATGTTAAAACACGAACAGGAGTCGGCACACAGGAGCAAATGAGGCCACAGGGAAAGATGAAAATGCAAGTACAAATATATTAATACATTTTTTTTTCATATTTACAGGTCAAATACTAGATAGTGAATACTATGAATTCATGCTGCAGACATGCTGACTATCATTACAAGATATATTTTTCACAGTTTATAAAAAAAATGGATTTATAAAATGTGACACTAGGTTACTTCTCTATAGTTAAAAAAATGCAAACAGGAATGTGCGTGTGTGTGTGTGTGTGTGTGTGTCTGCCCACTTCATTCTCATCCACTCCCTACTTGTGCCTGAGAGTGCATTCGCTGACTAAACACAGTATGTGCTCTTAAATAGGTATTGTGCAAGTGTGTGTGTGTGTTTAGACGGCAGTGTGAAGTGGTGTACCACCATGAGAGGAGGAAGAAGCATGCTCTGAAGATGAGGAGATGGAGCGTGATGACGTGGCCTCTCTCTGGAGCTCCTCCACTTTCTTCTGTAGCTCAGCACGCAAAAATAACAACTCCTTCAAATTCTGATGGACTGGCATCTGCATAAGAATCAACAAGGCACACAAACATCAATTTCGTTTTGGGACACTGATGTTCAAAATGATTACATTAGCTTTATATTCCATTTCTGTATCATTATTAAAGATCAATAATCAAACTGGTTTAACCTTAATCTTTACTGCTAACTATTCCTGAAGTGTTTTGGAATGAATTCCGGCCACGTTATATACTGTATATGAAATGGTGCAAGTGTCATCACTAGTAACTGCATGTAACTGCTTCATTTCATTCCCTTTACTGAGACAACAACTAAAGAGGAACGTAGCAGAGGAGAGAAATGCACAGGAATCACAAGAAAACTCAGTTACACGTAATAATAAAAACAAATCTCACACTGTTGGGCTTTAGTTTGTAATGCAGCGAGACAATAAAGCCCAACCAAGGAGTGTACTTTAAAAAGAAAAGTGCAATGATGTGGCAGAACAAGAAAACCTACTGATTTATATTTAGCTTGTTGAAAATGGAAACCTGTACACACAAAGTAGAAGTGAAAATGCAACAACTGAAGACTCGACAGCGTCAGAGGTTCTTGTGTGTCGAGTCCTGGTGCATAGGGCACTTATGGATACTGGCTTTTCTGTTAGCTTTTTGCTATTACAAATGGTTATTTATTTATTTATTTTTTAAATAAGCAAACTCAGTGGAAACAGGAAATAAAAAGTGATGTTCTTTAACCTGGAGTATCATTTACAGTTTCATTTTGCTCTCCTAATAGTTTGAGGGGACGCTGTTCAGTTACACATGAAATAACTGGGTATTTTGGAACCACTAGTTTTAAGCAGTTCTCCATCGCTTCATAGAGTGCGTTTTGCAGTATAATCACCTGTGGCCTCATGCGTGGGTTCCAGCGCACATAGTAACCCACCCAGAGCTCCAGATGTCTGAGACTGGCCAGTGGATACAGCACCTGGTTTTTGTAGTCCACATACAACGGGTTAGTAAAGTCCTCCTGCTGACTGTTAACGTAGGACCACAATGATATCGTTTTACTCTGTACTTCCTAAAAACAAGAAAGAGGGAAAGGAGACAGAGAGAGAGAGAGAGAGAGAAAGAGAGAAAACACACTAAGTCATAATACACTTAGACAAGTTAATTTCAATTCAGAATATTCCAACAGGCTGGAAAGTCTCCCCCCATTAGTGAAAAAGTGGAGCGTACCTTTTCCATTCTCTCCTGTTCACTGTTGTAGAGGAATGTACCAAACAGGCAGCTGTAGAGGTGGTCCAGGATGGTAATGAGAAAAAGCTCATTGAACTCGAAGGCAGTAGGAAACTGAGAATGAACACAGACACTTAGTGGGTTTAATACACTGCTTACTTAAATGTGGGGCTGCAGAATAACGCCTGAACAGATAATCACAGTCTTTTGCTCAATATTGAAATTATGTCTATTTATTACAATTATTTACTTCATTTAATTGCACTGTTTAATTACATTTAATGTTGTAAAACATCCAGAAGAAAAGTTAGCTCTTGTTATCTCTTACTTTCTAACATGCAAAAAAAAAAAAATCATTCCCTCACAAACCTTTCTTTTTTTGCCCTCACTCTTGAAATTAGTAAGACTTGTCATGTTACTGGAAAGTGCAAATTCCTGAAGACTCTCCCATGGCGGAAAACTTACTGACACTGGAGACTCCTTCCATAAAATGTTAAATGGATGACTTATAGAAACCTTAACCAGATCACTTATTATACATATTTTCTTTGTTAAATAACAACAAATTTACAATATTTTTACGATTAAGCTGAGATTATGTATTGTGTACTCCATCCTGTACTAGTCCCTGTGAATGAGCTGTTACTGTAGAAACGAGAACGAGCACATCACTGTAAACCTGTAATTCCCCTCGCAGCTGGAACTACTGTCAGAGCCATGCTGTTATAGAAAATTACTCAATGCCTTCTGACCAATCAGACTGGAGAATTCAGCAGCACTGTGGTGTAAAGCATCAACGGCTGACCTGTCTCATCATCTGCCACACACAGTCGACGAACTGCACAAAGAGAGGGGATCTTTCAGAGTTGGCGTGATTCTCATCTCCATGGCCAACACGCTGTGAAACCCAGAGATAAAAAGATGGGGTTAAACAGACATGCATTCACACGTACACACACGAACGCACCCCCACTGCTCATACACACCGAGGCGAACTTGTGTCCGAAGCTGATCCACTCCTTCTCGATCAGCACCTGGAAGCCCCTGAGCGTGCGGTAGTACGAGTCCAGCATCAGCATGGCCAGAGAGGTGAGCTGAGCCGTGCGGTCCCAGCCGTCACTGCAGTGCACCACCACCGAGCTCTTACTGCATTCAACCTTATCTGCTATACGCACTGCACCTGCTAATAACAGCTACACACACACACACACACACACACACACACACACACACACGTCAAACAACCATCAGTTCACTGACTGAGTAAAAAAAAAAAAGTTCTGCTTCGTCCTTAGTCAGGGTCACAGCGTTCATTACCTTAAAATCCCAAATGTTATCTATAATAGAATGTAGATAATAACAAGTAATTAAGTAATTATTATAAGTAATTAATAATTATAATGTAATAATTATTAGCAATGTAGGTTCAGAGCATAATATTTAATTATAAAACAAAACAGAAGCTCTGTGCTCTTATGATCTTCCGTTTTCTGTTCTGTAAAATGTCTTCAATAAGGGATATAATAAAGAAGACACGCTGTTTAAATAAAGCTAGACTAAATAATGCTGCTCTCTGCGTGTGTACTTGCTCAAAAACACTTACTGAGTAATAATATTATAAAGTAATGGTATTGAAATACAGATTAGAAATCAATTCAAAAACACCATGTATATCACTGGCCACTTTATTAGGAACACCTGTACATTTACGTGAAGTGAAGTGACTTGTGGCCAAGTACGGTGACCCATACTCGGGTCTGCATTTAACCCATCCAAGTGCACACACACAGTGGTGAACGCACACCCGGAGCAGTGGGCAGCCTTTTTTGCAGTGGCACCCGGGGAGCAGTTGGGGATTCGGTGCCTTGCTCAAGGGTCTCACCTCAGTCGTGGTATTGAGGGTGGAAGAGAGCG
>CM075006.1:14132186-14143550 GCA_037576675.1 Pangasius sanitwongsei | reverse complement strand
GACTCGAACCCACGACCTTCAGGTTCACCTTCGGGTTACAAGTCCGACTCTCGAACCATTAGGCCACGACTGCCCCTTTATTCAGTTTTCTAATCAGCCAATCATGTGGCAGCAGAACAATGCATAAAATCATGCAGATGCAGGTCAAGAGCTTCAGTTAATGTTCACATCAAACATCGGAATGAAGAAAAAGTGTGAGCTCTGTGAAAACCGTGGCATGGCTGTTTGTGACAAATGGGCTGGAAAAAGACCAGGTGATTTTTTTCTTCCTCAGCTGTCCAGTTTGGGTGAGTCTGTGCCCGTGATAACCTCAGATTCCTGTTCTTGGGTGACAGGAGTGGAACCTGATGTGGTCTTCTGCTTGTAGCCTATCCACTGCAAGCTTTGATGTTTTGTGCATGCTGAGATGCTTTTCTGCTCACCACAGTTATAAAGAGTGATTATATGAGCTACTATATGAGCTTCCTGGCAGCTTAAAACAATCTGGCCATTTTCCTCTGACCTCTCTTATCAACAAGGCGTTTCCACCCACAGAACCGTTGCTCACTCAGTGGTTTTTGTTTTTCACACTATTCTGTGTAAACTCTAGAGATTGTGTGTGTGAAAATCCCAGGAGATCAGCAGTTTCTGAAATACTCAAACTAGCCTGTCTGGCACCAACAACCATGCCACGGTTAAAGTCACAGAGCTCACACTTTTTCCCCCATTCTGATGCTTGATGTGTACATTAACTGAAGTTCTTGAGCTGCATGATTTTATTGTGCTGCTGCCACATTCTTGGCTGATTCGATACCTGCATAAATGAGCAGGTGTAAAGCTTCTGTATGGCTCATTTCTTATGAGGTTCATGTGTGTGTTTACCCTGATATACTCCAGCCAGTGCGTGGCATCTATGGCAGAGTGCCAGTGAAGTTCATCTATGGTGGGGTAGACCACCTCCTTCAGCTTGCGCAGCGACTCCCGCATCACATGGATGTTGGGAATATCCAGGAAATTCAGCTCAGCACTGGGATAGAAACTTTCGCTCTCATAGCCACCATCTTTAGCCTGGATAGGAAAAGAGAGGAGAGAAGAGAATGCGATGCTAGAATAAACTCAACACTAAAACATGTCACATTATTATACATAAATCCCTATTAAATCTATACATCTATGTCCACAAATATATACATTTCATTTTGACACAATAAGTATATCTAAATGAAATCATAAACTGAACTTGTATCTGAAAACATCTCTCTTTCTCTTTACCTTATTACTGTCAGCAACACTGCTCTGCCTCGCGTCAAATATGGTCAGCTTGTGTGACTGTGCATTGGCGTCCATGATGGTCTGCAGGTAGCGCTCGTCCTCTTTGCAGCGGCGGTCTGAGGGGCCCACCAGCGGCTGACTGCAGCGCACAATCGTGGCCTGACTCTCAGGATGGATCCAAGAGAGGACCTGAAAGAGAGCAGGCAACAAAATGCTGTACATCAGAAATTAGAAGTGACATGGACAGCAAGGTATTATGAAGGAATAATGGTATACACTGGGGACTGATGGACAAATATGCCTAGTTTCTTGGAAAATATCATCACTGATAACTGAGAAGCAAAGATGCTCTACAGACAACGTGAAATGGGCAGGATGGGCAGTCTGGTAGGGTTAAACTATGCCGTTAATGCGTGTACCAGCATTAACACCATTAACAACAAGCCTATTATTAGTAAGTCAGTCATTAAAGAACACACTCTTGCCCACGCACTCACCGGTATGCGATGCTTGGCCCTGAAAGCCGCCACTCTTTTAAGCTCGTCGTCTTTGATACTAGTTGGGATGACCAGGAGTGCAGGATATGTGTCACACACTTCATAATTACTGTTTATCTTACTGATAGTCCAACTTTCATTGGGCAGACCCTGTACAAGTGACAAAACAATAAAAAAAAAAACAATAAATATACATACATCGTGAGCCAAAAGGTTTTAAATACTTTTCGTTTAATTACTGGCAAATAAATACGGAAAACCATAAAACAAAAGCTCCATCAAGTACCTAAATCTTTGTATTTAATGAGTTATTCATTGTCCACTCAGATTCTATAGTGGAACTCAAAATTAGTTCTTTATTAAAATGCACACGCACTTGTTTGTTGAATCAGTTACTGTGGCTTTAAGTTACTATAAAGCCTGCATTTGTTTTACAGATACAGCTAATGGTATGACGCGTTTGACTAAGGCTTGTAACTTGGAATTTCCAACCTTTGACTAGGAAACCCACAGGAAAGCCTCCTCAATTTGGAATTCCTACCCGGAAAGTTAGGAATGTGTCCTCAACCCCAAGTTCACTTCACTGCTAAATCGGTTTATAGTCATTATTTACTTTAGGTCAATCGACACAGACACAATAGATGGTTAAAGCTATAACACTTTCTGTGCAGCTTGCTGTTTTGAGAAAGTAAATAAATCATAAACGCATTATAATTAATGTTACCTGGCTAGCTTGCTGCTAACAAAACATACGCTTTCATGGGGTGTCCATGTTTTTTCTCCACTTTGTAGTGCAAAAATTACATAGTCCCAAGCTAACACTTCTGATTTCTGAGTTAAGTTGTATGCATCATTAGTATCAGTCAGACAAAGACAGTATTATACTGTATGTTGTGCGCTACACGTGCCTAATTACAGTGATCCAGATTAGCCTTTTCCAGTTAGATCTAGATTCAATAAAACCAAAACTGACAAACATTTCTCAGTTCACTTCAACCTATTTCTTACTTAGATTTTCTATTCTGCAGTATTTAACTTACCATGTTTTGTTGAAGTTTCACCAAAATATAAATACAGTGTTCTAACATGTCTCACCATTCTCTTGTACTCTGATACTGGGTCATAAACCTTCCATCCACCTACTGGATACTTTTCCGTGTATTGGAAAGCAAACAGGGGCTGGAAAAAGATGTGAAATCAATTATTCACTACTCCTCAAATCTTCTTGTAACCAGGACTGGCAACAAAACCTGGCAACATATTAAAGTTGACACTTTGACTCACCAGATCATTGAACAGTGGGAAGGCGCACTTGGTAAGTGTCTCGACAATTTCCAGTTTGCTCTGTTCTTCCTTCTTATAGGCAAACCTAGGACTCCTCATGTCCTGATGGAGAAAAAGAGAAAAGATTGTGAGTTCACATCCCTAAAAGACATAAAAACGTGTATGTATGCTGTTCCTGTGTTTGAATCTCATATGCCAGTCCAAGTAGTGCGTTAGCTAATTTCTAAAACAATATTACGTTATACCCCAATGAGTGAGCATATGCAGTGAATAGAAACCCTTCAGGATTCAGTCTTGCTGTAAATTACTCTTGTGTGAAGAGAAAAAGCCACTGAACAAGACCCCTAACCCTAAAGTGCTTACTGTATCAACTCTCAATAGTATGTTACTGTGAATACAGCCATCCGAAAACTCAGTAACTGTAAATGTTCTCTTTTGTTCTTTCTCAGTTGGTCAGCAGGTCCAGGTCATCAGTATTTAATGAGATCACCATTAGCTTTCCCAAACTACACTTGCATCATTTGCAACAGAACATACAGCAAACATACACGTTTGACCTTATAGAGTAGTCTTTCACCTTGCAGACGATCTCCATTCCCTGCGTGTTCTCCCCATGACTCTGAACACTGATGGTCTCCAACCGGCTTATCGCTCCCAAATTCACATTCAGCACAAAGGGATGATCCTAAAAACAGTATGTGATTATAAGCTGATTTAATCAGGAGCCACAAATGATTTTGCTGATTAGCTTTAATGGCACAGATGACACTGCATTAAGACCAGCGCTCACCCTCTCAAGGCTGATGAAGTAAAGCTTGTAGTCGGTGATAGTGAGCGTGCCGGTCACGGCTCCAGTGAACGGACAGATATACATCACATCTTTAGCTACAGATAAAGAACAGCCAGAGATTCCTGGGTGTTACTGCAGAAGCATCTCATGAGAAATGCCATGTGGTGTAGTGTGAAGGAGTTCAGGAAAACACTCACCAGTTATTTTAATGCTCTCCCCAGGGACTAGTGGAACTTCGTCCATGGGAACTGGCCTCTGCATGTCTTTAAATGCCTGCTGCATAAAAATATGCAAAACCCATTAGAACTAAGTCTAAAGTAATGACTCCCCTAACCACAAAAATACAGAAAGACACCTGCATATAAACAATCATTTAAACTGACAAAAAAAAAAAAACCCACTATAATTTAAGGCCTGAGGGAATTTAAAATCTGTGATTGCTTTCTAATGTTGGTCTTATATCCATATAATTTGCAGTATAAGTAATTTTAAAAAAAATACAAATTTAGGCAGCCCTAGCGTGAAGTCGCTTGTCCTACACCTTCACCTTCCATAAATGAGTATTTGTGTAGTTTAGGACTGACTAATCCCGATTGTTCCTGCTTGCACCAGTGTTCAATTATACAATTCAACCTTGTATCCAAAATAGTACTAACAGTTTAACCATTCTGTACCTTTCACAGGGCATAATTTGGACACTAATGCTAAGCAGTGCATTGTGGGAATTCAATAACAAACTTGATATCCTCCACTTTGTTTTCAGACAAGGCTACAAAATGGCTCCCAAAATAGTGCACTATATAGTGAATAGGGTGCAGTTTCAAACAAAAAACAAGTCATAGTTCCTTTGTGTGTGTGTTTTTTTTTTATTTGATGTGTTAACTAGCGCCTTAAAGTCAGTAACAATTAGAGCAGCTAATTAAAAATACACAATCCAGTGTTTAGGAGACCATGTTCCAGTTTTAGCGGACTAATCCAGGTCTATCAAAACAACACTGTTACAAACATTTTGGCTGAATGACACAAAAGGTATGTTATTTATCTCCTGATTTTTTAAGTGTACTTTTTCAAATATAAATAAATTCAACTCTATTTATCTGATTTTCCTTGTCATGTTTTCCCTTTAAATTGTGTGCAAGTTTTTGTCCAAGTTTATTCTGTGCTCCTGTATAATGCATGCTATAAAAGTAATACGAAAGACATCGTAATTCCTGTAAGTGCTTTGCTATTCCGGAGTGAAAGATTCAAAGAAAGGCTGAACACAAATGCACTGAGATGCAGGACTACAGCACTGCAGGAGGCGTAGCAAGCAAAAGTGAGCTGTTATTAATGCGAAACGCAGTAATAATATCTGTCAGTGTGCAGCAGAAATAGAAGAGTAAGTGAGGAGAGAAGCTGCTGTGTGGAGGGAAAGCAGAGAAAGGAAGGATGATCAGGGGTTAAAGAGAGACTTGCCAGAGTGTGAGGAGGCAGCTCAGTGTCACTGTCACCCTCATAGCTATGCTCCTCTCTAGAGTCCTGAGACTGAACAGACAGCCAAGCAGGAAAGAGACAGAAGTGGAAGAAGAAAACAGAGCAAGAAAAAGAACAGAGAACTGAAATAAGTTAACACTGTGAGGAAGAGTCTAAATTGAGAGAACATGAGAGAGGAAGAATGCAGCGGCGTAAAAACACACACACATTTAGGCCTAAAGTTCAAACCTCAATACAAAGACAGGAAGTGTGATATGAGGAAGTTGACAGCACACATACCACACTCAGCGTTATAGATTCTACCAAGTTCAGTAATTCACCACCAATGTTAAAGCACACAACCTTGTACATATCATATGTGCAGGGGAAAGTTTACTGAGACTGAAAGTAAAATTCCTTTATCACTTATATAAACCTTCATACGCAGACACTACTATTACCTTCACTATATAGTATAATACAACTCAACAAGCCATGGGTGTAGGGAGTTTTTTTCCCGCCTATATGTGTGATTATTATTCTGATCCATTAATTCCTATGCTTAAATGATTATGTATGATTATTTTTAAAATCAAGTATAATCTCATTTTTAAATGCCCTAAAAAATGGTAATGAGTCCGGTTCTACGAGATTTTTTTTGTAGGTCCATGGTGACCAAGGCCTAACATGTACAAATGAGAGGCGCCAGTGAATAATAAGACCTTGACACTTTAAACAGCAAGCTGAAGGCCACTGTGTCAACAATAAAAACAGCCAGAGCAGAGAAGAGAAACCCATTTTGAACAATCAGTAATGTTACACTATAAAATTAGTATTTGTATGCTTTATTTTTGTATAGATTTTTTCCCCCTTCAGTTCGACCTATTTTTCATTTCATTTCTGTATATTTGCACGAATCACTGCCTTTCTTTCCACACCAGTTCATCAAATAAAGGTGATAAAGCAAACTTTTGGTTTTGTTGGACACAGTCATTATTATTATTATTATTATTATTCTATATATAAGAGCTTAAAAAAGTGAAATAAAAATCAAAAATCAGATGACTCTCAGTGACTTTCTATATAGGACAGTGTAAACAAAATTAATCAAGCTGGCTATAATAAATAAATTTAGAGTTATTGCAAATATCCTTTGTAATTCAGACGAACATCATAGTGCTAGAGGTTGGCATGTTTTAACAGCACTAGTCCACTAGCAAAGCACAGAAAAGTCAAAGGTCACATACTTCCCACAATCCTGCACATTTCTTCACCACCGCTTCTTTACAACAGCAAAAACAACAACAACAACAAGAATAATAATAATAGTACTGTCCAGTTCTTTTGCTAACAGCGGTGCTCCTCTTAATCAGGATTTCTGACTTTTGAAGCAAGAGGCGAATGACTTTCACTGGGATAGCATGCCTGATTTCT
Organism: Pangasius sanitwongsei; assembly: GCA_037576675.1. Classification (NCBI taxonomy): domain Eukaryota; kingdom Metazoa; phylum Chordata; class Actinopteri; order Siluriformes; family Pangasiidae; genus Pangasius; species Pangasius sanitwongsei. Next base: position 14,136,842 of record CM075006.1, on the reverse strand, counting down.
ACGGAATTAAGTTGCTTAGTTTTCCTTAATTTTACTCGTAACAACACTACAATTAATGCGACACTTTCCATATTGTACACTAGATCAACAAAAGGTCAGCAAAAAAAAAAAGAAAGAAAGAAAGAAAGAAAGGAAGGAACAGGACCTAATAGAGCACATTACACACTAAACTCTACTTGTAGATTTAACACACACGAGACACACTTAAGTCATGCAGGGGAAAAAGAGTGTTAACCTACATTATATGGCCAAAAGTTTGTGGACACCTGACCAGCACAATCATATGTGCTTGCAGAACATTTCAGATTTCAGTCCCCCTTTGTTGTTATAATAACCTCCATTCTACTGCGAAGGCTTTCCATTAGATTCTGGAGCGTGGCTGTGGGGATTTGTGCTCGTTCAGCCACAAGAGCATTAGTGAGGTCAAGTACTGATGTTGGGGGAGGAGGCCTGGGGTGCAGTCAGCATTACAGTTCAATAAAAGTGTTCAGTGGGTTGAGATCAGGGATCTGTACAGGCCACTCGAGTTCAATGCAATCCATGTCTTTATGGACTTTATGCACAGGGGCACTGTCATGCTGGAACATTGTAATGCTACATATGGGCATAAAGGTCACACATCTACAAACTTCTGGCTAAACAGTGTATGAAACTAATGAATCAGCTTGGATAGGAGCTTGGATAGGAGCTGGGATAGGAGTGATTAGACACAGCCAGCTTTCGAAGACAATCTTACCCTCAAATTAGGCCTCTTGGATACCTGTCGATCACAGACAAACACGGACACACAGACACACAGACACACACACACACACACACACACAGATGAACATGCAGTCAATAGAGGTGACAAAGGTGGAATCAGTTTCTGCCTCAGCACATAGCTGCAGAGGTGTGGAATGAGGTTCGAAGGTGGAAATGTACATTAGAAATGATTATTTTTTGATGACTAATCTTTCAGTCTTTTACTGACTCAGAAAAGACTGTTATTCTCTGGACTGGACTTCCGCTGGCAACCTCCACACTCTCTAACCTGGTCACATCGGATGTACTCTTTCTTAGACACTGTGAACATGGAACTATCGGTGGCAAGAATCCACGGAGCTACTCACAAAACTCTCTCAGCATGGTCGAGGGCAATCTCTAAAATTAAGGAGCTGTTGTAATTGATTTAATTGTTTTTACATGCTGCTTTTTATTAAATTTTTTTTTAAATTATATATAAAAAATTGTTTTTGTTAATATTATATAGCTTGATTTGTATATCATGGCTGTGCAGTGTAACGATATTGTCACACATGTTGGGATAAATTCAGACTGTGTAAATGTTTTCGAGCCTTATGCCCCTCACTGTACTGTATGTGCAATATCAGAGGACATTTCTTCTCGTCTCGTGCATCTCCTCAAACGTGTCATGATTAAAAAGTGATGGATAATTTTCTGAGGTAGAAAACTGAGGCGAGAGGCACTGAAAAGGAAGGTCAGATGTAGGAGATTTATATAAGATGCATTAATAAGCAGTAATTTGGCCAGAACAATGCAGTTAAGAATGTGGATCAGTGACAACGAGGTTCACTCACCTAGGGACTAAGTCTGTTCATTTGTATATGTCCATATCACGTCTGGTATCATTTTTATATTAATTTCATGATGAACAAAATGGTGATTTCAACCAAAGCATACGGATTCAGGAATTAGTATTTACAACTCCTATTTCTTTATACATTGTATAACAGACTTGTTTAAACGATTTCTTTCCTAATAAGTGAATAAAAGCGTCTCAGACAGTTATGTCACATTCTAGTTAAAAGCTTTGTATTATAAAGCTGGGCAAATATGCTAGCAACCAAACGCTGAGAGGAAAATTACACTTTCAAATGATATTAGAATCAGATATTTAAGTAAAATGTACCTATTTCGGCCATTGCTTTTAGGACTGCAGGAGGATTAACACAGATGTGATGTGATCACTGAGGTGATGTCATGTCTACACCCAGAATCCTCTCAGCCTTAGAAATCTAATAAAGGCTTCATAATAATAGAGACATGACTTTTTGAGTTGCTGAAGGATTTCTCCTGGTTAATCTAAATGAGATTGAAATTTAGTGGTTTGTTTGTGGAGATGCTTTGTACCGCTACACAGACATGTTGTACCAGTTAACAAAATGTTTTAGTAGCATGATAAAGGACATGTTTTCACTCAGTGCTTCAACAGATAGTGCAACAACACTTTACCTTTAACAGCAGTGCTGCCTGATAACCTACAGCTCTCATTGCTATTATGATACTATTTGTTTTCATACAAAATATATTATTCGGTCAAACAATGTCTTTTGAACGTTTTAGGTATACAGTTTATACAGTTAGTCTTGTAGCTCCAGCGCGCCAAACGTGTCCACACAGATCAACTGCAATTGGGATAAAGTGAAAATTGTGCAAATGATTTTTTTTTTCATTCTTTTAAAGGATCAGACAAAGTGGCCGCACTCATATCTGTAATAAGCAATAACAAGAATCATATCAGATCATAGCACAATATGACCAATAACAAAGAGAGTTTAAAAGCATTGCCGAACAAAAACAAGCAAAGCGAAAGCAAACAGTTAAATTTGAGTGATTCCCAACAGTGTATTACAGAATGACACAATTATTCACTATTGTATTATGCACTCTTTTAATAATTTACAGAAGCACACAGACACAGCAGCACACATATGGCACTCATGTCTTACCCTGTGCTCTAGCTTCCACCCAATCTGCTGGCCAAAAACAATGCATACACCACAATGACACATACAGTCAAGAAAAATGGACTTTATATCTCTGTACTACACTGACTTTGAAAACCAGACTAGTTAGTAAGCAGGTAAGTAGGTTTGTTTTTTTCCATTCCAGTTAGCTTCATGATAATATGAAGATACATAAAATGTGTTTTTGTTAAAATGATGTGGACATACAATAAACTTACATGAAAATTAGGAATCATGTAACACTGCTTAAGTTTGAATAATGATATGAATGATATTAGGAAAGAATCTTAAACATTATAAATAAGCATCAGCACTATATTGGATCTGCTGACCTTGCTGTCACGGGTCACAACCTCAGGAATAGGGGAGCCTGAGATCTGGCAGGAGATTGTGGCAGCGATCAGCTGTTTACACCATTCAACATGAGAGCCTGTGGGGCTGAGAAAAACACACACACACACACACACACACACACACGGAGAGTAAATTCACCTGATCACTGAGACCACATACTACCTCACTGAAAAATATCAAAATATTATGCCATGTACATGGTGACATACCATTATATGCCTATCATGGAGACATACACTCACCAAACACTTTATTAGGAACACTATAAAAGTATAAAGTAATAAGAAATTATGAATTCCATGCCACATGCCACAAAGGAACATTCCTTTGAGATTCAGGTCCATGCTGACACGATTGCATCACACAGTTCCTGCAGATATTTCAGGTGCACTTTCATGCTGCGAATCTCCCTTTCTACCCAAAAATGTTCTACCCAAACATCCCAGTGGTGTTCTACTGGATTCAGATCCGGTGACTGGGAAGGCCATTGAAGAATACTGAACTCATTGTCATGTTCATGAAACCAGTTTGAAATGACTTCTTCGTGACATGGTGCATTTTGGCCATGAAGGGATGCACATGGTCAGCAACAATACTCAAATAGGCTGTGGCATTCAAGTGATAAATTATTTGTATTAACGGGCCCAAAGTGTGCCAAGAAAACATTCCCCACACCATTACATCACCTCCACCAGCCTGGACTGTTGACACAAGGCAGGTTGGATCCATGCATTCATGCTGTTGGCACCAAATTCTGACTCTACCATCTGTGTGCCTCAGCAGAAATGGTGACTCATCAGACCAGGCTACATTTTTCCAGTCTTCAACTGTCCAGTTTTGGTGAGCCTGTGCCCAATGCAGCCTCAGCTTTCTGTTCTTAGCTGACGGAAGTGGAATCTCACATGGTCTTCTGCTGTTGTAGCCCATCCACCTCAAGGTTTGACGTGTTGTGCATTCCGAGATGCTTTTCTGCTCACCACAATTGTACAGAGTGTTTATCTGCGTTACTGTAGCAACAATCATGCCACTGTCAAAATCACTGAGATCACATTTTCCCCCCATCCTGATGGTTGATGTGAACATTACCTGAAGCTTCTGGCCTGTATTTTTTGCATTGCACTGCTGCAACACGTTTGGCTGTTTAGATAACTGCATGAATGAGTAGGTGTACAGGTGTTCCTGTTTTGTTGTAGCAGTACAAAAAACAACCACCACAATTAATACTAATACAACTAATACTAATACTAAAGCTCCGTAGCTGAATGGAGGCTGAAGCTCCGTAGCTGAATGGAGGCTGAAGCTCCGTAGCTGAATGAAGGCTGAATCAGACTGAACTCTGTAGCTGAATGGAGGCTGAAGCTCTGTAGCTGAATGAAGGCTGAAGCTCTGTAGCTGAATGAAGGCTGAAGCTCTGTAGCTGAATGAAGGCTGAAGCTCTGTAGCTGAATGAAGGCTGAAGCTCTGTAGCTGAATGAAGGCTGAAGCTCTGTAGCTGAATGAAGGCTGAAGCTCTGTAGCTGAATGAAGGCTGAAGCTCTGTAGCTGAATGAAG
>CM075006.1:14111067-14125800 GCA_037576675.1 Pangasius sanitwongsei | reverse complement strand
CACACACACTCACACACACTCACACACACTCACACACACTCACACACACTCACACACACTCACACACACTCACACACCCAAAGGCAATAACAAAGACACAGAAAAGAGGACATGAACAAGCACGCACACAAGCACACAAGTTTGCACACTAAAAGCACCTTGTATACTCAGAAAAATACATTAACATGTAAATGCACCTAAGCAGCCCTTCAGCTACTGAAGCTAAATTATCATCTTAATATCTTCATACCTGATGCCGTATGCGAGGGTTCCAGCGGATATAGTAATTCACCCAGAGCTCTAGGTGGCGCATGCTGGCTACAGGGTAAAGCACACGGCTGGACTCGTGTGTGTAAAAGGGGTTCACATAGGACGACACGTCACTGTTTATCAGAGACCACAGGGACACCGTCTTTGATCGGACTTTCTGGGGAAGAAAAATACAAAAAGAGCACTTTTAGTAAGACTTTCCCAGCTAAAATGAAGAAACAGATGACAACTGAAACTCTTAAAGCTTTTTGCGTACGTGCTTTGATATGACCAATGCAGTAAGACGTCTGTATCAATGTGCATTGCGCTATCAGTGCTATCAGGCAAAATACAACAGAGCATCAATGAGCATTTATGAGAATGCTCCGTTATGTGCTTTCCATCTCTCATGAGCATGAGATGGAAAGCACAGCTGAGGAGCTGAGGTGTGTGAGTGTGACGTGAACCTGCATTCTGTAACACAGTTTTTGTTGCACTTGGCTCTGGGGGCCATATAATCAATGTTTCATCTCCCTTAAGTGCACCCTGCTCCGATTTAGATGCACTGAAGCGTATCACATGCTCTACTTCACACAATGAGCAGAGAGAGAGAGAGAGAGAGAGAGAGAGAGAGAGAGAGAGAGAGAGAGAAAGAGAGAGAGCACAAACAAAAGCCAAAATTGTCTCATCTCAAAACAGGCGTGTGATGGATAGCATTTGCAATGATCTCTTTATTAGTGTGATAAATATCTGGCCAATGACCATCATCATAAAATCTCACTGACTAAATCCCCTATAAATATTGATGACTATTTTGTGTAGACTCATGACATATAATCTGAAATAAGTTCATTTTAGTTCCAGGTTTTAACGCTAGAAAAATGTGGAAAATGTTAAGGGGGTAAATATGCATGACACTGCAGAAACCACAGAACAATAGTGACAGGACTGATGTGACCAATGTTTCTGTTTGCGTTTCTTACAAGGTTTTCACGGATGCTCTCGCAGTTGTAGAGGAACGTGCCAAAGCGACAGCTGTACAAGTGATCCAGGACTGTTATGAGAAAATGCTCATTGAACTCAAAGGCCGTTGGGAACTGTAGGAAGAGCACAAGAGTCAAATCTCTGTCAAATGCATCTTATTAAAGCTAGGTGATATGGCAAAAACATCATATATCATGATACTTGATTACATTTTATGGATACACATCATGATCCACTTAGCTTTGCTAACAGCAAAACAGCAGTGCTACAACAAAACAATAAAAAAAAAAAAAAAACATGAAAAGCTGAATTATAATTTTATTTATAAAATTATTTAGCTCGGAAAAGTAGGTGAAAAGAAATATTTATTATTAAAATAGAATTTATTATCCAATCAGCTACTTGTTACTGCAGTAATGGAGCTGGTCAGTGTTTTACTGACATCGCAGAAAAGTGTACTGTGGCATAATTTATTACAATATTGATATCATCAGATCGCCAGTAAAATTTCTCACATAAAAACCCTATGAACCTGGTGTCATTCAAAGCTCTGACTACTGATCATAAGATTCAAATCCCGATACTTTCAGGATGCCACTGCTGCTGCTAGATCAAGACCCTTCATCTGTATCTGCTCAGCTCAATCGTAAGTTACTTTGGATAAAAAATGTCTACCAAATTAGGAAATGTAAATGGAAAGCAACACTGGCTATTCAAAGTCGGTAGTACTGACGGTAAAGGCAGACTACATCAGATCAGCTCTATTAATAATGCAATGTAAAGCAAATTAAATGTGGCTTGGATGATTTCCTGATGTTACATTTTACATCCACCTCCTGATGTAATGGATTAGTGTTTGCTTTACTTGCCAGCAGTTAATAACAAACTAAAAGGTAATGAACTCATTTCTCACAATACCGCTTACCTGTTTGGTCATCTGCCACACACAGTCTATGAACTGTAAGAATATCGGCGACCTGTCCTGATCCGCGTGGTTTTTGTCTCCGTGGCCGATTCTCTGCATGTGCATTTACACAAACACACCCCTTACTCATAAGCGAACATGTAAAGCTAAAGTAATAAAATACGCCTTTGTGGTTTTACAGAATGCACTTCAAGCTACAGTTCACATTTAAGTTTACTAGTGTGTAGCGAACGCATACACACCGAGGCGAACTTGTGTCCGAAGCTGATCCACTCCTTCTCGATCAGCACCTGGAAGCCCCTGAGCGTGCGGTAGTACGAGTCCAGCATCAGCATGGCCAGAGAGGTGAGCTGAGCCGTGCGGTCCCAGCCGTCACTGCAGTGCACCACCACCGAGCTGCCCGAACACACTTTATCTGCTACCTGAATTGCTCCTGACAACACCAGCTACAGCAGGACCAGAACACGTCATATAAGATATCAGGCGAATATTAAAATGACAACTAACTGTGCTGTGTCCATTAAATCTTGAATATTGAATGTGATTGGTGCAAAGCCATGAAGCTTCTTCTGTGACAACACAAATTGTGATCATACATAATGCACCATAAATCTTTTTCCCCCCCAAGAAAATACTAAGACATTACTGTTTTAAATGGAAATCTTTGATTATTAACACTGCATTAACCAAATTGGACTTGTATAATAATTCTGTATCTAATGTAATATATTTATTTATTTATTAAATATCTCAATCAGCATCCAAGATGATGCAAGATGTTATTAATCTTTAAGTATTATTTCTAAAATACTACAAATGGCTGTCTGATGAACATGAAAAATAGAGTATCAAATAATTGAAAAGAATGAAAAGAATGGTCAAATAATTAAACCCTATTTTGAAAATTTGTGTGGTGTCAAAGTACAGTATGTTATATGGAGAAAAACTCAACTTCCTCTGAAGCCTCATCTTTTTTGTCTTTTTTTGGCTGCTTGCCATAATTCAGCCGTTTGCATTTACGGTGCAGTTTATACATCATCATTATTCAAAACGTTCGAACAGTGGCAAGAATATTAAAAGTTCTTCTGACTTTACCTTTATGTGCTCCAGCCAGTGAGTGGACTCCAGGCTGGACAGCCAGTGGGACTCCTCCACATTGGGGTAAACAATATCCTTCAGCTTCTTTAGCGACTCTCTCATCACGTGGATGTTGTGGATGTCGAGGAAGACCAGTTCTGCATTCTGATAGGCGTCTTCACCCTCATAACCGCCTCCTGTGGCCTGGCGGGGGGTCACAAGTGAAAGGTCAAAGCATGAAGTGGACTCTGCATAGTTGAGAGGAGACACCATGCTCACTACACAGCCGAGTGAGTAACACTAATGAATCAGTGCAGACCTTTTCAAAATGCTACATCAGCGCCATATTAGTGCTCCACTTCAGTTTCATTTCAGGCAGTTTGTGCTTTTGCCACACACACAGACACACACAGACACACACACAGACACACACAGACACACACAGTCTCACGGTTCTGTCTTCTGTTTGCTCAACTCTACCTCATTTGTTACGTCAGTCGACATGATGAGTAACGAATCAAGCAGACAAAACCAACAAGCCTACAAATGGGACGAGAACAGAACAGAACACAGTCCATGTCTAGGTAGTAAAACTACAAAATCATCCATACACTCATGGGTCAAACATGGATTATGATGATTTAGCAGAATCACCATGATACAAATGGAGATATATTCCAGTAACCAAGATGCAGTGGTGCAATGATTCCAAACTTTAACAAACAAATATGAAATCAATCTTCTGCTATAAAAGTGGTCTGTCACAGTATGAGACTTCCATATAAGTAACATATCATACCTGCATATTATTATCACTTAAAAACATATCCTAAATACGCTGATCCAACAGGACCCTGATAAACTAGTGCATGCTTTCATAACCTCGAGATGGCCAACCTCGTGATTTTTCATGATAAAAAAGTAAATAAAAATTCTCCCTTCGACTCAAAATGCATGACTAAGGTGAAATGTTTGTCCCTTTATCTTTGCACGCATACCTTGCAAAGGTGGGTTATACAAGATAATGCAAGAGACACACTATCCGCACACTAACACTATACACTTGCTGTGGGTGCCTCTTTGGCCGCGCACACTGCTAGACACACTCAGGACCTGTCTTCGCTGATCTGTGCTGTATGCTAATGTTAAAGCTTTGTGCGTGGAGAAACATGCTGTCATACTCCTTACTTTAATGAGCTCACTTATTAAATGCACCCACTTCCAGCCACTGCAGAACTTTGCATTGAGCACATAAGGCTTTAGAATGCCTGTAATGACGGCGTGCAATTTGAAAATCGATCTGGTATTCATTTTAAGAAGGATTTAGAACTGGGAAAATTCTTACATAAAAATAACATTGAGGGAAAAAAAGATTTAATTTTCATTAAAATTCATGTAGTTCCAATAAGTACATCCAATAACCAAATGACTAAAATATGACTAATAAAATGCAAGAGTAAAACAGAATCCATATTATCTGTTAAAAGGGCTATCACGCCGTGGTTATCTGCCATGCTATTCAGTTATTAACAATTATGAGGCATTAAATTAAGATAACTTGCCAGCCTTATCTGGTGAGTTACAGTACAGATGGTAAACACAGAAAAAACAATCATGGGAGTTTCTTTTTTTTTTTTATGTATGTATATATATATATATATATATAAACAAGTTTCCTGCATTGAAAAAAGTGGAGAGCAACGTGAGGTGGTACAGAGATGCTGAATGGCTTTGAAATGCAGCAACTGTTAGAGAAATGTTAGAAAATTGTTAGTCAAATTTCATGGCATTAATCGCTTTGCAGGAAGGACAGAGCACAGAATGATCACATGTTGTTACTTTCTGTAACTGAGATTAATATTTATTCTCCTGCTAGTTTTCTGACTATGGATTTACTAAAGGCCTGCTGTTAATCCCGAGGCTTACTTCCATCAGCCTGTGGAAGATGTTTTTTTTTTTTTTTTTTTTTTTGCATAAACTCTGGAACAGTGTTTCAGAGCATATCAGGAACGTTCTATAACTCTGTGGCTATTTTAATACAGATTTAAAACGTACTTGTTTAACCTTACCTCTTCTTAGTTATTAGCAGTTTTCAGTGAATTACAACAACTGTAGGGTGTTAGAGATGTGCATCATCATAAATCTAACCATTTAATGCAAAGCACTTAGAACGTCTGAACCCAAAGTGCTATATAAATTAATATTCACACTATTACAAAAGTACAAATGAGTTATTACAGGGAATATGAAATATGAAAATGTGCACAGCTCCCCATCCCCAGTTTTTCAAGAAGCCTCTATAAACCTCTCACCTTGTTAGCCACAGCATTAACGTTAGGCCTGGCATCATAGATGGTGAGTTTGGGCGTGTTGTTGGCCTCCCGGATGACGTCGAGGTAGCGCTCGTCGTCTTTATTGCGCTTGCCACTCATTCCCACCAGGGGCTGACTACAGCGCATTATCACCGCCTGCTTCTCCCTGTGGATCCATGACAGCACCTGCACACACAAGGAAAAGTCACTCACGCTGTATGTTCTGTATTCCTCTCTGAAATGAGCTTTACTAGGTCTTCTTGATGGTCCATGTGGTAAGGGCTCGAGATCCAGGCTCACCGGTATACGACAGCGGGAGCGGAACGTGGCCACTCGCTGCAAATCCTCTTCTGTGGTTTGGAATGGGACAACCAGGATTTTGGGATAAGTGTCACACAGATCATAGACTGAGTTGATGAAAGAAATCCTCCACCTCTCATTAGGCAGACCCTAGAAAAAGCAGAAGAGAATATTTCTGTCATTAGGGCTTTACAGTGCAGTAATATTATCACATGTGCTGCAGGAAATTTACTGTAAACCCACTTGAGTGTGTTAGTGCTTGTGTGTATGGTGTACATCTACATTCTACATCTAATTATTATTATTTTTTTTTAGAAACCAGTGCTCATGGTAGCCAAATATGCCATTTGTGAACCATCACTGAATGCTGAAATACTTCCTCCACAAGCTCTCACACAAAATGCAAAGACGACTATAGTGGAAATCAAATATGACCCCAGCATAAGTGCCTATAATGAAATTGAAATAATATATTTCTAAATGAAAAATAATTTTTCTGTAATAGAGAGTCAGTACACAGTTCATGCTTATGTTTATGGATAATTTAAAATGGATTCTGTAAACCTAAGAACTGCTGCTGTAATCGTCAAGACTGTCCCAAGACGTACAATATATTCATACTGAACATCCTTTCAACACACTTAGTACTACTCGACTCTGTAGTATACAGTTGTGGAAGAGTAATTATTTATATTAGTTATACATTTATATTGTTTATTATTATTATTATTGCTATTTATAATCGCACTATCCAGTGTCACCCAGAAGAGAATGGGTTCCCTTTTGAGTCTGGTTCCTCTCAAGGTTTCTTCCTCATGTTGTCTCAGTGAATTTTTTATTTCAATTGTCAGCACTGGTTTGCTCATTAGCGATCCAAATCTACATCCGGATTTCTGATTTTTTGTGACAATGTCTATTGTTAAAAGCGCTTTGATAACCATCAGAGTGACAGACCTTGAGAAGAAGGAACATGCAATACTAGCATAAAATGGTTATTTAGGGATAATTAGGGATAGAACAAGACTGTAAGTTAGATGTTGAGCTCATGGAGTTAGGAGGCAGGCGAAGAATTATCTGGCAAATACGTGTATTTTAAAAGACAGAAAAATGAATGACCATCTTCGCATTTCACAAAATGAACATGTAATTGCCTTTTACACTCCTTGCTTGTCTACAGTTAAAATGACGAATTGTACCACTTATGGAGATGAACACTTTTTAGCAATATTATTAAGTACATTTTTATCTCAGTGCTACACTATTGCAATTTGTGTGCCAACACTTGCAACATTTCTAGAATCAATGCTAGCTGGTCAAAATGTGAAAGTACAGAGACCTGAGGCTGGATTTCTCAAACATGTTGGTAAAGCTGAAGGTTGGAAAGCAGCCATGCTTGTCCAACTCATCATATTCATAAAAGCAATAACTAATCCCATATCAGCATTCAGTCGTGAGAGGCCTGATAAATTTGACCAAACTGCACTGGAATAAAATAAAATGTAGGAAGATTACACCTTGTTCAGCAGCTTTACTGTGACAAGTCTGATGGCCACTAAGAGCATTACATGCCAGCCACAATGTATTGTCAAATCTGCAGAGAACTGCAAAAACTGTAATCAATTCAAACCAATTCATCAGCTCAAGTTCCAAAATAAATAAATAAATAAAAAGCAAAGAGGATAAGAGCGGATTTGCTGAATAAATCACAAGACCTGCTCCTAGCCCTGAGCGTAACTGTTTATAAGTCTTCGTAGTATGAATTGAGCAAACAAGTCTGGGTAAAATCTGCACAATCTAGGTTAATACAAAAAAGTGTGTCCAAGACCAGAGATGAATTCAACACTGAGCAGCTGGGAGTGTGTCCACAAAGCAAAAAACAGAGTGTGAGCACTGTTACCGGATCACCGTGAAAATGGACCGAGTTGCTCTGTTCCTCACCTGACGTTTGTATTCATCCAGGGGTATGTAAACTGCCCAGCCGTTCTCCTCAAACTTCTCCTGGCTCAAATACGAAAAGAGTGGCTATAGGAGGGGGGGGGAAAAGAAATTGAGTCAAATGCAGAGACACACAAACAAACATGGAATCACATTCTAATGAGTGGATTTGGGATGGCGCTCCTCTAAGTTAGACGAGTATCCCGCATACTGTAAACAGATGCTAACAGCAACAATAATAATAATAATAATAATAATACGTATGTGGATGACGGTGTGTTTGAACTGACCAGTCCATGAGAGAGAGGGAATGCATATTTAAAAAGCTCCCCAAAAATGTCTCTGCGACTGTGACCCTCCTGCTTCAGAGCAAACCTCAAGTTCCTCATGTCCTATAAAACACACACATTCCATCATGTTAGTTGCTGAACAAGTTTTCATGTATTAGATGGCATCTTTATCCAGGTCATCATAGCGAATTTCTAAAACCACATTACGCTGACCTTGTGAGAACTCTGCAGAGAGAACAGGCACTTGTGTATGCATGCAATGCCAACTGACATGTTCAAGCACCATCTGATTTAAATGACTGACTGATTTGAAGATTGATTCTAGATTTGTCTAAAAGAGTTTTGATATTACTGTCCTGAATCTGGGAAGGTTACCTTGCAGGTGATGTCCAGCCCATAAGAGTTCTCCCCTCGGCTGGAGGCTCCGCCCATCTTCTCTATCCTGCTGATGACACCAAGGGGCACATCCAGCGTAACCGTGACCTCCTGAGATACAGACAGCAACACTAATCAGTACTACAACTACTATTCTATAATCAATAATCTACACCCATGTCTCATATTAAACATACAGGGCCTGATGTACTAAGCTTAAGAGTAATTAAGGCCACATTCTGCATGAAAAACCTTGTACGTTATGTACAAAACGTGGACACGGCAATGAGCACATGCATTTGACTGAGGATTACACAAAAAGCGGGAAGTAATGGAAGGGAATTGGGGGTATGGCAGATTACATATTCTGTTTAATGTACTAAACTTTAGGCAATTTAGCAGCAGCCAAACTGGCACACGATTATGTCCACTTCCCAAAGCCAGGTGTAAATTAGTGAGCTGTTGAAAACCATGTGAGTTGCTCTGAGCTTTATATAACGTTGCTCTGAGTTGCCAGGTGCGTGGTTTATGCTCAAAACTGGGATAATTCTAAACCGCTGTTTTTATTCATTGTCATAAGTATATTTTTTCATTCATTCGTCTTCAGCGTGAGTGGATATATCCCCTACAGCAGAACATCCCCTACTGTTCAATAATCTCCCTGACTATTTCAGCGGCTCCTCTCTGCCATTTGTACAAATCTAAAAACAGAAAGAAATGTAATTACATGTTCAATGTTAATAAATGGCTGTTTCTCATAAGGCATACAGTATGTGCATTATTACGCTATTATTAGGCTTATATTACCTTCTGTGGCATAAATCTTACAAGTCTTATCTTTATTATAGCAGGATGTACCAGTGCTCATGTAGAACAAGCTTGCAGGTCAGATTGAATATTTTCAGCACTATTGCTGACTTGGGAAACTGTACTGATTTAAGCCCTGCCACATACAGGTGAGAGTGGAAATATTAACAAAAGTTTTCCAGTAGAAAATCCCACTCTTTTGCCTCTCCTTTCTCTCACTCTCTCTCCAACAGATCGTGGTAGCAGCTGAAACTTGCAGCAGGACTGCAGGTGCCTCCTGGTCTGTGCCAACCGCAGACAGTGCCAGCACACAGATGAAAGACTCCCTCATATGATATTCGTACTGCCCTCCCTTTTCTTTTTCATGCCTATCTCTTGTTTTTTTGACACTTCGCTCTTGCACAAGGACAAACAGGACATGCTGCATTGCTAAGAGACAGCATTAACTGAAGGGAGGAAGACAGAGAACATCTCAAGGCAGAGAGACTGATAGAGAGACATGTAGAGAGACAAAAAGAATAAATGGGGGGGGAAAAAAAGGACAAGAGTGTGAGAGAGGTGTGAGAGAAACCTTTCAGACAGATCTGGCAGGTCATCAGAAGAGCGGGGAGCTGTTGGATGTTACACTGCTGAAGAGGTGGAGCGAGGTGAAGGGAGGAAACCTGACTCACACTGTCTGAAACAGCTCCACTGAGCACATTTACCTCAAACAGAAAAGCTGGAGTGTCTGAGAGCCGCTCTGAGAGAAGCGTGCGCTGCAAGCTCTGTCATTCTTTTCTCAATAAATCTCTGTGTTGTGAAGCTAAAGATACACACAGCCTCTCACCGAGTCAGTGCTCTTGAAGTACAGTCTGTAATTGGTGATGAACACTTTCCCTTTGAGCGCTCCATTGAACGGGCACATGTAGATGAGGTCTTTGTCTGAGAGAAAACATAAATGGCTCACATAAAGATGGAGCAACGTAGACATACACATTCATTTTATTTCAATAACTGGTTTAGGATTTAAATGCAGCTGAATATTAACTGTGCTAAAATCTTAGATTTCTACATTAGCATAGAGCTATGTGTTTGAACCCATTACCCACAGTAATGTTAGTGATATTTAGCTACATTTGACTTTTTCAGTCTACCTGCGATCCATGGAAAAATTGACCATTTTTAACTTGACTCTTAATAATTTTTAAAAAATGATTAAAGCCCATCCGATACACAGTAAACCCCAAATGGCTTCCTGTGCAAATTTCTATTCCTATACTTTACTATATTTAAGCAATTCCGCACGAGCCAGAGTGCAGTTACACTGAATATCAGGGACATACCGATATTCAGTATAACAGCACGACATATTTTAAGTCAAAAGTTATATTCCTGAAAAGTATCACTTGCCATGGCCACTGATGGTGTCGCTAACACTACTGTAGAAACGGTTTTGAACTAGGAAGTGCAATTTTTCGTGCCGCACACAGATCAGTGAAGTGATGCACACAGTGAAACGTCCCCGTCGGGTTATAAGAAACATAAGTGCTCTTGCTACACTGCGTGACCAATCAAATTCGTGGACCGAAACTAACTGCTGTATAAATGATCAATAACACATGATATGAGACTCAGCCGCAAAAAAGTCACTCCAATAAGTGCCTGCTGGAAACCGCACTAGCTGCATGTAACATTACGTTTAGGATGCTTGGGTTTGAAAATGAACATTTTTAATCCATAATTAAAAACTGTGAGAAACAATTACATGCCATAAAATGATGTGGATTTATTTATTTAGATCAATTTAACTCATCAAATGACACATCATTTAACCCAAAAAAAAAAAAAAACACATTTCAAAACTCCGAACTTGCATTAGGCTAAAAGTAGAACACGGGATCTTAAACATATCATTAGTAAAATCAGGGTATGATCAATAGATGATGACACTTGTATAGCAAACAAGTAATAGCAAAAAATCTATTCCTAAATACTAGTAAATAGAATATGAACTAACAAAATACTTTGATGTCACATGCAAAATATTACCTATATGAACTGTAGTGATGTTAAATCTACACAGAAAGAGTTTATTTAGCTCAGTAGCATTTTAGTCCTACCATGTTCCTGTATGGAAGAAATGAAATATGATGTGATTGCACGATGTAGTAATGCAGCTTGTCAGATCTGAGCTGGAGAACAGAGGGGCAGTCCTAAAGGTCCTTCCAAATTCAGCCTCTCTTAACCAAGATCCTGCCTAATGTTTACAGTCAGCATTGAAAATTCCCCAGTAATGGGCTTGAATTCTTATTATGACTAGATATTTTAACTGCTGCGAAATAATTTTCCACGTATTAGGGCTGTAACACAGTGTCACTATCTGTATCTGTTTAGTGCTTCAGATATCTGTATCTGTATTCTGATTTAAATTTGAAGTGGGTGTAGCTTAAATCTGTTTTTTTTTTTTTGTTTTTTTGTTTTTTTTAAAATATGAAGCATACTCCCCAAAGAACACAGGTGCAAAAAACCAAAAAAAAAAAAAAAAAAAAAGATAGATAGATTTTCTAGACAGATTTTCCAGGTAGTTACTAAGGACACTGCATGTTCATGTTAATGAATGTGGTCTTTATTTGTTTGACTTCACTTGTTCCTGCCCGAACGTAAAAACCTCTCACTCGCGTCATTTTTTTTGTTGCGTCCTACATGCAAAACAACAAATAGCGCACCTTCTATTCTTATCTGCATTTGCACGTGTTTAGAGCACATTGTCTGTTCAACCCAAATAATGTATTCATATTCGCTTACATCCCTAGCATTAGGTAATGTGTACATTAAAATGATTTAATGTATAAAACACATCGCCCTTAGATATAGTACTAAACATCTAGATATACACAATGATTAAAAAAAATAATGGCAAGGGCAATTAGTACGTTACGCTACCACACAAACAAACACACACGTGCGCGCACACGCACCCACTCACCTATCACTCTCTCTTCTCCCGGCAGTAAGGCAACATCTGCTAGTGGCTCCATCTTCAGACTCTCCCTGGATGCCTGTCAACACACACGGGAACATCAGGCTGACATGGGGGTGTGTATATGTCAAACAAACACATCTCAGAGTGACGTTATAATTAGTTCTCCACTACACAGCAAACACGCATTCTAAAATGTTGGCCAGACGTAACTCGCTCTGTATGAGTGGTGGGATACACAATGACAGCTACACTTTCGAGTGCGAGAGTCAGAGCAGGACAGTGAGAGTAGTGGAGGACAAGAACAAAGCAGAACAGCTCTCTTTCACTCCACCTCTCGTGTGTTTGTGTGTGCATGTGGACACAGATCCAGATCGGCTTTCTCTGGGTCATTTTCCTGCCGGCAGTTGAAGCTCAGTGAAGTGGAATGTAACACACACATTCAATTCTCTCGCTGCTGGCTGATGGCCATCGTCACGTGACGGCTTCTGGGTTGAGCTCTGCTTTATGGAGATGGCTAATGACATACACAAACATATAGTTCCTCTCTCAACACAGGGGAACTGGATTACCAAGTTACAGAATAACTGTATGGCTGTTGGCAGACGTTGACAGGGTTTTCACACTCAAACCCTGGGGCATCATGGTCATACCTTTACTGGTATAGGGACTACAGTGGTGTCCTCTGTCGAGCTGGTCGCTGTTCGCCGGCTCAAATGACCTGTTATCAGTCATGCTGCTTCTTACATTTGCTATCTTTCATTTGTAACAGATTGAAATTTAAAGGATTTTTTTTTTTTAAACAAGAAAAAAAGGAAAACCGTTTGGAGATTGAGAGTTCCAATCCTATCAATGTCATGGCCATGTGTGGCCAGGAGCTCTCCGGGTGTTAGAGATGGCTCACTCTCTCCCATCAGTCACAGCGACGCTAGGCAATCGGGGTCATTTGTGAGCTCGTGTATGCAAAAGAGGGCAGACTTCCTCCAAGTGTGCCCTCTTGGAGGAAGTCTGCCCTCTTTTGCCCTGTAAAAACAGAAATGGTTTTTGTGTCACCACAGAACTGAAGAAATTGCTTTAAGCACTGAGGTTATATTTTTCTTAGGCTCTGTTCAGACTTTGTATGGCCATGCATTATGAGCGTTTCAATCACAAGAGGATGGACTTAAACAGATAGCCCTTAACACCTGGTATTTTCATGTGATCGCATTTCATCAACAGCAAGATTGCCAAATCTGCCAAGAGCAACCCGAGTGTAACTCAAAACCAAACACCAATATACTAGCCAATATCAAACAAAAAAACTCAGGCAAAGTGTTTATCTGATGGATGGCATTTCCTTATTAAATCATCCGGTGCTCACATCGTTCTGTAAAATCTTTAATCAAACAGTCATCTCGCATACTGCACAGGATTGGCTTATCTACTCGTATTTCGTGTCCTTTCGATGATCAGACACATGAAGAGTGAGTTATTGGCACACTTGCTGACAATTTAGAGCTCTTAACAGCTTTATAATGATATTTCCTTTAACAGCACCACCAGACATCTGAAAATGTGCTGCCAAAGACAAAATCCACCCCAACATCAAGACCATCATTGCGAAATTAGATCTACTAATCTCAAACATTCATTCTTAAGAAAGCAGTATTAAAACCATTCATTAAACTAGTTTTGTCCCGTATTATTACATATATTGTCATAAATAAAGAAGAGCTTTGAGAGCGAGAGAACAATTTACTGACACAAAATGTGTCTATTCACAATAACAAGCAAAGCTCGTGCTGAGAATGGTAACAATATGGCAGGTGCATACTTGAATATTTAAGTAACACTTAATGAGGTTTAATTAATATGATGTGGACTTTTCAAAAACAGCTATGAAGCACACCAAAAAAAACAAAACAAAATCAAGCCACAGACAAAGTCAACACCTTATGTGCAATAATAGCATAGCTGCACAGTTTAAAACAGGTCACTTATGCCTGAACTTGGCAACCCGGTGATATTTCGATGTCAGGGAATTACAGGACATATCCGTGTTCACACTACAAATATAATGTGGGCAAATGTGTCTCAGAAGACATATTTGACTGTGTTCACATTGTATTTAGCACTGTGCATAGAGGAAAGAGAATAAGAGGAAAACGTGTGGTCAGAGCTCGAAAGAGAGAGAGCGAGACAGAGGGCGAGAAAGAGAGAGAGGGAGGAAGAAAGAGTGCAAGAGAGTGAGCAAGAGCAAAAGAGAGAGAGAGAGAGAGAGAGAGATGGATGAATGCTTTTTTGATGGTGACAGAGGTGACACACGCACACAAACACACACAGGGCCTGGCACTATGGAGAACTGCCACTCTCACCTGCCAGGTGTTAGGAGCAGCACTAACATATGTACAGTCCAGCAGTGGTCCAGCTAAAAGTGTAGCAGCATGCCAACTCCCTGTCTGCCTGCCGTTTCGCCACATCCAACCAAGAGGCCACCGTCTGCCAATAATGCCACCGCGTGCCTGTGTGTGTGTGTGTGTG
>CM075006.1:14089805-14110967 GCA_037576675.1 Pangasius sanitwongsei | reverse complement strand
TGTGTGTGTGTGTGTGTGCACTCAGCAAGGACCTATTCAGCTGTAATACAGCACATGTCCCATTCCAGTGAAAAGTATAATACAGCATAAACATTTCCATGTTTTTCATGTCCTGAAAGCTGTACTTCTACACAAATTTCTACTTTTTTGTACCACACTCTAGCATGCCTTCCACTCCAAGTAAGTCCTTGCTAATCTGCTGAGGAGTAGAATCAGGCGTGTTAAATGAAGTAGAAATATAATTAGGCCTGTTTAACTAAAAATCCCATTCGTTTTATTCTATAGGATTAGGTGACGCTTTCCATTTGAGAGCTGGTGTTCGTGTAGCCAGTCAGTTCTCCGCTCTGTACAGGGTTTTTATTTCATACATTATTCATTAGCCTTCAAACTGTTTATTAATATTCTCTATTGTGAAAAAGCGGCGTCATCTTTAAATCTGCTCTTTCCATGAATATCTGCAATTCTCATCAAGTTTTGATTCAAAAGATCCAGACCTGTATGACATTTTTGCAAATCATCTTAACTTGTTTACTAATAAATTGACTATTACACTCCTAAAGCTCAAATTTACAGTTTAAATGAACTCTATTCAACCAAAACGCTTGACATGGAATGAGCAGAATCTCACTAAAGACCATCTAAAATGTTCAAATAATGTATATACTTGTAAGATTTGTGCTTGCTAAGTAAAACTAAGTAAATGGTATTTAATTACATAATATCACGACAATATGAAATCAGCAAATATTACATCATGAAGCGCTTTTCTGAGAGTATGCACTTTTCACTTACTTTTCAGTAAGGCAGCTGAACACACCTGGAGAAAAGTGCTGTCTACCCTCTTCCTCATACATAAGCTCAAAGATTCCCATGATTGGTTAGCGTCGCTGTGATTGACAGGGGAGAGACAGTAATGCCATCCCTCTCACCCCGAGAGCACGGCCAATCGTGCTCTCTAGGACTCCCAGCCAGGGCTGTGGCATTGCCAGGATTCAAACTTGCGATTTCAACAACAGGACTAACACTTTTCTGTTCTGCCACTTGAGAGGCAACTACTGTTTAACTGGCAAAATTCAATCTCCCACCTCTACTGTGCATGAGATGCATATGTGCTATGTGATATGTTGATGTGATTAAGGCTTGCATACCAATATTTATTGTCTTTTGAGAGCACAAGAGAGTTCAGAATACTCACACAATAATAAAACTACACTTGAATACTGCAGGCTTTTGCTATATCAGTACTGCAAAGACTAACTTAGGGATAACACACTAATCATGTATATATTGTGTTTGCAATTTTGGACACTTCATGAAGTGTGAAAGTAAACCTGTCTGAATGAGTGGTACATGGTAATGCACTTTAGCTTCTGTACAGCGCTACTGCGGATCCTATATAGCATAGGATGACACTGAAGAGCATCATTTATTAATGCAACCAGAGAAAGTCTAGCCCACCTAGACCTAACTGAGCAAAGACCATTGTCATTGTTCACATTGCACACGATAACATATTTAGTCTGCAGCTTTGAAATGTGCATTCAAGAAAAACTAAACCTCAACAGAAAGAAGGTGCATATATTTTGTGCAGTTGAGAGAACAAAGTGACAGTGGTTGTAACAACAGTACGCACTCACGTTTTGGCTGGAGCTGTTCTCCAGAGAACTGGAGATGTAACCCGGTAAAGGAGCTGGAGCTGAGGCCATTGCTGGGAAAATAAATAAATAAATAAATAAAAATAACAACAAAACAACAACAACAACAACAACAACAAATAGAACAAGGCTGGAGGAACCTCAAATCAGATGAGCCAAAATCTAACCCAAGACAAAAATATAAAAATGTGAAAAATATGGCACATGATTCATAACTAGGCCAATATGTAACTACACCAAAGCATTATTGACTCATTATTTGTTCTGATATTACACATATGTTTTGTTTTGATGCCACACACATTTGATGTCTTCTCTTCAACCAAATATAGCCTAGAGCGAGACGACGACAGGGGTGGTGATAACGTGGATTAGTCCATCATATCTGATATCTATGAGTCACAGTTCTAGTCTGTGCCAGACAGAGGTGATACGGTTTGAAATATTCATTCTATGATATCCTAGTCTAAAAATATCACGGTATTAATCAACCATTTAAAAACACACAAGACACGCCCTATGGGAGGAAGATCACAAGTTCGAATCCTGATGATGCCATGGCCATCTGTGGCCAGGAGCCAAGGACGCAAAACTGGCCATGGTCTCTGGGTGGGAGGGAAGGTATACTCCCTTTCACGCCAAGAGAGCAGAGCAACGGGACGAATCGACAGAACGCACAGGACGAGCCCCTAATTCTGTTACGACCTGGTCTAGGTTGGGCCGCAACATACAAAGGAATAATGTCGTGGCAAGACCAAGATTGCGTTGGCTTTGTATTTTACTCTCACTCTTCTTTTTCCCAAAATGGTTAAAGCTTCAGAAGCTGACCAGACCAAAATAATAAACAAAATTCCCTCTAACTATACACAAAATGAACTAACCTAACCTAACCCAACCCTAAAGAAAGAAAAAAAAAACATTTCCTTCCCTCTCTCCCTAGCTAGCCCAAAACCATGGGAGAACGGAGTAAACATAAATGGCACCGACTTTCTACTAACCATGGTTTACAATGTACTATTACAAGTGGTGGTTAGCACAAACGAGGTCAAAAACAGGCAGAGGGTCATACACAGAAGCAATCAGCACATGTAGCAAAAGTTATAAAGCAAAGGCAATGATCTGCGCGGGGATGTAGTCTTAAATACACATCCGGAAAAGTACATCCAACCAATCCCAAAGCACGAGGTGGGAGCAAGGCATGTAAGAGCTGTGATCTTCCAATGGCAAGCTGGAAGCAGGAACGTGACATGTTATAGTGGGCTGGGGCTAAAAGAGGAGAAGACGAAAGACACCCATCCCACCACCGACACAGTAAAGACAGACATACAATCGAGGACGTAACAACTGTTAATCACAGTGACACTAGTCAATCGTAGGCGTCAGTGAGCTCATGTAGGGCAGACAGCAATTTCCTCCAAGTGAGTGAGCAGCAGTTCAGAAAGATGCGGTTGGCTGGCTTCACACGTCTCAGTGAAGCATGCATTTCTTTTTGTTTTGCAGGAGATTAAAAAAAAAACAACCAGTGCTTGACTTCAGCTTTTCACAACTGTAATTTGACGTCACTGCTCCATATCACAAAGTCCCATAGCTGCTGGTCATCGATTAGAGACGAGAGCTGTGTAATGCTGGACGAGTAGGACAGTTGAACAACAGTGATTTGGAAAATTCCGTGTTTTTCCTTCCGGCACCATTAATCAAGGGTTCTGCGGTTGGAGAAAATATAATCGGCAACACATTATGAACATTTTGTAAAAAAAAAGCACAGCCTGTTAAATTCATTTCTGTGGAGCTTATCAGTCACATTTTATCACTTGTCCAAGGGGGTTTTGCCAGTTTTATCAAAAATCCCCACTTCACAGTTCTGACCTAACGAGACTGACATGACACCAGGGTCCAGAGGTGTGAATTAGAGTGAAACCGTTGAGGTAAACATGTCAGGTAAACAAGTAGTGAGTATGTGAGGTGAGGTGGTTAACCCCTCTGTTCATAGGAAGTTGTTCCAGTTGAACAGAGTTTTGTCTATACCGCCGTCTCTGTAAAGAATATGCACAAACATGTGCTCCTTGTCCTTTAGGTGCAGGTAAAGAGCCGAGTCCTGACCTGTGGAATTTGCTCTCTGGTCTTGGGGACATACACTTATTACACTTTGTACAGTCTTTGCTGTAAATCCCTCCACTTGTGTTTAGGGTCTGGTCTTCTGGAAGTTTCTGTCTGAGTGTGCTGCTGGGTTTGCTTAAAATCCTTCACATACTCTGCTATGACAGGCTGCGCTGTAATATGAAAATAATCAGTGACAAGGTTGTGTGATGTGGCCAGGAGTCAATGTGGCCATTACCATACCCAACTGGATTATTTACATACACACAGCATGTCCCGAAGTGATTTATTCCTCTTACACCACAAACATTTGCCAACAATTAAAATTTTAATGTATTTAATGAATGATGCATCATACTTTTTTAACCGTTTATAGTTACATTTAATGTTGTGTGAACATCCATGAGGCAAAGTCCTGTTATCAATTACGCTATAGCAGCTATAAACAGGCATTCCCTCACCAGTGTCTCTCTGAAGGTAATAAGACATAAAATTTAAGGATGGGCATGAGTACTCGAGTACTCAGAAGAGACAGCAATGATCGATCATTAAAACGATGATCGTGCAGTAGCTCCAATATAAACTAGACGTTCAACATGATGGAGAAGGGCACACACACCGGACGGAGCGCTACTGTATGGAACAGAACGCAGGTTCTTTTGGTGCGCCTCTCACCTTTTGAAAGTGTTTATGGCTGGTTATAAAGTAACTATTTTCAACTTGAAAATAGCGTGACGGTTATGGCAACTCTGCGGCACAACGCTGGTCAAGCCATCCGCTTTTGCTTGTACACATTTCTGCCAGCCAAGCAAACAGCAGTGTGCACATACTACTATAATTACGGTAATCAGGGAATAATTTATTGATTTTGGCCAGTGGGTCTGACAATAATATGATGCTTGTATTTTTATTATGCTTTTTTTTTGTACTTCGTAACAAACAACAGTACAACAGCCTCTAATACTGAAACAAGATGCACTGCAGACGCAAAAGATGTCCATGTTACACACAGTATATGAACATAGACAACAGTGTAGCTCTCCCGAGTAATTACTTCGAGTACTCGAGTAGACAAAATGACCAAAATGCCCAGCCCTAATAAAAATGCAGCTTAACATGTTACCAAGGAACCAGAAATTACAAAGCCGTCTGTCCTGAACACCCTCGTTTGGCGCGAAACCTACTAACCATTACAAAAAGCGCCGACACTGAAGACTCCTTCCATAGATGTTAAACAATCATCTCCTTACAGAAAATGTCACCATACCAGCTGCTAATCAATTTATTATTAGACTTATGTGGATGACGTGGCAGGTTTCTGCGAATGTACGGTTACTATAGAAACAATAATATATTAGAGCAAGCACATTTATTTAAACCTGTCATTTGAATTACAGCTGCCACTACTGCCAGAGCTGCTGTTATAGAAAATGAATCTGACCAATCAGACCTGAGAATTCAAATAAGGGATCTTTTGTTCCATTCACATAATACTGAAGTTGTGTTAGCTTAACATTACATTAAGGCTTTACTCTCCGAGCTGGTCAGCAGATCAGTTCTGTGTGTTAGAGCGAGTGATGGGAGTCGAACAGTAATCAGTGTGAGCTGCTTTCCAGTAAACTAATGACTAAATTGCTCTTCACCTTTCTGTAATAATGGAGAAATGTTCATACTGCAAAGATGTCAGCTATTGAAAGAAAATTATTGAGTATGTAAAACTACAGTGGTGCTGTTTTTTTTTGTGTGAAATGTGTACACCTAAATTAAAATATACCATTTTTTTTTTTATTTTACACTCTGAAAAAAGGTTCAGCACCCTAATAAGTTTCAGTTTGTCCTTCTGTGGAACAACAACAGAGGTTCCCCTTTCACAAAAAGTTCCACACGGTCAGAAATAAAGTTACTGAACTGGAGTTTTGCCTTATCTCCAGAAAAATTACCCGTAAAGGGTGCATGTTCTGGACCTATGGTATACGTCTTTTACCTAGAAAAGTGCATTCTGTGTAGCTCTAATTAGCCTTTAATGTAGTTAAAGTCTAGTCATACACTTAGTTTTACAGCTTTCCAAGCACATAAAAAAGGGTGTCCTCTTGATAGTACCAGGTCAAATACAGTTTAGTTCCTTTATTTCTGAGAGTGCAAATATAACCCCTTTAGAAAGCTAAAACCACTAACCAGCCAAAGAACCCTTTTTTCTAATGGTGCACTTTTGGCATGTTTCACAAATGCACACTGAGAGAGTCTGAACGTCAGAGAGCCACTGCTGAACACTTGAGCAACACCTCAGCTGCTTGCGTTATATCGTGTCCCAATTGTAAAAAGGTTTGGCTTAAAACGTGTCTATAAAATGAATACATATGAATACAAAATACAGATAAATGTAGAGCTAAACTATTACAGCACATCAACAAGTGCATGGTTTGGGGGGGGGGGGGGGATTGGGAGAAGAAAAGAAAAAAAAAAAAACATTGGGACTTCCATTAAAGCATACTGGACAAGTAAATATGAGATGGTCCTGAAGTGAAATTTGAACATGACACCAAATCCTAAGTTTAGCACAAGACAACAACAGGAAACAACTACTGCAGCTTTCTGACTGGACAAGTATACTACACTCTTCACCTACGCCTAAATCCCGAAGTTTGAAGTCACCACTCATGCTAAATTTAGCTTACAGTGTCTGTAATTAAGTGCAAATCCAAAGCAACTCGACACCAAACCAAATAGCCGGCTGCATTGTGCTCTCGCACTTCAAGAGGAAACCGAGACACACGCTGTAATAACATGACTTCATGACTACTGCCATTGTCTATAGCTGTATTACAGAACATACAGCTAACTCAGACAGTCAGATGGGGACTAGACATTTATATAGATGACATCAGAAGGTATGGCATCATGTTATGCCATTATATGATCTAAAAGAGGAAGGAGGTTGTTATAAAGGCATTTGGCTAGGCACAGAAGTTTATATTATGGGGTGGACAAATAATAATGTGATGTAATAATACATCCGGCTAACTACATTAATTCAGACAAGGGAGTCTGTGAATTCCTGAGGAAGAGGTGATTGTGTAGACACAGTCTTTATCCTCTCCTGATAAAAGTGCCTGATGTAGCACCTCATGTCCGAGCCTGCAACAAAATGTCATCAAGTCACCTTTCAGCTATGAGCTGTGGTGCTCTCTCCTGAGCACCACATTCTGCCTGGCTAGCGTCTGTACTTCTTCTGGATATGCTTAACCATAGGATGGCTGTGTACTGTGTAACAGGATAGTTATACGACAGCTTTGCGCTGCACTTTATTTTGATTCGGAAATGATCAAGTCGTCCATGAACGCTGATTAATCCGCCTCGAAAACAACATTCTACCATCAGCCTGCTTGTGTGTCGGCCTGGACACGATATCTGCTTGCGCTGGATATGAGCTAGAGATTTGTTCACACATGTGTCACACACAGAAATATACAGCGTGTCCCAAAAGTCTCCATATGCAGGGGAAATATATATATATATATATATATATAATTTTTTTTTTTCCAGACAGCCTTTAACAATGCCTTTGACAAAAGAAGAAATCATTGTCATGGCTGGATCAGGAAGCTCTCGAAAGGTTGCAATGAACTTTAACAGGAAACATGGTAAGCAAATCACACACACACGACACTGCTGCCAAACTTATTAACAAATTCAAAAAGACTGGACGTGTTGCGGACCAACCGAGAAACAGACGTCCACGAACATCAGTGACGAAGGCACAACCCACATGGTGCACTGGCATACATAGTCCCCTCTGTATGAAGACTTTTGGGACACCCTGTATAGATTTATCACTATTAATACAGATTAATTCGGAGCTTAATTAAACCAAGAAAGATGCTGTTTATGAGACGTAAAATGTTTTTTTTCCCCTGTGTAAATGCTTTCAGGGGGAAAAATGAATCTGACAGGTTGACTCGATAAATGTGTGGCTAATATTTTACCAGTTGGATGAATCAGAATAAAATACACTGAATCATCAGTGTTGTGATGTTAAGGGAGTTTGGGGAGGTTTCTTCACACTAAAAGTGTCCCATGTGCTTGTAAACAGTTCACATACTCACTATTAGAGCATACTTAGAAACGGAGATTAAAAAAAAAAAAAAGAACAAATGTAAAACCTCCCATTAAATATACTGTTGGAGAAAAGAGCTGTGTCCTGTGGGGCTAAGCTTAGCACTGAACTGCAGGTCAGAAGAGAAAGCTGGCTTTCATGACTCATTACTCCACAGAAGACAGCACAACGCGCCTGAGAGGGATGAGAGAGGAGAAGAGAACAGGATCAGACCTCAACTTTCTCTTCCGGATAAACAAGTAATAAAACAGCATGGCAGCTCTGCCAACTCCAACTAGCTGTGCTTCCACACACACCAATGAGTCCTGAAGAGGATCAGAGATCCTACAGATACAAACTCACATCAACCAGCTCTCTCTCTCTCCACACACACGCGCGCGGGCGCGCACACACACACACACGCACCGCTTACCACCACTACTCTGATGCGATGGAAAATTGGAGTCAGAGTCAAAATAAAACATTAAAACCCCATCTAACCCGGAATACTAAGTAAGCCGAACAGATCAATGCGACACCAAAGAGCACACACGTGTAAAACCAGAACTTTTACAACTTCTCCCTGTTCCATCACCAGAGTTTGCGAAAAGTCCGAGTTAGGACATGAAACACTATTTAGCTTGAAGGAGGCACAGCGTTGTTTTTCCCATCCGCAATCCAACAAACCCAGCCTTCTGAGCTTGGATTGGCTAGTCGTGTCCCACCTCCTGCATTGTGATTGGCTGTTTCTTCACTGCCCAATCAATGGAACGCATCTAAACTCGAAGTGCTAGTCAAGCTTTAACGTGGAGGCGGGATTTGTCAGAATACAGGTGAGGAAAAAACGCGTAGGCACAATGTTGTTACCAGGAAATAGCTCGGGCCTATCTGAAAGACTGCTCTCAAGTGACCAATTTAATCAGGACCCTAAACTCAGCAGGCCAAGAATATAAAACAAAAGCTCGTATAAAGAACACAACGTGAACTGGACGCCAGTTGTCGCTTGCTAGCGCATGTACTCACCCGATAAGTGCAATTGTCCGCTGTTGAAATGGCCAGACTGTTTAGCACCGCCGCAGGAAGCGCTCTGCCCGAGTCATGTGACCGCGCTCAGCGCCCTGATTGGCTGCTTGTCAAGTCGGCCACCCCGACAATTTAAAGGAGTTGTATTTTTGATCGGACTATAAATAAGTGTCAGTACGGAGTCAAATCAAATTCAGAACCAGAACTTACTGCTGCTTAAAGACGAACGTCTAAGTCATGTCTGTTTTGAGAATTAAAAGTTTGACTATAATGGATCTGAATTCCCCAGTTGCAAAATTAGAATGTTTATTACACTTCCAGTTCAAAGTTCAAACAGTAAGAGATTGTGTCTTCCATGCAGAAGTAACCCAGCCTGGGTGTGGGTTATATCCAAGCCTTAGTGGAGAACAGTGGCTATGTTCTCCTGAATTCACACAACCTGAATTTTTACAGCCACATTAATATAAGATGATTCATTTGAAATTTTGGTTCCAGTGAATCTGATATGACATCATAAAACCAAAGCCAACAATGTGGGAGCGGTGCTATTCAGATGTGTTATTATTAATATCAGTATTAACATCATGAAACTTTGACTAAACAAATTTACAGTTGTGTGCCGGTCCTAAGGGTTCAGTTAAGTAATCTATTAATTAATTTTTTTCTTTTTTTGTTTGGTTTTGTTTTTTAGTATTTCTAGTTTGTCAGTTTCTGGTAAATATACATGATATAATATAACCTTTAAAAATAGCAAAATAAACACATTTTGCATTATTGATCAGAAATACATACAACAGTTAATGGTTATCTTGCCTGAAAAACTACAATTTTGGAATGAAAGCTTTTCCCTATAAAGCAGCGTGAAGCTGTATTATATTATCATTATTATTATTATTATCTTCATCAAGCCATGGCATGATTTACATTCCTAAGCAGTTAATGTGCCAGAGTTCAGCTCTGCTTGCTGTTTACATAAACCAAAGGTAGCATAGCCCTGCTCTACTGCATTACATTACACACCCAAGCAAATGGTTCAACAGAGGACAGTCTTAGGGTACTAGGTCTCATAAAAGCGACAACTGGGAAGCCATAAAGTTTACGTTCCTCCGACTACAGCACACTCTGCCCTGCTTTACCCCTGTGTCAGTTTGTTTCTCTCAGATGCGAAGCAGCTGGTTAACATTAAGGACTTTTACACAAAGCAAATCACTGGATTTCTATTGTGGGCTATGGCTTATGCCACTTTAAACACACACACACACGCAAACACATACACAAAATGGTCAGTAGAACATTATAGTCAGTAGTTTATTGGTCTCAGAGAGAGTCAAGCTATGCTTGAACAGAGAACAGAGGCAGTCGTAGTGACTGTCAGTTGCACTACTACTGCTCAAATATGTGTCCATGAAGTATTTTGTATTTCCTGAATAACACAGGATCTGGGCAACACCCCGAGACTGCTTTCTTTCACTTGTACTTGTGCACAGTTCAGCTTATTGTGATCTTTTTTTAAATAAACAAATCATAAGATATTTTGGAAGGTGTTAATGGGCTGTCTCATTGCCATTACCAACTTCCTTCCTGTCTTAGCTATGAGGCTGTGCAGAGCTGCTGTGTCATTACTAAAGGCACACTTTGCCTTTGACTTGCTTTGTATACTATGCAAGTGTGCATGTAAATGCATTATGTTTGTAGTTAATTATTTTGCAGTATTTTAGTTACTGGCCCATTTTACATACACTGCTCTTTGTATATCTAAATTTCTCATTTCTAAGGGAACAAATGCAGGTGCAATGATGTATCAGCAAGCAATGTGGAAGCAAAACCATAATTCCGACCTCAAAGTGAAACAGATAAAACAAAAATAAAGAACTGTGATGCAGTGGAGTGGTTAGAATCCTGATGCTATCAGGGAAGATCTCACCAACTAGCAGTTCCTATGTGATACCTATGTATGCTATAAATGTATGCTGAATAAAGCTCAGTAAAATGTAAATATTCAGCACTATTTTACTGTGATGGATGAGATTTGTATTCTTCACCCAGTGCATGGGTCGTTGACCAGAATTCCTTATGCATAAACAAGAGAATTCATTGGGGAGAAAATTATAACAGTGGTGTTTTACCTCAATCTACCACACACTACTGAACACTTTGATTTCTCTTCACATGGGCACAGCTCCAGGGTCCTCGGTTCAATCCTGACCTCAGATTATTGTCTGTGAAGAGTCTTGCATGTTCTCCCTGTGTCCTAAGGTTTCCTTGCTATTCCCAAAACATGCAGGTATGCAGATTGCTTACATTATATTGTCCCCTTGGTGTGAATGAGAGTGTGAGTGTGTGTGTATGTGCATGGTGCCCTGCATTGGACTGGTGTCCCATCCAGGGTGTATTCCTACCTCGCACCTAGTGTTCCCAGCATATGCTCAGGATCCACCACATCCCTGACCAGGATAAAGCAGTTACTGAAGATGAATGAATGGTTAATGCTGTCACAAAAAGTATACTATACGGCCAAAAGTATGTGGACATCTGATCATCACACCCATATGTCGGCCTTCCCCAAACTATTGCCACAAAGTTGGAAGCACACAATTTTATGGAATGTCTTTGACATTAACTTTAAAACTTCCCTTCACTAGAATTAAGGGGTCTAGCCCAAACCTGTTCCAGCATGACAATGGCCATTTGCACAAAACGAGGTCCATGAGTACACGGTTTGCCAAGGTGGGTGTGGAAGAACTCGAGTGGCCTGCACAGAGCCCTCACCCCAGCCCCACTGAACACCTTTGGGATGAACTGGAATGTTGACTGGAACCCAGACATCCTCGCCTGACCTCAGTGCCTGACCTCACTATTGCTCTTGCGCTGAATGAGAAAAAATCCCCACAGTCATGCTCCAAAATCTAGTGGAAAACCATCGCAGAAGAGTGGAGGTTATTATAACAGCAAAGGGGGACTAAATATGGAATGGAATGCTCAACAAGCGCATATGGGTGTGATAGTCAGGTGTCCACACTCTATTGGCAATATAATGTATCAGAGCTGGTCTTGCAATTGTATTTCAATTGTAATACACATTATACAGTATATAAAAGGACATGTTTTAAAAAGATCATTATTGGTAAGGTGTTGATGGATCCAGAGCCTACCCTGGGAACTCTGGCCACTCTGGATTCTTACACCTGTCCATCACAGGTCACCAAGCACACACACATTCCCACACTTGACACAGACAGACCCTGAGGTCAAGATCGAACCAGGGCTGCTGAGACTGTGTGGTGGCAACGCTACCCACTGCAACACAGTGCTGCCCACATAAAATATTATTTTATATTTTATATTGTTTTATATTATTAAACAACGTTTATAGAAACCTGGCTGCTGCAAAAAGCCATGCAGTTTCTGTTTGCTGTGGATATATGAAAGGCTTGTTGCTACCTACAGAGCAAAGTCCTCATTTAATTTAAAAGCAGAATCTGTGCAGTCATCTGGGATCCTGATGGAATAATAACCCAGCAATGCTGCTCACTTTACTTTATATTAGATAAATAAATGATAGATTTGAAGTATAAGCAATAACTTAGAATCCCAGTGTATTTATTAATTGGGAAATGCCAATAAAACAATATGTAAATAGTTTTTTTTTTTTTCTTCAAATATTACTCCTTATACAGTATATACTTATTCTGGGGTCCCTGGAGGACTAATGGTTGGGCCACAGCCAGGGAACCAACCCCAGCCACTGAGGTTGTATGCAACAGTGCGCCCTCAGTGCCAGTCCCAAACCTGTATAAAATCGGGGAGGGCTGCGTCAGGAAGGGCATCTGGCGTAAAAACTATGCCAAATCAAATAGGCGGACCAATGATCTGCTATGGGGACCCCTAACAGGAACAGCAGAAAGACGAACAACAACAACAGTCTATAATTATTCTGAATTTAATAAGGGTGTTTTACACTTATTAACATTTGTCTGTCTAGCCTAATAGGGTACAGACTTAAGTCTTACAGGTATAATACAGTGCTGATATAGTCTTCCAGCCTCTGCTATAGCATTAAGCATTTTAACATCACATGCTGTACACAGAATTGGTAACCTTCAGGCAACTTGACTGGGTAATCAGTAGTAATCATATAACAGTGGAAATGATATAACAGGCCTTGTCCAAACATAAAATGCATCAATCAAAGATAATGCAATATAGATCACTTCAGATCACCAATTAAACTTAATTATGATTCAAGTTGATTCAAGTCTCATTTGTTAGTTACTCTGAGCTTTGTTTCTGGTGTTTATTCTGCAGGATGTGTGCAAATACATTTAATAAATCACAAACTGAAATAAATATGGAAATCACCCATTTTTTTGCATTTATACAGTTTATTGTTCAATCTAAAAAATAACAAGACAAAATTGAATAATCACAGAGAAAGCACAAATCAGAATGGCCTAAAGTTCATGCCCTTAGCCAAAAGACCACGAACAAAGGGAAACCCAGGACTCTGGTACAAAACTCTGGGGCTAATGTATGCAGTTTTAAGTGGTATTTGTGGTAAGTCTCTTACATAATGGATGGTGGTACGGTATTTTCAAAATGCTGAAAACATGAATAAGCTTAGTGTAGATTTTGTACACTAAAGTTGACATACAGATGAGTAATGTGTACATACTTGCGCCTAAAGATATAAAATCCCTATATGATGTGACCCCTCTGTCAGGCAGATGTCCCCACATGGTACAGATTATGACAAAGACAAGAACAATGTCTAGTGCAAAATGTGTTGGAATAGAAGACACAAACAGGGGACCACTGGACTTTTGTAGTGCAAGTAGTGTCAGAAATTGACCTCACAATTTTTTTTTAGCCACACAGGAGTACCAGAAGTCCAGTTATGTCAAAACCATAACGAATATTTCAACACTGTAATACATAGTATTACTGCAAAAACTAACAATATTGTCTTGCATATTACAAATTACAATAGAGTTTACAAGATCAGTTGAATTGTTTTACTTTACAACATTGTTTTTCGTCTTCTTCATATACTTATCATTTTGATTATTTACAAAGGAAATCTAAAGAATGTATTTGCACAAAAGAAGTATAAATATGTGTACTTCCCTTTTATATGTTACAGTTTACGAAAAACATATTTTACAAAATAGTTTACCATGTACATTATTAAGCCCCTTTTGAAATACCACCAAACAGCTCACATGAGATATTACTACATCATGTGTATTTCCACTGTGATAAGCAAGCCATCAAGCTTTTTGATGTGGTCCATCCAAGTGAATTGCACCAGGTTATTATATTTCATGAATGAATGCCCTCGTTTGCTTTGCTGTGGAAACACTGATCATCTCATTACACAGTGTCCAAGCCCAGTGGAAGCAGATTATTAACTGTCCTTAAAGACAGTTAAAGCACATTTATTTAGAGACAACCCTTGAGCAATCTTTGATGTGAGAACTTTAGGGCAGCCAGTATACTAGGTGCTGACTATTTTAAATGCCTTTCAGGGGCACTTTTTAATGACCCTTGCAAGGACTGCAAAATTGTTAAAGAGTAGCCCAGATCTCAGTGACCAGCTTGAATACAGGCACATGGCATTGTCTGATTCCAACCTATCAGTTCTCACTTGTATAGGATAGTTATACAGGCTTGGTTTGGTACCTTCTTGAACAATGGATTTCTAGCTGACCAACAATTTCTTGACTTTTCCTATGAGTTTTGCTCTAGGTATTCATCAATCATGTTAAGGTTGTTGAGCCAGTCATCATTGGAACCCACTAAAGTGTCTATGAAGTCCACCTCGCCTCCTCCAACTCCTCCAGCTCCCACAGGTCCTTGAGGTCCTATAGCCATGCTTCCATTGGTCTGGTGCTGGGGTGGATAGTCATAGGAGGGTAGTTTACTTCCTGGATTTTGTCCAGAACTGTAGCCTCGTGTCAGACTGTGTTTGTCCCCTGAGGGATAGCTTGGCGGTGCCATGCCATGAGCTGGGTCCATCATAGCTGGAGCTCCAGGCTTCATGATGTCCATGGCAGTCAGAGGATCCCGCATCCTAAGGCTCTGCTGGCTCATGGAGGGAAGAGTTTGCCCAGGGGGCATCTTTTGCATGTGTCTGCTTACCATGCCTGGAGCTAGCTGGTTTGGCGGCGGTCGAGCAGCAGCAAAGTTGGCTGGCATACCTGGTCTCTGTGGGAACTGAGGTGCTCCACAGCCTGAAGGTGCTCCTCCACTGGGGAAGAGGTGCTGGTGGTTCACAGGGTCCATGTGAGGGTGTGCCCCTTGTTGGCTCTGCCACAGCTGGGATTGTGAGTGTGGTTGCTGTTGAGAGGCACACATCATCCGTGGAGGAAGAGTGGCGACTTGATGCAATGCTTGCCGGAGGTGGTTAGATGGACCCCCTCCCAAACTTGGTCCAGGCATCCCCGGTCGAGCTACAATATGTCCTGGGTGGGCAGACTGTCTTGGAGGACCTCCCACCCCCATCAAGCTCTGGCTTGGGCGCATGGGCATCCCTAAGTCTTGTGAGGAATGGTAGAATGGTTGCTTGGGGCCAGCTGCACCCATGTAGGGACCAGAGTGTCCCACCTGGGATAAGGATCCAGGGGGAAGATTCATGCGATTGGGTAGTATGGAGCCACTCTGGGATATCATCACAGGGTTGGGATGCTGGGGTGCACCCATAGGGTAACCACTACATTCAGGGGGTATAGTTCTACCTGGACCTGTGAGACAAAACAGAGCAAACAAAATCTTGAGGAACTATTTCCTTGCCTTCTTTTTCACATCAACTGCACAGTTTTAAGTAAAAAATGAAAACAATTATAAAACAATTTTGGTAATAATGACTACCATATGTGAGCATGTTGTATCACTACCTTGAAATGGTGCCACCTGCTGGCAATCTGTCATCTGTCCCCCATTCATTTGCTCTATCTGCCTTTGCTTTTCCTGCACAAGACAGAAAGTATTACCGATACAGTCAAAAAACTGGGCAAAAGCAGATGCTATGGGGTCACACAGTTCTAACAATTTGGAGAAAAGCAGTAAGGGTGGAATAATGGTTTAACATATGAGATCATTAGAATTTTAGCATAATGTTCAGCAAATGCTGAAAGCAAATCTATGCAACCACAATACTGAAAGTCATTGGTTACAACAGTAATTGGTTACAGAAAATCCACTGTTGTTTCAGTATTGGGTTTTTGTACTGACCTGCTTCCTCATTAGTTGAGTCCTCAGCAGCATGTTGTAGTTACTGGCCTGCCCTGGACGAGGCCCTGCAGAGGGGTCTTGAAGATGCGGCACCATCCCTACATTCTGTTCCTGCGTGAGAGTGAGAGAGAGAGAGAGATTCAGCTTACATTCCATTTCCATACTTGGTTATCAGTCTCACAGGGAAACATCTGATAATGTCTAAAGTATGCACGCTCTGATGGCAGAATTAAAATACAGTGTCTATCACACTCTCTTTGCTCATTCATGTACAAATGTAGTTTATATCTGAGCTCATATCTCAAAAGAATTGCCTATGATCAAGATCTCTGTTCTTGCCACTACACAACACCTCAATCATGTATCTATGCTCATCATAGCCTTCTTCTCCCAGCTGCTTGGGCCACAAATATCTGTAAATAACCACAGAGGATTCAAACCAGCCCCCATTTCCCAGAGCAGTAGACTGTTGTTTGAATTGGCTCTGCCTGAATGCTGCACCCATCCAGTCTTCCAGTCTGAGCAGGCATTCCCATATTCCCATACTCTGATTCCCACAACTAAACAAACAAACTCCCACCACAACCCTTAACTATCCTGCTATGCTTGATCTAGGCTGGCTAACCATAGTCATAGCCTAACCTTGAACAATTAAAATTAAATTAAAGTTGATCTCTAACAAATCTTACATTCTTAATTAATAGCAAAAATTAGTATGAACGTCACCACCATGCATGTTATCTTTCAAGGTGCTAACATGGCCTTGTGTGTATATGAGTGTGTGCTGGGGTAGGGGTTGTGTTGCTCTACTGGTGAAATGAATGGCCTGTGTCTGCAGCACCACTGCTGATAATTGCTATTGATCTTACACCTCACTCCTATGCAGCTACAACAAAGAACGGACAAATCCTCTTGTTAGAGTAACGGCTACCAACCAAGACCTGAAGACTGCAATTTCAATCAAGCAGAAGCCATTTAAGCAGCTGCTTATAGATATTTATTTGTCTAGGTTACAAGAGATTGTCATATGGGCCTCTCTTTAAGTTCTATTAAATACATAGTGTAGTATAGTGATGTTTCTGCTTCTGCAAGAAATATGCAATTTATTCCTGAACGAACACTAGATGGCATTAGGTGCACCCTTTCAAACAAATACAGCACATGCTTTGGAATCTAATGTTTCCAGATTACATGGTTTACCACCCACTTAGGCTTTTTGCAATCATATTTGGTTTATAAAAAAAAGAATTTGGCATTTGGCCGGAAGAGACATTTGGCAATCCTGTACCTGATATCACCAAAAAACAGAGCTTCCTCAGCAATCAACCCACATTACACATTTATATGTGAGAGAGATTTTGGCATACCTCAGAGATGAGTGCTAGGACCACTATCACTACAATGATCAGTGTTCACACGAGACTGTTTTGTTTGTGTGGAGACAAGTGTGGATAGCCCCTGTCACTTACTGTATAGAAGGTTTAGGTTTCTCGTCTGTTGCATTGGCAGCAATAAGATATGCTAGAGTAGGGACATAGCCTGATCTATTATAACCTCATAAGCAGCAATGTTAATACCTATACCATGACAACTCTGGAATAGTTATACATATATTTTGTTACAACAGAGGCATAACGTTTGTGTGATAATGACCTCACAAAATAAACATTATTTCTAAATACATGTTCCTTGAAATATGCCATAGGGGTAGGAACGACCATTTTAATCCTATCAGTTTCCCTTATTAAATAATTCAGTACATGCCATTCTGCTGTGGTTTCCAGTCATTCTCTTTGATAATGTGGAGTTGTAAACAAATACTATGATACTTTTGGGTTGTATGGTTATCATATTGTGAATTTTTCATATCGCTTCCTGCCTACTTACAGGCAATGGAGAGCATTTCCTGCTTGCACAAAAGGTTCAGCTTCATTATTCTAAGCTGCTGAAATGAATGCTAAAAGGAGAGGAGGAAAAAACGACGGTACTTCATATGAAGATGACTTATGTTGCTGTTGTTGCAGTATTGGAACATAAAAAAATTCCCTATTTCTCACTCATGACAACCTCTGGCAACCTCCTTTCCTAAGTAACACACACACATACCTCTTTTATGCATAACAGTGAGCTTTTCATTCATTGCATTCAGGGTGCATTTAATAGGTTAGACATCACGACGGAGGTTATCGAAGCAATCCGCTCCCTTAGCTGGCAGGCACAAAGCAACCATGGCGGAGTGTGTGTGTGTGTATAAAAAAGGAACAAAGGGAGAGATAAGTTCCCCCCTGTGGCATCCAGTGGAGCGGAGAAAATCTTGAATTTAAATAGTGTCTTTCTCAAAGCCATCGTTTTACCAGCACACTGCCCTGCCATTCAGCAATTGTATACCATCAATACAGTACAGATAACAACCTGAACTGATCAAGTGTGAGCACAGTTATTCTCTTAAAGGTACATTAAGAAGCAAAGGAAAAATACTCTTCAAGCTATGTAAGAAAACGGAACTTTTGTCTTTTGTCTTTTTTTTTTTTTTTTTACAATAGTGTTGTCGCATATTGAATTGTAGCATTTACTCTTTTCATTTGTATGCTGTTTGACAGCTAAAGGCATTTTGATTTTGTGTAGCCCTGACCTCCTGTGTTTGACCTTGCTCCCAGTGCTGTGTATTGTGCAGTGACCATGTAGATGCACCTATCCTCATGTCCACTCACTGACAACAGACCATAATTGCACCAAACATATGCAGCTGATCGAGCGAAAAAGCTTAATGGACCCATTGAGACACCCATTAAAGCCTCACGTTTCTCTTTCTGAAAAGAGTGTTTCTTTTTCTTTTTTTTATACACTGTAGTTTTTTTTGGCTTATCTTTTTTTTCCCTTTTGACCACATCTCCACTTTCCAGATCTTGGAGTGGATCTAAATGAAATCATTGACGACTCAGTATGTGTGTATGTGTGTGTGTTTGTGTGTGTGTGTGCGCGAGTGTGTGAGTCTGACACATTTGTTGAGGCATGCTAAAATACAGCGGTGAGCCATCTGCACCATTCTTGCATCTCACCATGGAAGCACACACTCATACACACTCATAGACACCGGCGCACCCAGTAGTGCTAAACATAGGCCAAGCTAAAGTTGAACTGTCATGGGAAACAGTGAGCGACAGTGATGAAGAAGACAGTGGGAAGGACAGACAAATAGACATATAAATAGACAATAAAAAACAGTCTTTGTGTGACCTCGTTACGAGCAGGTGTGTGAGTGTGTGACATTAAGGCATTGAGGGAGTGTAGGAAATAAAGACAGAGTGAAAAAAAGACAAAAAGAGACAAAACATGAAATAAAAGGGTAAGGAAGTGAGGGAGAGCAAGAGAGAAAGTAGGACAGAGTAATGTACTGGAGAGAACTGAGCTGTGCACTTGCGTGTGTGAGTGTGTGTGTGGATTGGCGTAGGTCCAGCTGTTGGAGCAGAAGCAGATACTAAACACACTGATTGCCACAGTGAACAGGCTTTTATCTCCACAGTAACCATGCTTAATGGAGAGACTGGACTGAAATGATGAGCAGCAGTGCAAGCATAATGCTACAGCTAATAACTACTGACTGACCATAAGCGTAGTCTTAGTAAACAGATTATTGCATGCTCATTTTCGACAGTAACATCAACCATTATAAATCAGATTCAACACAGCCTTGCACAGTAAGCTTTTAAGCACTTGTAGGCACTTTATCCTAAACTGGATCCAGAGCCTATCCCAGGAACACTAGGTTTGAGGCAGGAATACACCCTGGATGAGAGGCCGGTCCATCACAGGGCATCTGACAAACACACAAACATTCACACATAAGGACAATACGCCTACACACGTTTTTTGGGAGGTGGGAGGAAACCGGAGAAACCCACGCAGACATTGGGAGAATATGCAGAGAAATTCCAAACAGACAGTGACCCAAGCTCTCCACTGCACCACTGTGCCTCCCCAGTAAATATTTGTATACACTAAATTAGTAGATATTAGTCACAAACACATTACCAAAAAACCTTCCACACATCACCATAATTGTCATCAACAAACATGCTGAATGAAAACATCAAAGTAGACAGCAGGACAAACTCCCTTTTCCATTTTTCCCCAGAAGTTTGATGGTTTTAAAATTAGTCAATATCGACCTACTTTTGTATTGTTAGTTATCCCAATATACCTATTTTCATGGGAAATAATTGTCATAGAAATAATATAATAATAATGCTCTAAAGACAACATGAAATTTCAGTTTAATAGGGTTAAAGAAGACGTTTGTAATTTTTAGAGCCCTCTGCTGCTTGTAAGGAGTATTGAAAGCGCAGTGAAAGCATTGACGACACACCCTGTTCTGCCGAACCAACCCTAAGTTGAAAAAAACATGTTTCATGGGTTGGCTTTTAGGGGGAAAAAGGCAATGATATGATTATTACAGATCTAGAAACACTTTTAAAATGATAAACTGTACATTTAAGTGTTGAGCATTCACTTTATATTATGTGTCTGCTTGTCTTTGCCCGATAGGCAACCAAACTGTGTGTGTGTGTTTTATTTTTTAATGATTAGAAGAAGTATATTTATCTAGTAAGTGGCACTTTGTTTCAACATGAATGTGTGTGTGTGTAAGTTAGAGGGAGAGGGAGGGAGAGAGAGAGAGAGAGCGTGTGAGACAGGGAATGGGGGGCAAGTTGGGCATAAGGGGATGTTAATAAATATGACGCTTGACCTACTTCCAAAACAACACACATCAATACTCAATCTCTCTCTCTCTCTCTCTCTCTCTCTCTCTCTCCCCGTCTCTTTCCATATCTCTCTCTGTCTCTCTCTCATTCTCTGCCTTTCTGTGTAGCCTGGAGTTGGCAGCTTGTGCCATCCTTTATGCCAACTATCCACTGCTGCCCAACCACATTCTGTCTAACACAGGCCGACAGACAGACGCGCACATGCAAACACACACACACACACACACACCAGACACACTTACAGATGTATATAGAAACATGTGCAGCAAAAGCCAGTGTACATTTATTAGCACAGAAAAAA
>CM075006.1:14011807-14074607 GCA_037576675.1 Pangasius sanitwongsei | reverse complement strand
GTGTGTGTGTGTGTGTGTATATATATATATATATATATATATATATATTATATACACACACATATATAACTTTATATATATATAAAGTAACTTTTTCTACACAGTAATAACTTTTTCTACACAGTTTGTGCTATTGTCCATATGGAGAAGAAAATTGGTTCATATTCTATTTATTTTAATCCTTTTTATAAGCATCTAAGGGATAGAAGTCCTATCCATGTGCATATGTGTGTTTAAACTTAACAGGTTTGTTCTCTCTCTCCCTCCCCTCATGTCAGAGGGGCCTCTTTAAGCTTGCAGCCATGCCTGCCAAAGTGCTGCCCCCACCTCCTCTAAAATTCATTATCTTTTATTGGAGTGATGAAAGAGGGTTACTGGGCTCAAAGAGGTGGACTGTGTCTTCAAACAGAGCGCCAGCCTGTGACAGACAATGCTGCGGCGGTACTTTGAAACTCTATACACACACATTTACACACTCACACTCTTTCTCTCTTTAGTGCCTGTCTAACACACACACCCATCAAGAGGCACCCTCTCATTCTCTCTTTAATGCACACAGATTATCACATCATTTCTCCCATTAGCCTGTGCAAACACACGCGCAGGCATGAACACACACACACACACACAGAAACAAAAGGGATATAATACTTGCTAAAAAGAAACACACTTACAAACAATACAGAGAA
The DNA here is from genome assembly GCA_037576675.1 of Pangasius sanitwongsei. Classification (NCBI taxonomy): domain Eukaryota; kingdom Metazoa; phylum Chordata; class Actinopteri; order Siluriformes; family Pangasiidae; genus Pangasius; species Pangasius sanitwongsei. The sequence continues at coordinate 14,073,918 of CM075006.1, read as the reverse complement.
TGTAGACAAATATATAGGCTAACAAAAAAGTTCAAGTTATTTTTATGGATCTTTTTTCATATAAAATGAACTGGGCCAGCATATATTACAAATACTGAGTAAAAGGTTTCCTCTCTTCTGTCTTTGCTTTGTAATCCCACCCCTGTGCTAATGAACTCTTTTTATCTTTAGAGACCGTACACTGTTACATGAAAATGGAACACTGTTGGACCAGTCCTAATTAATGTAGATGCACTGTGCATGTGCATTCCATACAAAGACTCACATTCCTCTGCTCTCTGTTCTGTTGTCCTTTCAATTAACCACTGATGCTTCCTAATCCACCAGTCCCCCATTTGCACACACACTGCTATATACACAATCTTTAATGACCCCTTGTACAAGCAAGACACACTGTGTGGTGCCACCCTATCCCTCCCTCCCGTCCTCCCTGCCTCATTTCAAATGACCTTTCCCAGTGAGTATGCATTAAACAGGCATTCCTAAACCTTAGCAAGCAAGTGGAAAACTACTGAGACATCTTGCTTTCTCTCTCACTCTATTCATATCATGTCATTGGATTATCCATTGGCTACTTCCAGTCAACTGAAATGTTTATATCATGGGCATCAACTCTTTGCTTAAGTCTGTAGACCTTCTAAAACAATGCTTAATGTAGGACAAAAAAAAAAACAAAACTGAGCTCCAAAGCCAACATCTTCAAGTATTGTTGACACCTATCAAGATTATCAGGATTGGTTTTGCATAAATATATGTTACACTGGTGACCACTGGTAGTAGTAATCTACTCTATTAGTTAGCCTTTGAGAACTTTATCTGTGGCCTTTATTAAGGATATATTGTCTGTTGTGTGTGTGTAAAATTATTTTGTTTCTTGAAGCACTGTATATATGTGCCTATTATCTTTACTTCAATAAACAAATAAATAAACAAAGAAAGTAGAAGTACTCACCTCTCCACAATGGGGTAACATGCTATCTCCCGGCATCCCTCTCTGCATTGTGCGTTGTTGAAGCAGATGTACATGCCCTGTGGCCGATGTAGGTGGTATGGACTGCATGCTGCCATTGTGGAATCCACCCAAGGGAATGGTCCCCATTTTGGAAGCATGAGGCTCAGGATCAAAATGCCGCAAAGGCTTGGTGTTGTTCAGAGAGAAAGTTTCTGGACCCATGTTGCAGGGGGTGCCTTTGCTGAGCTGCATCTGGGCAGATTTTGTCTGTGATTGTTGCATGAGTATTTTGAGACTGTTGCTGGTAGGCTGGCTGGCTGTGATGGCTTTGTAGAGCTGACTGGACATGTTGGGTGCTTGACTATTTTGCGAGTTGAAGGGACATCCCTGTGTGGAAGGCTGGTTTCCAGGCTGAGTTGGACCAGCTGGGCTAGGGTGTTGTTTTTCTGTTCGGTAAGGGGGCGATGGTCTTGTGGAACCTGATGTTGGGGGTATACCACTCAGATAATTTGCTTGGGACCCCTGGACAGCAGAATTTGAGCCTCCAGACGGAGTACTTCCTGGAAGAAGTGAGTTTTGTGGGCTAAAAGGTGGCTGAGCAAGAGCAGGACTGGCAAGCTTTTCTGGTCTATATGGGGGAGAAGGTCCAGCAGATGGGGCTGGAGTTATGCTGGAGATGAGAGAGCTTTGAGGACTCTGGATGTTGCTGGCTGGGCTGAAGGGCTGCTGGTGCGGGGATGAATTGGGAAGTTTGTCCCCTGGCCGATAAGGGGGAGATGGACCAGCCCAGGAGGATCCCTGCTGGCCCAGTGAGGGCAAACCAGACTGAGCTGGTGGTGGCCCTCCACTGCTGGTGGAGTGGTGCTTACTGTTGGATGCCAACTGCTGAAGCTGCTGGGCACGTGATACTTCACGCCAACTGGAAGTGGACCGGTTGGAAAGTGCAGCTGAAAGCATTGGTGATCGAGCTTGATTCTGGCCCTGGGAGGAAGAAGAAGAAAGGGGTGATGCTGAAAGTGGGGAAGGGACTGGTTTGGATGGATGGGGTAGGGTATAAGGAGCACCAGTTGGACTAGGGCCCATCTGGGGAGAGCCTGCCTGGGGAAAACCAGGGGATTGGGTGAGGTGGGCTTCCAGGTGAGAAGCTCTTTGTGGGGAACGTTTGGGAGTTCCATTCCCTTCTGGGTGGGCAAAGCTTCCAGCACTACCTGTTTGCTCATCTACCTTGTTTCCTAAGATCTTCTCAATGTCCAGCTCAGGTAAAGAAGGGTCAGGGTTCTTTGTAAGCTCATCCAGAATCTCTTGAAGCTCCTGTTCTACAGAAGGAGCTGCTGAGTTCCCATTTGGATTATAGGTAGGTGCAAGACTTCCTGAGCCTACAGCTGTTGTTCCAGGGTTAGGCTTAGGAGGCATAGTGTAAGGAGAACCCAAACCATTATTATTACTGTTCAGTCTGTTTCCTTCTAGCCCACTTCCTTGGTTACCCACCCCAGTTCCAGCGGGGAAGGGGTGTTGGGGATAGCTTGGACCCATGGCCAGGGTAACATCCTCAAGGCATAGTCGCTTAGCACTGCCCTGGGTCATTGAGGTTTCAGAGATCCCGTTTACTGAAGCAGCACCATCCACAGCCCCAGTCAGCTTCCTCTTCACTCCTGGCAGCTTAGGGAAGAGAGAGATAACATTGTTAGAAACCACATCTATTCTATTGCCATTTATTTATACATGTAAAGTTCTGCACAAGCATGATCGGATTACATATAAAGTATCGGACAAGGTACTTGATGAGCAAAAAAAATAAAAAAAACAAATGCTATGTTACTCAAAGTGTGGAGTATCTCATTTAATCACAGAATTCAAACATTTAATATTCCATATTTACAGACAGCAATAAGTATACGTGTGAGGTATAATCAATGATGAATAGACACTGATCACATCAGCAACTCAGCTGCCTTTCCATTTGTGCCAGAAGAGGGATCATTCATCATACCATTTCCATTATTGCCTCAGTCATCTCTTTGTCAGTCTACCACATTTACCCAAGTTCTAAGTCCTGGATCTCTGAAGAGCCCTCTCGGTGGATTAAGACTAAAAAGACACCAATCATAAAGCCCTCACTGACATTCAGAGATGTCAAGATGTTTGCAAACATGCATACCAGGAACAAAACAGGGTGACTATACTATTGCAGCCACATAGCCTAGAAAGGATGCCTACAGGCATAGATAAAGATGTAGCCATTGTACAAGTTGAAAGGAAAAGTTGTGAGGTCAAAATGGTGATAGTGGATTAATTCAGCTGAAGACCATTTAAAGATGTGTGAAATTGAAAAAAATGGCCTAAGGATACCTTGACTAATGTCATGCTAGAAAGTAATGTATTTACAGAGGCAACCCATAATCCAGTCACTGTGAGAAAGAGAGAAGCACAGTGAATGAGTTTATTTAATAATAATAACCACACGATACCATTAAACCTCAATTTCTTAGTACTCTTCCAGAAAGTGTCTCGAAGAGAAAGAACACAAATTTTCAAAGACATTCTTAGCCATTTCCTTGACAGAAAATGTCCACTTTATGCACATACAAGATACAGTATATTCGTATATGCACAGTGTATTCATCTGAATGGAAGGGGTGTGACCCATGTAATCAACTTCCTAAACACACACAATCTTTCCGTTCCACTCTTCCTCCTCCACCTCTCATCACCCTGTTTTCTCTTTTTTCCTCAAGATGTGTTTTCTCATAGATTCTAAAACAATAGAATTCAGTCGACACACCTTCCCTGTATCGCCAAGCTGTCTGCAGTGTCCACCCTGCTGTGCTGTGTGTGTTATGCGTGTGTGTATGCGTGTGTGTGTGTGTGAGAGAGAGAGAGAGTGTTAGAGAGATGGGTAGGATTGTGGGGGCTAGACACGTGACAAAGGGGAAGGGTGTCTGCATGTGTAACAGAATATGAATTACTTCAGCCATCATTTCAGTGTTGCTGTTCTTTCTGTCTCACTCACTCACTTACACACACATATACTTACACACACACACACACACACACACACGTGCACACACACACACACACACACACACACACACATTTTTTCTTCCATGCCAATTTTACTCTAAGCAAACACATCAATACAGACACAGACACATCGATTCTCTTGCTCTCTCCTCCCCTCCTCATCCCCCCTCCTTCTGGATTGGAGGGACATCTTTCATTCGGCAGCAATCGGATTTATCTCATTATGACTGACACCACCATCTGTCACCGCTGAGAGCAGGCATGTGTGTGTGTGTGTGTGTGCTTGTGTGTGTGTGTGCGCGCATTATAAGGAGAGAAAAAGCACACAGACCTCTCATCCAAACCTTATGATCCTATGCATATACTTTATAATTATGGCTCTTGAGAGATGGCACTGAGAGGTTGTTTTGAGTTCCATTATTTCTAGTGTATGTAGGAAAACACACATAATCACACACTACCTCATACGTAAGCAACAGCATACTGCCATTTTGGTGTCAGTAATGAGTTTGGCTCTGGTTCATTTTTTGCTGAGCGTTTTTGCGATATGACTTGAAGGCCACTTTTTTGTCTACACAAAAGTTTTAAACATGCAAACTAATACTTTTACACTTGTATCTCCTTGATTCACCTTCCAACAGTCTGGAGTGCTGATTGACATCTGCATGTTAATCCAAATCATGGCTGTGCAATCCACACACGACTACAGTCACTGTTAATCGGATTATATGATGTATCACAAAATGGCAGCATCTGCACGGCATAACACCACTGCGTGTGTATATCTCTCAATTAATTTATTAAAGTCATTTTGAGTTTGAATTGCATTTCTGTACTTCTAATATAAGGTCTAACAATCTCAATACAAGCATCCGGATTTGTGTATTCTTGTCATGAAGATATTTCAAACATAATAGGGGCACTTAATGATTTATATCTGGTGTTTTCTCCTCATCATTCCGTAGCTATTAATCTTAGTTATAGCCTAGATCCTATTATTACTCTTACAAGTGGACCCTCCATAAAAGCTTTTATTGATCCAACTCAGTGCAGACCAATGTGTCCTTCTCTGCTCTGTGAACTAAATCAAATCAATTTACTTGCTGAAGGCTTTTTGAACACTACCAGGTGACCCATCCCACTGGCTTTCAGTGTATGCATCTTCATTTGAGATGTTTGTAGTCGTGTTTTTCAAGCAAATGCTAATGTAGTGCATGTATGAATACCATTGGCAATAATTTCCGTATGTTTCATTGTACTGAAAAAAATAATGGAAAATATGTTTCATTAGTACTCACTTATAATGGAAGGGTAGTTCTTGGGGCAGTCAATAAATGGTTATGAAAAACATATATTTTTATATTTCATTGTATTTGTTAATTAAGCTCTTAATCTATAATAATTCATCCTCTAAGAGATGGAACTCACTTTATAGTGACAAGGATTTGTGGTTATGCTTTACCAATGTAAACACATAAACAGAGAGTGTTTAAACAGCTTATATTTAATCACACATGAATAGCCCTACACCTTCAAGGAAAGAAACGAAAGTAACCAGAATGTCTTTTTACTGTATTGTTGGATTACTGGATAAAACTATGTAAGAAAAGCTTTGGTAAGACATTCTCTCAAAACTATCTCATCCTCAAACCTTCATTGCTAGAATGGAATGGCTGTTGGATGGCACAGTGGGCAGCGTAGCCACCTCACAGCTCCAGGGTCCCGGCTCAATCTTGAGCTCAGGTTACTGTCTGTGTGCAGTTTCACATGTTCTCGCTGTGTTTGCGCAAGTTTCCTTTGGGTTCTCTGATTTCCCCGGACCTCCCAAAAAACATGCTGATAGGTGGATTGGCTACTCTTAACTGCCTCTAGGTGTATGATTGTGTGAATGTGTGTGCATGGGTCAGGCACCAGATCCACCACAATCATGACCAGGATAAAGCCGTAAAGATAAATGAAAGAAGGAATGTAACGGTTATAGTTTTGAACTTGTATTACATAGTCATGTTATAACTGCCCTTAAACGTCCATTGTAGGTGATTTCAACTGAACAGGTTTTACTTTCTTTTTTAAGTATAGGAAAGTACAGTATTAGGGCTGCACTATATTGAAGAAAAATGCGATATGCGATAACTTGTTAAATAATGCGATATGCGATACGATATTGCAATATGCGATAATGACATAACCAATATACACGTGTCATGTTCTTTTGAGGAGAAGAAAGCATTCTCCGCTATCTGCGTCGCTCTAGAACGTTGACTTTTCGTAACTTTTTGAAGTATTAAAATCATTCAGTTATCGCAAGCCCTTGTGATATGCATATCACGATATTTCAATAATTGCGATATGTTGTGCAGCCCTATACAGTGTATTGCAAAAAATTATATTATAAATATATATTATTTAATTTCTATATAATATAAATTTCTGAAGTTGTGAGCAGTTATGGCCATAACTGCACCTTCACAGTAGGTGGAGAGCTAGAGCTTAGATCGTGTTGCCTCCCCTGGGGGCATTAAACTGTGTATTTGAGAAGTGATAGAGGGTAAGGGCTTCGGCGGTTCATATGTTTTACTGTACAGAGCGGGCAACTGAGGACAGAGCCACTCCCTCAGAGAACACAGCAACAGGATGAGGGCTGTGTGTGTGTGTGTGTGTGTGTATTTATGTATGTGTGAAGGAAAAGAGAGAGAGGTAGGAGGTGTTTTGAGCCAAAAGAAACAGTAAGGGAGGGTTTTAACCCCCACACACACTCTTCAGTAGGTCCAAGCAAACAGCAATTAGTCCTTACACTGGTGTAATGTGTACAAAGAGAATAGTCGTCATTAGGAATATACACAAACGTGTTCTCTCTCTCTCTCCCTCTCTCTCTGTCTCTCTCTCTCTCTCACACACACACACACACACACACACACTAGGAGGATGTTCTGAGTAAAGACTTCCTCTCTTTGTAAGAATTTTAACAAAATCAATCAAAAATTTTCATAAGATCATGTTTGCAAAAGCTTTTATACTTCAGAGAGCAACCTTCCTCATGTAACCCCACTGTAATTTATTCTCTCTCTCTCTCTCTCACCCCATGGCATGTAATGGTGTGTCAATCATCATTAGGAGCACCATTGTTGTGCCCTTAATTACTGCAGTCTCTGTGCTGCCACTGTCATTTAGATATGCTAATAAACAAAGAGCCGCCCGCCAGCCACGTGCTACACATACACTCACTCTTCCACACACACACATGCACATACACCCATGCATACACACATACAATACAACGGTTTGGAGTGATGGCTTTCACACGGGAGCAGGGAAGTGAGAGAGAAGGACAGCGCAGCCTTAACCGCTTGTGAGGAACACACTCCAACTGGCTCTAAAAATACTCTCCCTGTTTCAGACAATGGAGTTGTACAAAAAATGTAATCTGCCACTGTATGTGGGGTCTTCTGTAATGCAGGAACCTTCAGCTGAAATGCTGATCATCATCATCCTCATCCTCATCAACTTTACATGTTCATTAAATAATCTACCATCATTAATCAACTATAAATATATCAATAGTACTTGCCTGTATTTTAATGCACAATGCTGCTTTAAGAGATTAGCAAGATTATGCTGGAACCTGACCATTATCTTTAAATCTTGAAATGTCTCAGAAAAAGAAGAATGAACCTGAACCTGATGTTTAAATGTGACCGAATTACAACATAAGCTTGGATGCTCTGGATTAAATTGATGAATATTCCTAAATATGAAAGGGACGCTTATTTAACAAAAGCTATAAAAAGAAGCTCTGATCATGTGCTTTCAGGCTGAGCTTCAGCTGGTCTGTCCTTGAGTCAGACTCAGATGGTAGGTAGTGAGTGTCTGTGTTGGAAAATGAAGATGTCTGTGTGGGGGTGTGTGTGTGTGAGATCATGTGTGTGAGCACAGATGTGAGCTGACATGGAACAGGTCTCAGACAGGCTAAAGAAGATTAGACACATGCCTCTAGCCTGCGCCACCACAGACAGCAAAGAGGAAATCTGTCTGAAATGCTGTACTATAACCTAATATTTAAAATCAATGTATTATGTACGCATCTAGAAACATATACAAAGAACATGTGGGTTTGTTTATGAGATTATTTCAATTCAATTAATAGCAACGTTGCATCACGCTAAAAAAATAATGCCTGATTACTAGATTGTGTAACTTATCCAACATTGTTTGCTGTGTTTTTACTGTGACACAATTCATTAACAAGTACCACTTTTGAGACAGAGACAGAAGTTGAACTGTAATCAAACTGAAACTTTCCACCTCTATCACTGGCAGCCTTTCAGTTCTATCTGTTATCTGCTACAAGCCTTTTTCCTTCTGCTCCACAGGGAAAAAACTGTTCAACACTCTGCACTTCTTCTTTTTTTTATTTATTTTTTTTAAAGTGGTGTTCCCCTAGTGTTCCTGACATATAGCTATTGGTCCATTATGTTATTTTTTTTTTATTAGCTTTTAATTACACAGCAATAGAGAATACAATCAACTACTATCATTTACTATTGTTATAGTGTAGTTATTATTGAGTTATTACAGTTATAAGGTTAACTGAGTAATCAGTAGAGTTGAATGTGTTTAAAATGATGCCAGTCACACAAATGTGCTTTTAAAAAAAATCTAAAGCTCAGTACACACTATAATGTCTTATGTTTACAATATAAATCTGAATCTACTGGAATTAAAAAAAAAAAAAAACTAGGAAAAGTGGTGTTTATATGAGGTCTAAAATGTTTCAAAACTATATTGTATTACAGTGGTTCGGATCCATGGGTGAAACATTCAGGAATAAAAATCCCAAATGTCCCCCATAAATAAATATGATACTCCATATTTCCCTAACATGGCTAAGACTTGAATAGTTGGAGTATGTACATAAAAGAAATAAACTGCAGTTATAAATATTTTACACTGAGACAAGTTGAAGAAGCCCTGTATTATTTCTCAGTGTGAACACACCACAATTACACATAATGAAAAAAAAATCATTTTGAATAGTAATATGCCATTTAAGACACAGCTAAAATGAGAGACTGTGAGATATTGACAGAAAGACGGAGAGATCCTTAATGGTTACAATTTTTCTTTCCTCCAAATGACTAAGAGTATAAAAACAAGACGTGCCTACTGCTATCACAAACAAATTAAGATGATTTAGATCTCAGAGATCATATCACCATTTTTAGGAACTAAAGTTAGGTGAAGGCGGATTCAGCTCCAGTCGTCAGCACACAGTGTGGCTGCTGACCACATACAGCAGCCTCACTTTTTCCTCAGCGGCTACGTCATCGTTCTCCGTCATCCGCCCCCTCCGCTGAGTGTACTGGAAATCGTCACTGCAGGACATCTGCACTGCTCGAATCAGAGTTAGGAAAACACACTGACACACTGAGGCCAACGACATATACACTCATTCACATAGACTTATGTACTTTTTAATGGTCAGGATGGAATGACAAAGTATGACGGTGTTTCAAATTGCCTTATAATTATTTGTGTCAGTTGTGTCAAAGGAAGTAGTGCATCCATCATCATTTCCAAGTAAGCTGAACCCCTCATACTACTTTTTCCTGTTCCCTAGGCTTCTAGTACATCATTAAAGCAATGTGGATTTTTAAACAACAGTTTAAAACAGCTCCAAAATCAATAGACAGTGTTGTCTTAGTGGCATACTCTGCTTCTCTTAGTTTATTGATGTTTGAGCACTGACCTTCTCTCTTCTGCCATTCTTTTCACCGAGCAGAGGAAGTACAGAAGAGAAGAATGAGCGAGAGAAAGGGAGAGAGTTAGAGGGATGTGTAGTGTTTAGATAAGTTCACTGCTCTTACTTTGACTCAGCTTTGTGTTTCTGTTCTCGTCAAGTACTCTCACGCGCGTGTTTGTGTGGGAGTGGATTTTGTTTTTTTTTTTTCCGGTTTGATTTCAGGAACTGACATTTCCCAGGTAAGAGAAAGAGATCTAACCAGAGGGGATCTCCTGCACGAGTGTATACACATATATACACACACACACACACACGCTATGCACACTCAATTCAGAAATTATGAGTGTGCTTCAAGCAGAGTAATGATTTAACACATTTGTGCACGTTAGTATAGTGCCTGAGAAAAACAGATAAAGAAACCCTTGCACACATAAAGACCATTACACACACATACTAACACATGCAAACCCACCAACAGCCACACATGCACAAACAAGAGTGCTTATGGGTGCAGAGTGCCGGAAGGTCTGAATCTCTAAGCACAGTGTTCAATGAATGTCAATGAACTTGCAAAGAAAGAGAGAGAGAGAGAGAGAGAGAGAACGGATGTGTGGCCTTTTCATAACAGTCAATAAATGTAGGACAAAGACAAAAGAAGAAATGAAATGGATGACAACATGGGTCTGTGTGGCTTTGTATGTCTGCCTGGGTTTGTGTGTAGGTATTTGTGTGTGTGTGTGTGTGTGTGTATACTGGGTTGTGTGTCTGCATAGATGGTCCATTCATGTTTTCGCCCCTCATTTCCTGCACTGCTTTAACATAGCAATTAGGTGTTCTGTTTGTTAGTCAACTTGACTGGACACTGCAATCTCACTATATATTTAACAGACACATTGACATTTTTATAAGTAAATCTGTTCCGTGTGTGTGTGTGTGTGTGTGTGTGTGTGTGTGTGTCTATATATAAGAACAGCTGCAGGCTAGATCTAATTTAGCAGCTCCGCTAGTCTCACTGGACAGTCCAGCTGCGTCAAAGAGCCAGTGAGTCACACACATACACACACACACACACACACACACACACACACACATACACACAGATGAACTTTACTTTCATGCTCAGGCTGAGAATGATGAGACTGGAAATGAAGGTCAAAAAGGAAAACTGTTGTCTCATCAGCAAAGTGAATGAGACACCAGCTGTACACTATAGCATGCACTTTAACTGTTAACAGGCAGCATAACAGTGACATGTTTAATGCTATTATCACTGCTACATCATATTTTGGTTTGCCAACAGAGCGAGAGCAAAGCACAAAATCTGCGGGGGAAAAAAACCTACAAAAATAAATGAAATATTCTGCACAAAAACACATTTTAGCAGCTTATTAAATACCCGTTATTATGATTTGAAGCTGATGCAATTTATTTGTTTACTGGAGGAAAATGCATTTGATTTAGTGTGCAGGGGGTCCATCATCCAAAAAGCAGTACCTTTTGTTCAGAATAAAAAAAAAAAATGTAATTATTTTCACAGATATCTAAAAATGGCAAGTAGGAGTTCCAAAGATGACTTTTCAGTTATTTTAATGTTAGAGTCAAACCATGTGCAAATATCATTATTGGAAAGACTCGATTTTGGAGCACAGAAAAGAAATTGTGATGAATTCCATCTGCTCATTCAAGAGCTTAATCTGGGCCGGTTATAGAGCTTGTATGGCAGCATGGCTGATATCTGAAATGCTCACACACCAAATTAGAAAACAACACACAAACCACATTTTTACAAAAATTTTAACTGAAAGTCATGTGATTGTAAATTGAAATGTTCAGTGCATACAAAAAAAAAAAAAAAAAATGCAGAATTTGTTTTTAAAATAATGCACTGTGACAGAACTGCATTTTTTGGTGTAGTCTTATGCGTTTATGTACAAATAACTGTAGTACAATGTTTTATTATTCCTGATAGAGCCTATGTGCTTTGGCCTTAGAGCTGATAGAGATGTTACAGGTATCATCATTACCTTCATACCTTTTCCATGTAAAATAATTTGTATTTGTAGGCAGTAAATAATATTTTCATAGCATGGTTTGCCTATACTTTGTTACCAAACCTATATATTGTGATACAGTGAATGTGTATTGTGAAACTAGTGTATAGTAAGATATAATATTTTTTTGATTACTGATTTTCCCCCCTTCTTTCATTAGTAGGTACTACAATCATAAATCTCTCTTAATTAGATCCTTATCAAAGTCTGTGTATTTCCTGCCTGTTCAGTGCTAAAAGAAGCTATGCACTTTCTCTGAACCTCTGACACAGTGACCCCTGACCTCATGATAAGCCCTGAGCTCTCTCTCCCTCATACCGTACATGCGCAAAACAGAGGGACAAACCCGAGAAAGGGCACTTAAAAGACACACACGATCTTCTAAACTGAGAGGGACAGAGCGCTGATGAGAGTGAAGGAGGGAGAGACAGACAGAGAGAGAGCGAGAGAGATTGGAAAAGGACTGAACTGAGCTATACAGACTGGCTGGATGTAAATGAAAAAAAATGGAGAGAGTGAAACAGAGGAGAAGCCAGACACACACACAGAGACACACACACACACAGAACAGACACCGTATTCATTTCACACTTGTCAGCTGCAAGAATCAATATGAAGCACAGACTGAATGAGGAAAGACAGACAATAGAAAAAGCTAGAGAGAGAGAGAGAGAGAGAGAGAGAGAGAGAGAGTAGACGAGAGACAGGGATGGTAAGGAAGAGAAAAAGGAAAGGTTTTTCTGTCTCAGGAGGAAAAAGACTCCAACTGTTTAAAATGAGCAACTAACAGAGCTCCTTCGAATAATACACATAAGCTCTGAGTTTAATTCTAGTGTTTTTCACTGTTAGACTGAATAGTGAGATAGATTCATTAAACAGAGCTTAAATGCCTGGTTTAAATACAACAGAAAACAAACAATATAACGTGTATATATATAATGCTCAGGAAAAAAAAACACTTGTTTAATCAATGTTTCCAATTCTATTGACCTATTTCGCAAATCAGTGGACCCTTTAAGCTCACACTCAGCCTTCTATAACACTACACACCTTTCCTGTTAGTTCATTCATTCATCTTCAGTTACTGCTTTATCTGGTCAGGGGTGTGGTGGTCCAGGAGCCTATCCCTGGAGAACACAGGGAGTGAAGTGGGAATGTGTCCTCCATTCCAGGACACCATGCATACACACATTAACACCTCGGGGCCATTAGTGTAGCCATTTCACCTACCAGCGTGTTTTTGGACACTAGGAGGAAAACCAGAGAACTGAGAAGAACCCCATGTGGACAGAATGGAGAAGAAAATCCCACACAGACAGTAACCCAAGCTCGGGATCCAACCCTGGAGCTGTGAGTTGGCACTGCTAACTGCATGCCACACTTTCCTGTTAGTGTCACTGAGTAAAGCAAAAAAAATCACAGTAGTCAATGCTTAATGAGTAATATGCTTTAAGATGAATAACTGAATACTAATGGATAACTAGCAACAACTGCATTATGATACATTAGTGACCGGTAATATTTTTCTTTAGAATGCACAGATTTGGCAGACAGTTTTTTCATTCATAAATGGTTTTGCTCTAATACACATTCACTACAATTCTATGAGTCAATCCAGACGCTTCCTGTCACATGCACTAACCAACAGTAGCTGCTGCAATGCCATCAATGAGTAATCAGCTTATACTGTTTTACTGTTCAGAGGGCATGTGGCGTATGTGTGCATGTGTGTCTCTTTACTGTAAGCCCTTCCCTAAAGGGTGGAGCCGTACATGTGCCTGTTCCCTCCTTCCATCTCTCTCTCTCTCTCTCTCCACACTGTAATGGTTTAATGGCAGATTACTGTGCCACTGCAGGCTCGTTGGGAGAGTAATAAAATAAATGAGTTTGTGACCCCCCCAACACAGCAATACTGTACTGTCTAAAAGTAACTAATCAGCGGCCATCAAACCAGTTCTCCCAACTTCTCTCTATGCCATACATCTAAAACAGGGGCTAGTGAACCTTTTACAGCCAGGGTAGCCTTTAGCATAACAAAATCCAGAACTATGATTGCAGCACATCCATCCATTTAAATTAGAAGCACATTAGGTAAATATGTACCATATTTATTTATTACTGAACTTTTCACTCATAGAACCCATTCTGTATCACATTAGAGGCACTTTTCAAGTAGACATTATTTATCCTTGTTTGTAAGGATCAAATTCTTACAAGAAACACCTTTCGTTTTGCTGACATAATTTTAAACCCCTTCAATTCAAATGACCCTTCATTCAGCCTTGTAAGTATAATACTCCCCGAGCCAAGGATTTAGAGTACACCTGAGCAACCCTTATGATATCTGTATGGATGAATGCACACCTGAGCTACAAGAGCTGTAAAACCAGAACAGGACAAAAGTAAATAAGACTTAGTGGCTGGAAAAGCAGCTTCATGCATGGTGGAGGAAAGCTCATGTTTGCCTTTACGCTCCCACACTTCTGCTGCTGCAACAATGGAAACTGGCTATAAAAGTAGAGAAATAAATCATCACGCAATAACTGCAAGCTGTCCTTATTACCAGAAACCCCCTTCAAGCCTGCACACACGCACACACACACACGCACGCACACACGCGCACACAAGCCAAAGAAAACAGTTGGTATTATTGTTCTTTTGTAGTTCCCATTTGAGGAAGTATGTGCTGCATCGCTGATGACACATTGATTATCTTGCTATGAGGACAATGAGAATATTGAACACTGAAGTGTCTCTGTGGAGGGATCTTTTCTTTTTGGATGGATGGGTGAGTGGGGTGGGGGTGAGGGTGGGGGGGTATATTCCATAAGACTCGGGGCAGGGCAGGTCGTCTTGGACCTGAGGAAATTCCCCTTTATAAAGGTCTCATTCATGCCACAGTAACACTATATGCCTCAGGGTCTGTGTGTGTTTGCATGTGTATGTGTGTGTGTGTGTGTGTGTAAGATCTTCCATAGCCAACAGAAACAGTAACAGGTACACAAATACAAACACACACTCTAACACATACACACAGACCCTGCTCGTCCTTGCAAACATTTGCAGGCAGTGTAAATACGAATGTGCAAGTTCTTATGCCTATGACTCATACCTGCTGCACTAGGGAGTAGAAAGTTCTACATGGTACTCAGCTAAATGTCTACGTGTGACAGAGTATATTATATTTCTGGTCGGCAATGATGAGTGCATAACTTTTAACCTATGTAAACAGAGACTCCTTCCTCTAACCCCTTAAATATGGATCTGTAGAAACTGGCATTTATTGGTCAGAAGGTGGCAAGTAGTTTTCTATAACAACATGGCTTTGATAATAGTCCTGGCTGCAATGTTTTAACAATGACTTAATGTGCTGGTTATTGTTTCTAACCTAACAACTTACACAGAGACTTGTGTGGAAAACATAAACAGATTAAAAAAATGTGGAATTTATTTAGCATTTCTGGAAGGAGTCTCCGGTATCAGAGCTTAACAGTCAGAGGTAAAGCTACTTTTTTGTGTTATTCAATTCATGAGAGAAAAAAAGTAAGGCTGCTGAGGGAACAGTTGTTTATAGCTCTTTTAACATAAGGGATAATATGAACTAACCTGTTTTTTAGACATATAAAACCATTAAATTACTATAATAATAGTAGTAATAATAATAATAATAATAATAACTACAAATAAACAATATGTATGACTTGCCATTTATTAATTAACAGAAAATTGTAATCATTGGCAAATTGCTGTTGCACAAAAAGGCATAAAACAGTTCAGGGTGTGCTGTTATAGGAAAACAATCAAATCAAACTAGTCGAGTCACTGAGGCATCTAACCGCATGTCAGTCACGTTGCCTGTCAATGCATGATTGTTTTTGAAGGGGTCTAGATTTAGAGGAAACTCCGAACGCAGGGTCTTTTCCTGTTTGAATGCTGAATTTCAGCTAGCTTTGAGCAAATTCCTGAAATCGCAGACTATACCTTTAAAAGAATAATTAATTGAGTGCACCTTTTGCTTCGCTAATTAACCATATCGATTTCCAAATGAGGCATATTTGATGTGAAAAAGCACAATGAAAATACAGTCAGTGAAAGACTGAATCTTTTGGGCAGTATATACCTTGAAGTTCAAGTTACCATTTGCTACCAGAATGACCACTCTCAATGTAAATAAACTCACGTTCTCAGTGTAAAGAGAATCACAAGTCCAATGCTAGGTTTTTACTCATAATGATAAGGATTTATTTGGTGTCCAAACAAGATAGCCCACTCATTCCCATTGTATAATGACTCGTTTTTCAGTGCATGCCTTTTTATTTTTCTGCTTAGCCCCTAAATGCCTATGATTAGATAGATGAAAATAGCCCTCTGACAGTGATGCTATATATTAAAACCTAGAATTTGAGGCTAAGTATGCATTGGCCTTGCTTCACTCATGATAGCGGTTGACGTGAAAAGACAGAAAGAAAAAACTTGGCTTAAGCTGTATTATGAAAGTTCTGCTTTGCAGAGTGCAAGAACAGCAGCTCTGCTGCTCACCCACCGCCGTTACATAAACATGCTAACCTGATTTCATCTGAACTGTAGCCAAGATCATTAGTGTCAGTATGTCTATTGTATGTGTGTGTGTGTGTGTGTGTGTCTGCTGATCTGCCTTAATCTCACCATCACTGCACCAACAAGATCAGTAAACAGAGCTTTGTAAGAGGTGAAGAAGCTTGCTACACCATTTCTCTCTCTCTCTCTCTCTCTCTCTCTCTCTCTCTCTCTCTCTGAGGGCACATCAGGTAAAGCTCAAACTCATTTGCTGCATGACTGAAAAGACACAGAGATATTGCCAACTATCTAAAAAAGCACACACACACACATACACAGAGAGAGAGAGTGTGAGAGAGAGAACGAGAGAGAGACTGAGTCTCTATTGTTTGCCCCACCTGCAGCTCTGAGGCCATTGAGAGCTCGAGGCAGCTGCTCTCTCCTCTTCCTCCTCCACTCCTCCTATCAGTCTATCATCCCTCATTCCTTTCCTCAATCCGAACACACTCCTCGCATTGTACACCATATCCCTTAACCCTCACCTTAACCCCCACAATCTTCACAGCAAACAGCCCTGTGCTGAATTAACTCCTCAGATAAGTCCAGCTGAGCACAAATGGGTGCTGTTGGAGTTTATTTCACACAGTAGGTGTTAATTAAGTACTGTGCGTGTTTGTTCAACAGTGGAATTTTGCTGGGGTTTGTCTCTTTCATTCACAATTATAATAATATAATTAAAGAAAAGGAAGATGGGAAAGGCATGAGCCAATAATGAGATATACAATATATTGCAGTATTTTGCATGTACAGGATTGATATCATAGAAATAGGCAGCATTTTAGGGCATCGTTTGTGCTTCTGAGATAAAGTCTGTCCATTTTGGAAAGAGAGAATATGAACAGCTTGTCACCTTAGGCTTATTATTTTGGTAATATTTGAAGGAGGCATCGTATGGGTCCTATGGGTCAAAGTGTGCAAAATGTGTCAGAAAAAAACCCGTTGCTTCAACTGAAAAATGTTTTATAATGTAGTATTTCTAAAATGCAATACTATGCAAATATTGTAAACAATTGCTACAATATGAGAATGTAATACTAGCATGTGCCCACACTGGCTTAAACACTGCATTAACCACCACATGTTAAAAAGAAAATCATTCCAGCCAAGCGTGCGTTTCTCTTCTAGTAGCTCGGATTCAGGGTCAAATAAGCGAAGGCCCAATTATTATTTCATTTCCCAAATCAATATACACAGATGAACAGGAACAAAAGAAACACTGTAAACAGAAATGAAAAGCTATAATTAGCTATAATCCTGGAGGTCACTTTTTTTGTGGCAGGTGGGCTAGGCGGCCTGTCATGCCTCCCTCCTGAGGAACAGTGACGCAGGCGAACTTGCTGGTGCGTCAAGCGTACCGGGACACTTCACAAACGGACAAATCAGCAGTCTACCCTGACCTTTACGTGAGCCTGAGGCCTGGGAGCTGCGCGGCTTTGTGTTTCGTGTGTGTGTGCGCGCTTGTGAGGCAAGGTCTTCAAGAGACGTCACTGTGACAGAATTAAACGTCACGGAAATCGCAAAATTAAGAACAAAACACACACACACACACACTACTTATCATTACTAGGTACCATTATGGAGATTTTCCACTGACATACACATTGCTATTGCCAAAATTCTTTGCCTAGTAACCTTTGGTTCAGTGACAAAATCATTTTTGCTTTTCCAGTCAAAGCAGCAAAAATCCTCATGGAGATACAATAAAATGTCTCTACAAAGGGACCAAAACTGTGCACACCTGTATGACAATATTACATTATGCTATATCACAATAATTGCCTTTCATTACTGTTCATAATATTATCACGAGGTTGCATTAAGAAAGGTAATTACTACACGTTTATCTGTAGTAAACTAATTGAATGGTTTTTTTGTTTTTCATAACATTTAACAACATTCCTACAATGCTGAGGCAACAGATTTTAATTTTAGTTAGATTTTAGGTTTCATTTGTAACAAATATTTACATAATGTTGTGTGATCAGCATACTCAAGACATGGTAAAGCAAACCATTCACTGCAGGAATGTTAATTTTATAAAGTGATAATATAACGTTTTTTTTCAAAATTGTTGTTTTTTTCCCCCAGAAAAAAAGTTTCCCTGTAGCCAGAATGTTTTTGTGCTGATATGCATAACCTTAACCCTAACAACACTCCTACCTGCCCTAGCTCTTCACACCGAGCTAACTAGCCTAGCTTGCTAGGTTTATTATTTTTCATTAATAAAAATTGCTTTAACTCTGTTAATTTGGAAGATCACATTGTGTACCAGTCCCACAAATAGCTGTTATTTTCCATTGTATTGCAGTAGTAGAACACTGGCGATGAAATATTTTCACTCACTAACACAAGATTAAAATTTCACTGCCACTCTGTCCTTTGTTTTGTCCTGCTGATTGGGCAGAAGGTCAAAACAATACTTGGCGTCAGTATGCTTTTCTGAAAACTTTTTTAAAACTTTGCAAGTAATGTAGCCACTTTACAAGTAAAACACGCGCTGACATTTAAGAATAAACGCCCTAACCTTGTTAGCACCTGTAAACATTTTCTAGATGGGAAGCCTTGCTTTTGTAATGTTTCTCCACATGTGTCTTTCATAAACAGAATAGTGATATTGCCATTACAGAGAAGCACACATTTGATGCTCTTTGAAATCTGTCCATAGGAAGAGATCTTAGAAGATTTCCAAATGTGATGGCCTTTATCACTGGAGCTCACAACCTCAGGCAGACCTCTCCTGAATGAAACCCGCAGGGGGAGGGACCACATTTATCAATATCCATGATAATATTATTGAACATTATGATATATCATGTAACAAGTCATTGGCACAATAACACACACACACACAGGTTTACATTGCTTACTGAACATTATTCATTTGTCTTTAAACTACACTAGACATTGATATTGAGGAGTATAGACACTCCATGTTCCCTTACAGTCTGGGGCCAACATGTGTCTTAAGATCCCATTACACTTGTGTGTGTGTGTTTGTGTGTTTGTGTGTAAGACTCTACTTGTGCCAGGTTACTGACAATGAGGTTCTCGTGTTCTTTGTCCTTTGTCCCAGCTTTTTCCACTTCAATGGGCAAACGCATGCAAACACATACACACATACACACACTCACACGCACCCCCTTATAACTCAGAAAACTGAAACACTATGCAGAATACATGCAACCCTGAAATGGAATGCAAGTGTAAATCACAAAAAACGAAAAACTGTAACTTTGTTAATACACACAAACCTACACACAGATAGACACATACAAATACACAACACATATATACATACCCACTATACAAACACATATATTCTACACACATATGTACAATTCACGCGTAAGTACATCAGTAATTACGCATGAGTTTGCAGATGTATGTGTCAGTGATTGTATGTCTGATTTCCCATGACATGCAGACAAGTTGAGATGTGTGTGTGTGTGTGTGTGTGTGTGTGTGTTTGGGGGTGGAGGGGAATGTGGAAATAGGTTAGCCCAGACCAGGTTTAGTGGCACAAACCCAACACAGACACAAGAGAGCCTAGGGGCACCTGCACACACACACACACCCACTCCCACACGCATGCTCGCACAAACACACACACACACACACACACACACACACACACACACGGACATAAAAAGACTCACACAGCAATAACACCCAGCAGCACAATAAGAAATGAATCAATAAACAACATACAAACGGCAAGATTCCAGGTTTATCATCATACGCAACAAAACCTGTCATCGGTGTCGGTGTTTCATATACAGTAGATGAAGCACCTCAGGCCATAATCCAAAACCTACAATTAAATGAAAACTGATATTTACTTGCAACTTCTCATGTTTTAAAGATAATTAAAATAGAACTGAACTGTTTCTTTAAAAACCCAAGGAAAATGCAAATACAGTATATAATATTCTATTACACATGTATACAGTTAAACCGGATTCACCAGAACCGGCTTTACAGTTAATGTTATTGAAAAATGTCCACTACCAGTCTTAAATATTTGAATAGAGCTGGCCTAAATTCAGGTTAAAAAAAAAAAAATCAAGTGGAACAAAATTGATCAGACACATTATAATCATGTAGTGATGAAAATTCAGGTTATTAAAAAAATAGATAAAAATCAAGATGTGGAATTTCAGGGTACTGAAAAGACTAGGGTACTTGAGGGAAATCCTCAAACAACTCAACGTAAAGGTTTTATTTAATGTCATGGTTGTAAGAAAACCTCTAATTTCTTGAAAATGTAAAAATGAAACAGACCAAATTACAGTTATTTCTCGAGTTAGTTACATACAGCACTAGACTGGGATGGACTGGCCAAGAATAATCATGGTCCTACCCTCAACATGAAAGCAGATTCTGGAGTCAAATTGCCTCAGACAGCGGTGTGTAAATATGCTGCTGGCAACAACACTAATCCATGATACTGACAGCAAAATGTTTGGCTGTGATCGTGTTTCTGATCAGCGTCAGAAGCTATAAATATCTAACTATACAGATCGAGTCTGAGGAAAAGGGATCCATAAGGACAATGTTAGCTGGAGGATGCCAAAGAAATCTGTCAGTAATGTACATCTACAGTAAACTTGAAGCAAAATGATCTATCATGAATGAAAAACAGTCCATTCAAATATTTCACTAGACAAACTGATATACAGGATGCAGATGTTATTCTCTTTCTGTGAATATAAGCAACATGAAAAGATCTGCTATGTAGTTTTGACGTGTGAGTAGTGTCCTTATAGACAGCTCGTTTGATAAACACAGTTCATATCCGATGGACATGATCATTTCTATAATCATTTCTATTGCCGAAAATTCTACACAATGTTGCTGTGGCATTTCTGTATTTGCAAGGACCAATTTTATGTATGAAATCGCACAGTGTTGCTGAGGCAACAGAACTACAACTGCATGCTCAGAAACATGTTTATAAGCACATGACCTCACAGATGTGGTGTGATTGGCCAGGAATGTTTGATTAATGTAGGTTCATTTTTCTTTCCGAGAAACATCTTCCATGAGCTTTCATGGCCTGAACTTTTAGAACTATGTCAATATAAATCGGCAAATCTTCGACATTCTGATTTTTGTAACTTAAATCTGAGTAGATTGTGTGAATTTAAACTTAAATTAGTATTTTTTATCATGACAATTTCTCGTAGTTCATGCATCATGAATTTCGTTGATGTTCTGGGGAATCTGACTTAACTTCTACAACTATAGATGAAACTACTCACAGTCTGGACACACACACACACACACACACACACAACCTAATTAAAAACACAGTTTGTCTTCTTCTGGAAAAGAAAACAAGCTTTTGAGCTTCATATTAATGAGCACCACCTCATTATATTTTAAACACACACGCACACTGCTGTATTCCCTTTGCACACAGACACACACACAGACACACACCTTCATAAACACACTGTCATAAACACACACCAGTGTGCACATGTATTCACTGAAATGTTCTGCAAACATTTACCAAACTGGCACATGCAGACCCCCCCACACACACGCACACACAAACACTGAAAACTATTGGAATGCGTATATTTAGGGAGGCTTGCATGTGTGTCTTTTGGAGAGAGAGTGTGAGAGAAGAAGGGACATGGACAGGACAGGAGAGGAACAGATAGAAATATGATGAATGAAAGGAGGTGGTGAAGGATGGAGAGAAAAATGACGAAGGGCTGGTTTCTCCTGTACAGCACTGCCCTCAACCCATTACTGAGGGGATCTCCCCAAGGACACGGACACACACACACTCACACACACACACTCTGTGAGAAAGAGTCAAACAAAGGACAAAATGGAGAGGTAGGAAGTGTAAAAACAGAGAGAATGAATAAAAGCTATGATCCAACCTGCAAATAAATATATTTCACTGGATTAAACACAGTTAAGAAAAATGTGCTCTAATCCCCTTTAATCAACACAAAGAGCAAAGAAGTCAGTCATGAAATATTAATTAAGGAAGTGGTCAAGGTGTGTGTCATGAACCTTTACACCACCTTCGCAGCCAAGACGAGACGGTGTAGGAGAGAAAGAGAAAAATCGTGTGTTCGTTTTATGAAAGCTGAAAATGTGGAGAGAGGTTACAAAGCCAAGGTTTCGCAAAATCCTCAAAGCAACAAACAGTGAGAGAGCACGTTAATTACTCGAATGTGTACTGAGCAACACACACACGCACACACACACACACACACACACAGATGAATACGCGCAGATACACGCTTGCTGGGCTCTGCGTCTTGTACTGGTTGTTAAAGCGGTATAAATATTCATGTGGAGGGCTGCTGCTGTCAGAGAGGCAGTTTTAAATGAATCACTCGACCTTGCTCCAGTCCACCAGCTCTCTCCTTCCTCAGGAACTGTACTTCAAGGCTGGCCTCCCTCTATTTATCGTTCTCTTTCTCTCTTTCCGTTACTTTCTCTTTCTCTTTTCTCACCCCACTTATCCCCCACCTCAAATCCCCTCCTTACTGATTATAGAGACCGCCTAAGAGCCAGACTCTCTCTCTCTCTCCATGTGTGTGTGTGTGTGTGTGTGTGTGTGTGTGTGTGTGTGTGTGTGTGTGTGTGTGTGTGAGAGAGAGAGAGAGAGAGAGAGAGAGAGAGAGAGAGAGAGACTTCACTCACAGACATGCAAAGATCCTCTTTGATAAAGACGACTTTTCGGAATGAGACGACAAGGGAATCTGCCCACCTTGAACCCCCTGCATCACCCCCCCAAACCTGTCTCAGTCTTCGTCTCTAATTAGAGCTTTTGTTTATTATGTGGGTGAGAGAAGGATATGTGATATGCGATACGAGGTGGGAAGAAAAAAAAATCACTTTTCCTCTCCGGCATGCTGTGTCTAAAAGCCCTCTTTTAGATAAGCATGGGTTCATAACTGCCTACGCTTTGTACCTTTGTTTAATCTCATACACAACACTGCGCTCTCCTTCCTTCTCCCTTTTCCTTTTGCCTCTCCCTCACACACATCTCGCACTTATCTTCATTCATACTTACTGTTTCTATCTCTGTTTAACACCATCTTTCATCTCTCTCTCTCTCTCTCTCTCTCTGCTAATAAATCTCAGCACTGCCACTTTCTCACCCAGTAGCGTTTTCCCCAACGCGTCACAGCAATTAAACCGCTCATAAAATGGCGCCATGTAGACCCAAAGTGTGTGTGTGTGCATGTGTGTGTGTGTGTGTATATTGTCATCCTGTATATGTGTGTGTGTTTGTGTCTGTGTGTATTAACACGTCCTTGAGGGGGCAAAAGAGGAGCTAGTTATTGATTGCAGGTCCCTGTACAACACACAGTGCAGGCTGTTGATTTCTCCAGCCCACCGCAATCTCTCCACTCTCTCTCTCCTCTCCACCTCCGCTGAACGCCTTTTCATTGAACCAATATCACTCTTCGCTTGTCCTCAAACTCAGTATAACCTGAAGCCATGTTTAAAGAACACTAGATTAGGGTATAAGTGGCGTTAAAGTGCACTTCAGTGAGAATGTATACAATATACACCAGTGATATTTGCAGTTAATGAAATAACAAGAGCAGGACGCAGCACTCCATCTTAAGTGCAGAACATACCACTCAGGTCTGCTTGTACAGAGCAAAATACCCGAGGGGGTTCTCTGTTAAAGGGGCTTGTTAGAGTGTGTGTGTCAAGCACCAGGTGTACAGCAGTGAAACCTGGACTCACACAGATGTGTGTATAAAGGAGTGCAGGTTTACATGCATATTTATATTATTTACACAGCTGTCATTCAGATGTGCCATTTACTATTGTGATTTATCCCATCAAGACTCACAAGCCTCAGCACTCGGCTCAGTGTAACGTGCCTGTGTACGTGAGTGTTGTCATTATGAAGATGTATGAAGCTTCAAGGTTGCAGCTTTTAAACTGGAACAGGCGTGTAAAAGGCATTCAGCTCTTAAACTCTTAGTTCCTCTAAACATGGCGCTTTAAATAGCTTGTAAATATGATTATCTGTGAAGAATAATAAATTGTTTAATATGTTTTCAAAGCACAGTCTCACAGAAACAAACTTTGCCTGCCACTTATTTGCAGCACTTTCTGTACATTGAATATCAATGTTCTGGCACAAGCGTATCTTGCATAGCTCAACATATCAAACCTTCAGTCGAATGCTCTGTATGAGACCAATGTATTTTAATCAAGCCCACCTCGACCACTGCGCTTTTTGAATTAGATCGATGTGTAATAAATAATTTCACCGCTTTTTTTAACGTACTGATCAGTGCCACTTCACGGTTTGCGAAAAGTTTGTGCGTTTCACAACATATGATTAGACGGGTATTTTCAAAACGCAAAAAAAATTCTCTGTACTCTCAGTATCCGTACTGCGTTACCAGGTTAACTGCAAGTCTGACTGTGTTTGCAGAGAAGGGGAGAATGGGCCCGGTAAGTCTAATCATATATCATTAAAAGCACAAACTTTACGCATGTAAAAAGAGATAACATTTTTATTACATATTGATCGTATTCAAATAGCGTAGTGGTAGAGGTTATCTTGGATAAAACACGTTGATTCCGAACGTGTCATACAGAGCAAAGTTTAATGCGTTTCTATACAATGTATGCTGATATTGAACATATAGAAGGCGCTGCAAATAATTTGCATGTGTGTGTGTTTGTGTGTGTGTGTGTGTGCGTGCATTCTGTGAGACTGGTTGTTCAAAGCCCAAGAAATGACTAAAATTGAAGCATCTCTACAACTTTAACTTTTTTTTTTTTTTTTTTTTTTTAGCACCGCTAGCTTCTAGCTAACTGCTAATAAACTAGTTTGAACTTGTTCCAGTTAGTCAAGAGTGCGGTTTCAGTTTCAAACAACAGCGATATTGATTTTGTTTAGCACTAACATTACGTAGCTACGTTTGCTAGCTAGCTATATCTCATATATATAGCTCATAACAAATTTAAGCCACATCCTCTGGGCTCAAAAACTGAGCTCATAAGTAATATTTTCTGAATTCTTTTACAAAAAAAACTGATAAGAAAAAAAATCATTGTTTTAAATATGTAAATGTGAAATCAGAACCCACATCTATGAGTTGAGGATTGCACTGATGAACATTATATAGTGAAAATAGCTCACAAATTTATCCAGGCAGGCATGCTAAAAAATCAGCTGCACTCTTTTACGTGTTAATAACATGGCCCTCCACCCACTCAGCCTCCACGTACACACATGTATGTACACATGACTGAACCTCCAAAATAATAATCTTCTTAGTTACAGAGGAGTCAAATAATCTGGATGAAGAGGGATTTGATGGTCTGAATTAATGCATGAAGACCCTGGGTACAGGCGTCACAGTATCTGCATAGCAATGCAGGCAGAAATGCATCTACGGCACACTACGCTGCCAACGTGCCAAATGTTAATAATCTGCCAAGGGAGAATCAAGCCTTATGTTCATTAGTCATTAAAAAGGAATATTTTAACAGCAGACGCTGAAGTGCTTGAGTGTCATAACAATTTAAAAGAGAGCGAGAGACACTGAGAGAGAGCTAAAGGGAGTGAGAGAGTGAATGTGATACTTATTATCCATGTAGGCAGCCTGTCTTGAAAGGGAGTTGGCTAAGGAGATCAATGCTATATCACACACACACACACACACACACACAACCCGATCCATTGGATTTTGCTCTGTCTTGTCTTATGTCCACTGAGCATTGAACAAAGCGTTAGAAAACTTCATCAGCACTGCTGTGTGTATTTACGTAGCTCTTTGTGGGGACCCCCATGGCAGTTTTCCATGAAGAAGTTTTTTTTTTCTGATTTTTATACTTTTCTTCACAGTTCTCACACACTAGCTCACTCTCCCCATTGCATGACAGTCACTGATATGATGAGGGCAATGGTTGCATTCCACTGTACTTTACACTGTTCAAACTGTACAATAGAATGGTCAGAATTCCCACTGGGAAATTTGAGTAAGGTGGTGTACATAATAACTGAGGGATACACAATATCCATTTGTATTTTAAATTGAGTGATTATGCACAACAATAATAGATGATACATTGCAGATAATGAATAATGGTGTTCTGTGATGTACTGGAGTCCCATCTAGGGTGTATTCCCACCTTGCTCATAGTGTTCCCTGGCTAGGCTTTGGATTCACTAAACAGGATGAAGCGGCTGGTAAAGATAAAAAAAAAAATGCATAATCATACTCATGAATGCCTAATAAAAGGGTGAATGTTTAACTAGTTGCACCACACACAAGCCCAGGAATTGTTAACTGAGATTTGGAAAACAGAGAAAGAAGCAAGTATGTTTTGAGGTTAAGGTTGTGTATCTTTTATTTTCTAACTATAGTAATACATAAGTCAGTGGAAATACTCCACAAGGAAGGCAAAAAAAAAAGACTGCATGTGTGTGTGTGTGTGTGTGTGTGTGTTTGACATGGCCTACTCTCAACTAATCACTAAAGGACTTTTTGAAGATGTATATTCCTGCTTGTACACACACACACACACACACACACGTGCACACACACATACACATTGAGTGAAGTCATTTCAGCAGCTGCACAAACATGTGGAGAGAAATCATTGTGCTGTGTGTGCGCGCGTGTGCGTGTGTGCCATGTTTATTAGCTCCTAATGTGGTTGGAGGGAGAAGCACAGCTGGGCTGAGAGAGCAGGAGCGTGAGGATGAAAACGGACATGACTACCATTCCTGTTTTTTTACCTCCTACACTCACCGGCTAGTTTTCTGCTCTCTCTCTCTCTCTCTCTCTCTCCATCATGTGAACATCACCTGGAAAAACACTGTCAGTTCTCTCTTTCTTTCTCTCTCTGCCTATACTCCCTCTTTTCAAACAGATGTTTAGTTAGGAATAGTGGATGTTTACGTGTAATGTGTCCTTTATGCAGAGTTTATCAGTTTCTCTCATGCGCTCTGAAAGATCAGCGGAGTAAAGATTTCATTTTCTCAGATGTTTGGTTCTTTTCAGGAGTCGCGTGTGTGTGGTGTTTTGTGGGCCGACAACAACATGCACTGAACTATGCTCTTTTGGATGAACAGATACCAAACAAGAGCACATCTGTTCTAAGGGCCAACCGCTAACAAACAGCTGTCTGACTAGCAGGAGGCAGAGAGAGAGAGAGAGAGAGAGAGAGAGAGAGAGTGAGAGAGTAACAAAGTAAAGAACTAGGCAAAAAGAAAAAACAAGTCAGACAAATTGCTGTTGTTACTGTTTTATAATAATATTTATTATTATTATTAAAATTGAGTTGTAATTACCTTAACCTTAAAAACAGTTGTGCAAACTAAGATCACTAACGAACCCTGACCTCAGAAACTGATTTTGAAATGGTTAACTCCTCTCAGCTTTCTGATTCCTTATAATGTATATGCCATGACATGCTGTCTTATGCTATGGGAAATGTAGGCAAAAATCATAGGCAAATATGTCAGCATGAAACCCAATTAACATTTTTCAAACAGAAAACAAAAAAAGATTCTCTGATGTATAATTTCATTAAATCATGTCTACATTAATAGATTTCATAATCAGAAACTTTTCTTCACAGAAACTGAGTGCTAAGTTAGTTGACTAGCTAGCCAACTCAGCCAATGTTAGTGATTAACAAAATAGTTTTGATTCTTATGGAATATTAACAGTTTATCTACTGTTAAGTAACTAATTGAGAGAATTTCAATGCAAATTAAGACTGATACTGAAATTCTAGTTGTTTTGACAAACGTGTGCTTGTTTACTAGCAGTTAGCTAGATTGCTAGGTATTAGAGATAACATGTTTTCAGTTAGCATGATCATATATATATATATATATATATATAATGCGTAGAGATGTTCCTCGGACATTAACTGACTACTCAACACAGATTATTTTAATGATTTAAAATGACATGTTAAGGGGATTTTAAACCTGAAACTTGAGAAAGAGAAGGAATTGGACAGAGTGAGACAGAGTAATGGTGAGGCAGACAGAGAGAGGGAGACAGATTCCTTGGCTGTGTGGATGCTGTGGAATTTTGGGTCTAGTGGAGAGGAGCTCAAGTCCTGGCCATGTTTGTTTTGGACGCTTGTGTAAGGGAGAAATATGTTCCTCCTCCCTTCCAGCCTTCGCTCTGTTGCAACAGCAAACAATTCAGTGAGGCGCTACAGCGGCACTATCACACACCATGAGCCAGCAGCTTCTCTCCCCCACCGCAGCCAACAGCTCATCTCAAAGCCAATTATTATCGGATTATCACCGCAGAGCACAGCAAAGTGAATCTTTATGATCCTGTGACAATGACTTTATTTTTTTTCAGTCACAGAATTTCACCTGAGATAGTCATCTCCAAGCTCACTACCTACCGTAATGTGAATTAGTCTACTTTGTATCAACGCTCTAACCTGGAGATGAGTGACTGTGGTTAATTTGACTCAGATTGACAAGATACTTGTCTCTCTGACACACAAGACACGAATCAGAATAAACAAGCTTGTGACAAATGTGTCAAATTGATAGCTGATAACGTGACTGTTGCCTCAGCATGTCAGCAAGGAAAGAAAAAAAAATTACCATGCTTCAACGGCTCACAGTGACACTGACAGAGGATTCATTTTGAAGTAAGCTTTATCACAAATGCACAAAGGAAAATCCACTCTTTTGAAGCCCCCTATTTTTGTGGTCTTAAGCTATTTTAATTCATTTTAGAGCTCTCCAGGGTTTAGTGAATCTGGGCCAATTAAAATGGTTAGAGTACTAACACATACAAAAGCAGGTCTGATGCCTGTTACAAAAATGAGTGACTGACATGGAAGCAAGATTGTTAGAAAAAAGCACTAATACAGGAAGTGCTGTTCTCCATCCACTACAGCATATGGCTACATCTTTACATGAGGGGATCATAAGATATGCTTAACCAAACATACTAACATGACCAACAATAGCCAGAATCTAGTAGCCACCAAATACTCAGATCTTACTTGTCTATTACTTACTTATTCACCTTTAATCATATTTTTCATTAATTCAGGATGCCTAATAGCAAATAGTGATGAGAATAAGAAAAGTGAGCCTGGGATTAAAAAGGGGTTAAAAAGCATGTCATTTGCTTAATGAGACTAATTCCACTGTTAGCACCATCAGCTTTATAAACAAACTGCTCTAATTGTGCAATAATGTTTAAGCTTTTATTTTCAACAATTTGTACACCTTTACCCCATTAAATTACTCTGTTAATTGGCGGGGTGCACTATTATTTCGACTTCTCTCGACATAAAGTCGGAAACTGTGATGCTGTGTGGATATAATCCAGTGGAAATGTACACTAGGGCATTGGCAAGCTCGGCTTTACCTAATGACCCCTTTCTCAATTACATCATCAGCAGTTTGTAGGACTCCTGAGACTAAAGGTAAAGATACTTAGCCTGTAGCAAACTGCCTCTCTATTTGCCACCTGCACACACACACACACACACACATGCATATTTTCCCTTTGAGTGAAATTTTACAGTTATTGTACCAGTCCAAGTATGAGCTACATAGTGATGAATGCTGGAGGTTTCATGGAGTGCCTCCGAAAACAAATGCTTCAATATTCCAGTAACAGCTTAAGAATGTAGCAGAGAGGAGTGGAGATACAGATGTGTGTGACTGCCTTATAAATGATTAAACCTTTTTTCTCTTTCTCTCTAAAGCAGACATCCTTTTCTTCGAGAAAAACACACACAAACACATTGTGCCTGTCTCTTTGTTTCCAGTGCTCCATGAGGACTGTATCAGTGGCACGCACTTGAGCATATATCTCTGCCAAAATGAGCGTTCCCCACTCGCCATTCCCATGTTCTCTAAAAATAAAACAGTGCAGAAAAAAAAAACACACAAGAGCTGCATTTATCCTAATGTGGAGATATCTGGTCAGCATAACTCATAAACTGTGGCTTAAGTCAGTAGCAGGGAGAACCTGTGAATTTTTTTGTATTCACTAAATAGTCTCTGGTTTTTATATTAGCCCTAATTGGCTGATTTGTCCATTGTGTTATCAAAGCTGCTTGTCAAAAGTGAAGTGGTGCCAGAGAGCTGTCTTCATCCAGAGACAAATGACTACCCCAGGCACCTGGGAAAGCAGATTATGTATCCAGGCTAGCAGTTTTTCATTCACAGTTGCCCGACAGCTGTTGATATAATGGTAAATAGTGGGTTTTTTTTTTTTATGTCGCTCATCCCTCATCCATTGACTTAATAAAAAGTAAAAGAAAAACATTTTATTTGATATGTTTGTTTAAACATAACATGCTAATTGGTTCATATATTTCTCAATATTGCATCACCTTGATACTATGGTGCATACTACTCTTTACTGAATCCCAACACCTGCTGTACTACACATATTAACTAACTATATTCACCATCCAATTTAATAGGAACACCTGTACACCTGGTCATTTATGCAGTTATCCAATCAGCACAATGCATAAGATCATGCAGATACAGGTCAAGAGCTTCAGTTAATATTCACATCAAACATCAGAAAAAGTGTGATTTCTGTTTCTTTGATCATGGCATGGATGTTGGTACCCGAAGTTTCTGAATACCTGAGTATTTCAGAAACTGCTGATCTCCTGGGAATTTCACACACAACAATCTCTGGAGTTTACACAGAATGGTGCGAAAAACAAAAACATTCAGTGAGTGACAGTTCTGTGGGTGGAAACGCCTTGGTGATAAGAGAGGTCAGAGGAGAATGACCAGATTGGTTTGAGCTGCCAGGAAGGATACAGTAAGTCATATAATCACTCTTTACAACCGTGGTGAGCAGAAAAGCATCTCAGAACGTCCAAAACATCGAACCTTGATGTGGATGGGCTACAACAGCAGAAGACCACATCAGACTCCACTCCTGTCAGCCAAGAACAGAAATCTGAGGCTATCATGGGCACAGGCTCACCCAAACTGGACAGCTGAAGACTGGAAAAAGACTAGGTGATTTTTTTCAAATCTTCAACTGTCCAGTTTTGATGAGCTATTAGATAACTGCATAAATGAGCAGGTGTACAGGTGTTCCTATTAAAGTGGACTGTGAGTGTATGTCGTCTGGCTGTTGGTAGGAACTATTTTTACTATGAATATTAATTAGCTTAAAGGAATGCTAGACTTTTTTTTCAGATTTAGGAAAAGAGATGTGTAAACAGTGTCTAAATTGAGCAAAATACAGTAAAGTGTAGCACAAATATATAATGTATAACTCAAATGCTAGCAAAGCATGCAGTCCCCTCGCATTTAAACTTTATTCAAAATTGAAACTTAAATATCATCTTTACATGTGATGAGAGCACAGCTCTTAGCCAAAATGTTAGGCAAAGACTTTCTGACTTTTGGTCAAAGGCACAAACATGATGTTTCATCAGCAGAGACATTATCAGGACTGGATAAAAAAACATGGCTATATAAAGTCAGCCTCTCTCAGGAATTCTACACTCTACATTCTACATCAGAGTTTTGCCCAGTGGAATAGCTGATGAATTTATCATTCGACCACTTTAAAATCTTTATAAACTTTTAAAACTCCTTAGAGTCAAAATTCAAGATTCTTTTATTACCACACTACAGCAGTGGTATATGGGTTTAGACCAGCTCAAAAATCAATAACTACTAATAAACTAAGCAACAAAGTGCACGGCACCACAACAGGTGCTAAACACTATCTGCTATTCAAGTGCTATTTTTTTTTTTATAAACATAAAGAAAGAATTATAAGTGAAACATAGCAAAGAATGACTACAGTGAGTCAGAGTGTGCAAATTTGGCAGACTGTTGCAGGAAAGTGTGTTCAAATATTGAAACAGTGCAGAAAAACTGAAACCAGTAGCAGCAGTAGTGACTGAAGTAGGTGTGTAGCAGTAATGACTGTACACTAATTCTATCGGTGTTAAGGAGTGCACACTGAACAGAGTGATGAACTATAGTCGGTGTAAACATTACAGCAGTTCAAACTGAAAGAAGCAGGAGTATGTGGCGGCCTTGCCAGACGTCTAGTGGTCAAAATATGTTTTCTAGTTTCAGACAAAACCCAGTTTCCATCTGCCTTTCTATTTATTTTCTGTGGTCAAAGCCATTTGTGAACCACTCTCAACTGAACACCTCCACAGTCAGACAGGAAACAGTGAATATCCCCACAATGTCTTGTTTGGACTTCAGCATGTTAATTCCACATGTTTGTCTCAGCAACAGTCACATCACAGACATGTTTTTACCCAATTACAGCAATACCCACTGATGCAGTGCATCACGGCAACAAGATGAGTCAGTAATTATGGTTATTTATCTGAGAAGCTCCCGAGTCGATGCCTAAATGAAAATGCTATTAGGGCTGAACATCTATTAATCAGGTATAGCAATTACATCGTCTCCATCCTTCTAGTGACCCGGGGGTCACGATGGGTCAGATGGTCAGTGCTCAACGAACGGTGTCGGATATGGGAAGGCTGTGCGTGTGCGATTGTAACCAGAGTCAGTCTCTAACCGTGGTGCACAGAGCACAACATTAGGGCCCTATCAGGTTACTCAGAGAACCCTGTGCCACAATCTGTTAGTGTGGATGTGCAAACAGACACCCTGTTCCGCTAAGCACACTATTACCATAGCGATACTCTAGCTGACCTAGCACACAAACACACAACCGCAAGAAAGAAACAAATTGCAGCGCCAGAGCGAGAACCAGCGTGAGTAAGTGTGTGAATAAATAAGACAGTGTGAGAAAGAGAAAGAAATTACAGGGATCATATGCAAAAATAGGAGGGTGGGTGGAAGTAAGGGAGGAAGGAAGGAAGGGAAAGAGGAGAGAAATGAGAAAGAAAGGAAAATGTGCACACATGTGTAGCTGATGAGTGACTGAGAAACAATGGAAAAGTTAAATGGAAAAACCTCCATAAAGTGCAGCCTGGTGTAACAGTAAGTCAGGTTTGGGGTAAAAAATGGCTACACAAGCAAAGCGCACAAAAAGTTCATGGACAAACAAGAACACTTCATGGACACCTTTAGGTACAAAACAACAGATAACTGTTGGCCTCTGATATTGCCATTTACGCTTTACACACACACACACACACACACACACACACAGTTAATGGATGACACGAGGGAACTTGGGAGGTGGGGAGTGACCTAGAATACCACATTCAGCCAAGACAACAAGACAACAATGTAAAAGGCAGCTCTGCAATATTTCCTAATATAAGACCATTAGCAGACGGATCTTTATCGCTCTTTTTCTCACACACAAACACATTCTTGTAATTCTAGACTACATTCTATATAGTTTTTCTTCTCTAACCAAACAAACTTATAGACAAAATGTCTGTCTTTGTGTATGAATAAATAAACACATTCCCCTACCATTTCTGCTAATGAATAATTTACATTCAATTCCATTTGTATCACTCAGAAAGCAGAAGAGGGGAAAAAGATCACAACTTGTGAAAAGCTGCCAAGGTTACTACGACAGCTGCTTCTGGGAATCAGTGCATTATGTCGGGCCAGGAATTCTGGGTAATGCTACTTTGGACCACAGATGAAAGCCGAGTTGTCTGTGCACGTGTGTGTGTGTGTGTATGTGCAAATGTGAGTTTGAGTGCTTCAGTAGAATATACCGTCCTGCAAGTTCATCTAACACAAAGGTGTTTATCAGATTAAACTCACGGCTGACTTCAGAGCTTCTGAGGTTTGTACAGCAGAATAATAAGCAGATATTGTTTACACTTACTGGATTAGTTTTGTACTTTCAGTTTTAGTAGTCAGGTTTACATTTTAGGTCAGAGACTTATAACTACTAGAAGAGAAAGCTATAAACTAAGCTGTTCAGCTAAAAATGGGCAAAAGATGATAATTATGATAAAACGAAGAATATTTAGTGTGTTTGGTTTCACAAATGTTACTTTATTAACAAAATGGTTGAATATTGTCGGTTATGATATAAATAGTGGGGGGGGGGAAAAAACAAAGTGATATCATTTCCCTTTCTCATGTAATATAAAAATTCTCAAATAACTTGTGTGCATGACCTTTGCATTTATAACTTCCTCCAATCCTCTGAGCAGCTTTTGGATCCTCTCAGTTCTCATATTCACCCTTCTCATTTTTCCTCACATCTCTGGTCTCACTCTGAGAAACTGCTTGGCCAATATAATAAAAAAAATAACCTGAATAAAACTTCTTGCTCTTCCTTATGTTGTGGGTTGTCTTGTTGCAGGATACAACCATATTTTCACTGCTTGGAATTCTTTTTTTTTTTGTAGACAAACTGTAAAGAATAGGTACTGTTTCCTTGTTTGATGCAGAAATCATGAGGGATGCAAACTTTTGCTCTTAATGATAATACATATGTGTATATGTATACACACACACACACACACACATATATATATATATATACATACATACGCACACACGCACACGCACGCACGCACGCACACACACACAGACCAAAGCCATTTCGTATCCCTTTCCCCTTGGTTACACTCAATTTCATCACAATATCTGTCTCCCTCTCACCCAGTGCAAAATTACACAAAGTTCTCTGCTACCTACAGCATTGCCACCTAATTCGCCTGTGTGTGTGTGTGTATGTGTGTGTGTGTGTGTGTGTATGATGATGCAAGGTGGAAATCACAACAAAGGTCTGCAGTACATGTTGCATGACAATGATGCAACGCTTCTTCATAGATGAGGGGAGAGAGAGAAGGATAGAAAGGGATGGGGGGTTGGGGGGGGGGGGGGTTTGGATTCAGGCTCCGCTTCGCATGTGACCCAAATCATAGCAGGGTTTAGTTGATGACTGACAGTTTTACCACAGTGCAGCACAAGACAAGAAGGATACGTGAATTCCAACAATCCTTAATCACTTAAAACCTGGGAATTCCGATGCATTTTCATGTTAAAGAGCCTGTCATTTTCTACAGCAACAGTGAACAAAGATTAGCAGCAGCGCTACACTACGTGTTCATTTTGCATTTCTTCCACTACCTGAGATCTGTGTTTAAAAAAATCTAACATCTTTCTACTCATTTTACACAGTTAGGCTCAATATCAAACGGCATCCTTTTCGTTATACAGTATACACTACATAGGGCAAAAATAATGTCGTTATACAATCTACCAAGTAGAACTTGATTTGAGAATCTGGCACAGAAAAACTGATTCAGATAAATGTCTGTTAGTAGATGTTAAGAACTTCTAGGACAGGCCATTCTTTTCATGCCGGAAAATGAATATTAAAACATTTACGTTTGGATTATCTGCCTTTTAAGATTTCAATAATATAAAGATGTTCATTCTCAGCTGCTTCCAAATCCAAGCTTGAATCGGCTCTTAAGGAGTGTCAGAATCATTCTGATAGAGAAAATGTAATTTAACACTGACTTCCTGTGTGCAGTCTCAAAGACACATGCAAAGATCTAGACAGGAAATAACATACTTTATAAAATCTGAGACAAGAATTTTTTTAAATCACAAAAGTAACCAGGCCAGATACAGGCTAGAGAAATGTAGATCACATTCTGCCTGCCTAAAGATCCATTGGATTAAAGCCTCCACTGCAATTAAATGAATCTGTGAAATTAATATGTGGGTGATGTTTCAGACGTAGAATGTTCCTTTAGGCAATGAGGCACAGCAGATGTTCGGCTCATATGGCGCTTCGTAGTCGATGGATGATTGGAGGCTAAAGATCAGCAACAAAGGAATAATTCCTGTTTTGATGCCTCTCCACACTAATCTAATCACATCTAATCCACATCTAATCACACCGTGCTTCTGTGATGCCACTTTATATTGCGTTAAAAAGAAAAAAAAAAAGGCTGGTATTCCTCACTATGAGTTGATACAGGTGGATGCACAAAATAGATGAAGCCAGTGCTACTTCCCTCGTTTTTTTCCCCAGAAGGAAAGTACAAGGTTTCCTGAGAACAGATTGATGAAATAGACATGTGAAGCTGTTCACTGTGCTATCACTGTTTTCCCTTTCTCTCCTGCTTATCTAAAGCAAGCTTTCAAAGCTGATAAGCTACCTCCTGAGCAGCTAGCAACAAGACTGAACGCACACTGAGAGTCAGTAGTAAGCGGTGTGCTTGTGTCAGAGTCAGCACTGAGGTTGGGTTCAGCTCAGAGTCAGTGAGGGTGGGTTTGGTTTAGACGCCGCTCTTTCTGGTCCCCGGTTTTCGGCAAAGTCACAGAGTCAGGAAAGGAAAACACGCAATCTTCTATTTGGTGTGTGACTCCTGTTTGTTTTTCATCCCTAGGCAACACTGTTATTTCCTTGTGAGGGTTGCCTGATAGTCACACTGACGCACTCACACACTTCCACTCACTCTCGGTCTCTTTCTCGCTCTCTCTTTCATGCTCACACACTCTCTCCATCTCTCTCCTTCTTTCTTCCTCTCACTCACTTGCGCACACGTTCCCACGGATGGAAAGTTGGGCTGGCAATCCAGAGTGATAGCAGGAAAACATGAGCATCTTACTCCATAGGTTAACAGCCATTTTCTTTTTCCTTCACACTCCCTTTTTCCTTTTCTTCTTCCTCTACCGTTCATCTAAAGACTGAACAATTTATTTCTGGTCTACAAGACCGCTCAGGTGCTGTTTCTTTCTGTGTGTTCATTCAGTGCTAATTATCTCTTGTAATATAGTGTAACAAGTCAGACAGGACTCTTACACGCTTATCACACACCATCGTGTTTGCTTTTCTATGAATGATTACTGTGCTTTTATAAATATGAAAAATCCAGGAAGTAACTGCAGTCTACTTCAGTGTAATAGAATAAAAGGTTTCCAGAGAAACCGGACATTTTGGACGGAAGTGAAAGCAAAGTACTTCTCGGGCTACAAGGGGTGAAACCAGTAGATATTCAAAATGGCTGACAATGTAACAGCTGTTGTCAAAAAGTGACATTTATTCCATGGGGTTCAAGAGTTCTGACAGTGTGGGTGAGCTCCTTCTCCTTGCGTCTGCTCACTTCGTGGCTCCTTGAAGTGTCTCGTCACTGGAAAGAAGAAATCCTTCATTCTTACGGTGCCTTGCGAAATGATCAGACAGAATTTGAAGTCTGGAAGTGTAGCCTCCTGAGAGAGGTAAACATAATGGAGGTCAGCTGAGAACCAATCGTCACTCTGATTGTGCAGACTTGGAACGCAAGTTTACTTTTTCCACATAGTAGACTACTAGACATTGTGCCACTACATTAGTTTCAATATTGAATTCCTCAACTGGAAATAGACCATGTGAGGTTTAAAAAAAAAACAAACTTAAATATAATTTCCTGGCTGTCTTGTGCAAGATGACCAATGGATGTTCCTTCCCAACAGTTGGCCTTTGTAACATAATTATTCAAGGTCAGATCACTTGCTTTTTTTCTCTCTCTTCTCTCCCTCTCTTCATCATGTCCTTACCCCCTGCTATCCCTCCTTCTCCCTCTCCCAAGCATGCAGCATATGGTTCTCCGCTGCACATTAGCACAATCTCATTCTCTTCTTTTCCTGAAGCAAAAAAAAAAAAAAAGGGAGGAGAGTGGGAAAGTGATCCAAAGTCGTCACTCAGACTGACAGCGTTAAACCGGAGGACGGAGGAGCGCGGACTGTTTTGTTCTGGATGCTCCAGGCTTTGAAGATTTTCGCGCTTTTGATTTGGGTTATGGCGGCGTCTTTGAAAGAAAGCGTCGCATTCCTAACCTCTCGCTGATCTCATGCTTTAAGACTGCCGGCGAGACCAAAGTTTGCACGCCGTTGTTGTTTTCAATTCCGATGCAACTTTGAGGTGGATCCAAGTGTATGCGCAAAGGCATTAGTACGGCCGCTCTCCCGTTACGGTGGCGGCTGTGCTGCCGGTGTCAGAGAGCTCTGAAAGGGATCTAAGCACCGCACCGCCGAGAACTCCAGCGCATTTTTTCCCCCTTCAGCTGCGACTTCAAAGTGCTCTGAACTCATTTGGCCAGAGATCAGTTCAAGTCGACAAGAGCAGAAAGATCCGGTGTGGGGAAAACTTACCGTGGGTGTAGTGTAGGGTGTAGTTCAACAGAAAACAGACACTACTTTGTATTTATATGAACTTTCAAACTGGCTTTGGAAAGCTTTAAATAATAATAATAATAATAATAAATCACTCACAGTAATCATCTTCAGTAATCGCTTTATCCTGGTCAGGGTGATGGTGGATCTACAACCTATCCTGGGAACACTGGGGCACACACTCACACACTCATTCACACCTAGAAACGATTTAGTGCATGTTTTTGGACCATAGGAGGAAGCTGGAGAACCCAGAGGAAACCCACACAAACACCACAAGAATATGTGAAACCCCACATGTCAACCGATGCCAACAACAACAACAATAATAATAATAATAATAATAATAATAATAATAATATAGTAATTATGTTGTGCCTCATTAGGATGTGCCTTGAAAGTGCAATCACCTTTTTAATGAAGCCAGCTTTGGTTTCTAGTCTCTCTGATTATGAATCATTACCTTCTTTAATTTGCTGGTTTTCAGCTGTTTGCGGGCTTTTGTAGGTCTCGATGGATAAAAATGTCTGCCAAATAATTAAATATAAATGCAAGGTAGAAACCGTCAAACAGCACCCCCAACTCCCCAAAGCCACAGCCAAGCTCAGATCAGCCCGAAAGGTTAATTAATTTACAGCAATCCACTATACAGTGATTTACCAGCACCACACACCCTACAGCTATACAAGCCTTATTCAGACAACATTTTGTCAAAATGGAGAGCAGGTGTAATTATTTCCTTTTCCCATTCTGTGATTTGTATTTCTGTCTGAAGCTGTGTTTTTCTCTCTTCAAAAAAATCCCAGCCCAAAATACCTGCTGTTTCTGACAAACTGACTCTGTCTGTCTGATTAATTTAGCACTTAATCTATGTGATTTTACAAGCAGATGTTGCCTCCTGTGTTGAAAAACATTTTTGACCACTGCTTTTTAAATTGGCTGCCACCGGCAATCACAAAACGATGCATGCTTAAGATGGTTGGATACCATAACGAGGGCTAAAAATATACATCACAAAATCATACAACTCTGTGACAAACATTACACTGATCTTTCTTCTTTTTTTTTTTTTAACTGCGAGATAAACTGAGGAAATCAGGCTTATTTGCTGAAAATTATACAGTTTTAGAGGAACTTAATAAGTAATGATTGCTCACAGTGGCAGTGAAAGTAACCAGTCATTTAAGATGATGTAAGTGATGTTAGCTATTCTATGAGTCTTCTTGAGTCTTCCCCTGCTTACTATCCCACGCCCTCCAACCCTCCAACCAAACCTCCATCC
Source organism: Pangasius sanitwongsei (assembly GCA_037576675.1). Classification (NCBI taxonomy): domain Eukaryota; kingdom Metazoa; phylum Chordata; class Actinopteri; order Siluriformes; family Pangasiidae; genus Pangasius; species Pangasius sanitwongsei. Next base: position 14,034,195 of record CM075006.1, on the reverse strand, counting down.
AAAGGTGGTTTGGAAGTTTAATTCACTGTCAGCAAAGAAACTTATACTGGAACTTCCAAGCAAACGTCAGCCTTCTCTTCCATTGTTTCCATAAGATACATCAATAACTCTGCCATAATCATAGGTCTGTCCCCTACGCCGTCAAGCTAATGCCTTACCTCCAGTTCATTTAGAGCTTTGGTTAATACAACCAGATTGTGTTGAATTATCAGTAGCCTTTACAGATCCAAGATAACATTTTAGCCAACATGTTCTTAAAAATTGCTTACAGAAGCTTTAAAAAACTACCTTAGACCACAGAGAGATATTATAAAACATGGCTATGAATACATTGACTGGAGACTGTTGGCAATCGGTGGTGACTGTGTTTAATTATTATTATTAGTTTTTATTTTCTTACAGATCCTAGGACAGTCAGATAGCATCTCTTCTGGTGATAGCTTTTAGCTGAAGTGTTCTTAAAAATTGCTTACAGGAGATTTAAACTAACTCAGAACAGAGGGATCACAGTGCATCTTTTAGTGATAGCTTTAAGCCATGAGCCAAAGTGCTCTTTAAAATTGCTTCCATGGGCTTTAAAGTCTCTAGTAACTCTCAGAAAGAAATGGTTATTATGCAGAATGGGTATGAATATACTGACCTTAAAGACTGCCTTAAAGACTGTTGGTCTTTGTTGGTGTTGTAACCAATTTTAACATTATTAACGTTACAGCTTCTCAGAAGACACTTGCAGTGCATTACACCTGGCAGTGTCATTAACCCTTTCATGCATAGTGTCCACTTATGGACAGTCAATTTAAACCTCTTTTTTATATTTTAGGAAAATAAGATGTAAATAATCTCCAGATCACTTGAGAGCATTACTGTAAATTAATGTAATCTTCTGTAGCTCTCTAGGCTACTTGTCATTCTCAACCTTTACTAGCTTTCCAGAATAAAAAATAACAAAAAACTAAGTAAAAAAATGTGTCAGACTCCACTGAACATCTTTTATGTTTGTTTGTTTGTTTGGGTTGTTGCATTTTTTGTAACCTCCTTGTGTCATGCAACAATCCTCAACAGCCCTAAAATGTTCAGAAACACTACATACTGACTTGAATGTTGTTGTTGTTGTTGTTGTTATCATTATTATTATTATACTATTTCAAACATACTGTTTTAGCCTTTTTTTTTTTTTTACTCACGGACAATTCATTACTTTTAAGTGATATTTAGAATCAAAATTCATAAACCATGCAATTTTAAGTAAAAATCTAAAGAATCTGGATATGCTTATACATAAGTTCTGCATGAAAGGGTTAAAAAAAAAACAAAAAACAAAATGCTGATTTGTGTTGTAGACACTGTAGCCCTGGGTTGCTATGACAAACACAGCACACTCTTTCTTAAAGAAAATCTGCATGACGGTTCACTTTCTGACAAAGCAATTATTCTTCCATTTTGAAAAACCAGTGGAATTCCCCTTCAATAACCGCTGCAAGCATTTTTATCACAGCAGCGGAGACATGCATACAGTCATCACCTTAAAAAACTACTTCTGTCCCAGCGGGGCAATACACAGATATCATATAGTTACGGAAAAACTACCGGATGTTGGTTTCATGTCTTTGTGGCAGACCAGAGAGTGATTGAACACAGCCTACATCATGCTCTCCACTTAGGTTAATGACCAGAGAGCTCTTCATCACTCATTACACACCATAAGCCAGGGTGGAGAAGGGTCAGAAAGCTTATGAACATTCATGAATATTAATAAAAGTGTTTCAGAACACAGGCTTCAATAGAAAAATCATTAGGCTACTACTGAAACATCATCAACAGCTCATGTCAACTTATAAAGAAAGTAGAACTGATGTTGTTTTAGGAAAAAAAAAAGAAGAGGCTGCACACTACTCAAGATCCCACACACTCAGCTACTGGTCAAGTGTTTGTGAAAGTCCAACTGCATTAATCATCTCCAATAATCACATCCTGTCCAGTCTGTTCCAGCACTGTGTGCTAAAATGATACGCACTGGGAGTTTCTTCAGTTGCACTGAAAACAGCAAACAGATTCAAGAGATTAAAGAGGAAAGTCTGTAATCTACTGTCACTGTCCATAAAGCTTAAGTGATTTCAGAGATGTGTTAGTGAAAGTCACAATAACAAAGCAAAGGGGGGCGTTTCCCACAGCACTGACGCCGAGCATTCCTTCTAGTTAATTGGCTGAGATTACTGAGTGACAGATGCAGTCCCCACCTCCACCTCATTCTCTCTCTCTCTCTCTCTCTCCCTCTCTCTCTCTCAAGATTCAAGGAGCTTTATTGGCATGGTAAAAGGCTTTACACTGCCAAAGCATTGGTAACATTAAATTACAGACATACACATTTACACACAATTTAAAATAAATAAATAAATCATTAAAAAATAAAATAGAAGGAGTATTGATTTGTTTTATTACCCAAATGTTTCTGAAAATGTTATGCATGTTTACAGTGTTGATGTTATTGTGCTCTCACACACAGAGACACGCGCGCGCGCACGCGCGCGTACATTTAACCCATTTAAGAGCAGCTGATTTTTTTTTTTTTTTTTTTTTTTTTGGTGCTAGAGATGCAGATGCTTGTTCTTATGCCGCGTGCTTTAATCCCATCAGGTCTTCTAGCAGGCTATACACATTGACAGCCCTGTGCTATTTCAGCCTCTTTATTTTATCTCTCAGCAATCCACATGAATTTGTTAGGCGTTTTGGCCACCGGTGCGACAGCGGCAGACTCGCACTGGTGCTCACACTGAGATGATTTTCGTACTGACCCCAGTGCCCGGGCGCGCTTTTGTTACCATGCGCGCCCCCGCTGCGCGCCCATTCCTCCTCCAATCCCCCCCAACACACACACACACACACACACACCACACCACACCGCTGCTTAACCAGTGCGTGGGCTTTCAGTCTCGCAATCAATCCCCGAGGTGATCCACAACACGGTACTCCGACTACAGCGCATTCTTTAAGCATCTAAATGACACATCTCATCAGGATCAGGCAGCTGGGTCTCTGAAATAAGAGGCTTTGATTCCACGCCGATGTTAAATCGCCTACCACGCCGCTGATCACAGCATTAGGGACTTAATAACGTGTGCGGAAGGTGCGTGAGACGGCGCGGGTTAATCTTTAATGCATCGTCCCAGCCTTATCTGGCACACACACACACACACACACACAAACCCTGGTGATTTCTCACTTCAAGTTTTCAACCATCATGACAGCAATGCTGAATGACTGACTTCATGTCAAAGTTTAATTCCATAGCCAGTGTGTCAGAACCACAGGCTGGAAGGACAGAGGCAATCACAGCAGCAGCAGCAGCAGCAGGAGGGTGAAGTTTTAATAGCTTTAAATGAGCCTTCTCGCTTGTCATGGCTCTCCCTCACACCACACACACACACACATCACATCACAAGAAAGCTGGTGTTCAACAACAGCAATGACAAACTCAGGCACTTACTAATGGGTCCATGCGAGGTGAATCTAGCCGCTGGGAGACCAGGAGCATCTTGGAGGGATGGTATACTCAGCCACGATTAAATCCACTTTTGTTTCAATGTGTCAAGCGTCACAATAGAAAAAAAGACATATTAAAGATCACGATAAAAGAAAAGGAAACACTTAAAGGTCGTGAATTGAGACTAAAATCGGCTCCTTGCCGTCTGCGTGAAAACAAAACGACATTTAGTCCAAAAAGACAAGCTAATTTGACATTCCGTCCAGGTATCAGGCAAGTTGATGAGACTGAACGGCAGCGGCAGACGGGAACAGCTCGAGCGTGTGTGTAGTCTGTCTCACTCTCTCAGCGCTGCTCTCACCGGCTTCCTCAATCAGGGGCGGAGACACCAGGCACAGCCACGCCCACACAGCAACAGAGGCGGAGACGCGGAGTTCACACGCTCGCCATCTCTTAAAGAGACAGACCCCCTTTTCCTAGGGGACATGTCCAGCAGAGATACTAGAGATACAGTATGAGCTAAAAGAGACAGGGTTTACTGGCCCTAGTGGTCAAATGGTATAAAATCCATTAAGCACGCTTGCTCACAGGCTTAGTTTCAAAAGTAGGACTATGCTCTTATTTCTCCAAGTGACATATCAATGTCATTCATTCATTCCCTTTTGATAACACTTTATCCTGTTCAGGATTGCCGAGAACCTGGAGACTATACCAGGAACACTGAGTGAGAATCGGACATACGCCGTGGCATGGATAACAGTCCATTGCCTGTACCAGGCACACACATTTGCATGCGCATTTACCAATAAGGGCTATTTTGAGTAGCCAATCCACCCACCAGTATGTTTTTAGAAGGAGGGAGGGAAACCAGAGAACCTGGGGGAAACCCTTGCAAACATGGGGAGAACATGCAAAACTCCACACAGACAGTAACCCAAACTCAGGATCGAACCAGGGACCCTGGAACTGTGAGACAGCAACGCAACCTGCTGTGCCACTGTTCCACCAGTCAATGTGTTTTATTACAGTAATTATTTTTTCCACTCATTGTTTACCTTACAGTTTCCCTTGGTGTGTAAACAGCAGTTAAACAGATTAATGCAGTGAATGCAAGCCAGAGTCCTTGGCAAGCTGACGTGACAATCTAGTGGGACAAAACCTAATAGTCTACAATTTTTGAGAGGTTTTTGGAGATCCTTTTTAAATAAACAGCAATATGCTACCTGGAATAAGGAAGTCAACCTAATAACTATTTATCTAATGCCATGTTGGCACTTTTTGAAGTGGCTGGTTTAACACATATCAGAGTGAGACGACAACCGAAAGAAAGTCAACAAAGATTAACAGGTGAAATGTGTGGAAATTGGACAAATTCAGAAATAAGCAATATAGAAATCTCCTGTAACATACACTAAATACAGTGGATTTGATATTTTCATTTCAACCAGTTAGAATTGGATGTTTGTCTTTGCTCTGCATGATGCTTTATAAAGCACACTGCACCACTGTGTCACCTTTGTACCCTATTAGAATATAATCTAATATTATATCTCATATAAATCAGACACTGAGCAGCCAATCAGACACAATAAGTTTGCAGTTTATTGGATATGCCTACACACACTCTTTAGTGATTTTATCAGGTAAATCTACCATATAGGTGCACTTTTGATTACCATACAATTTAAGTCAAGGTTATTGTCTGCTCCAGACCCAGACGTGCCACATATAACAGGCATAAATAAATAGTAGTTCATTTGTCATTTCTACTCATGGTTCTCAAACAGGGATCCATGAGTCAAGCCCGGGGGTCCTTGATTAAAAAAATGATTAAGGAGATCACAATCAGTCACTATCAAGGTTGATATAATTGTTATAGTGTAATTAGCATTTATTTATTAATTATACTTATTATTATATTTTTAAATAATTCACTTTATCTGTAATTTTATGACTAGGAAAAGTCCTGGTTATATGATACAAATGATTTGTATCTACTTTTTTAATCTGCTACATGCATGTAGGCTGCATATTGGTAGGGACACATGAAAAGGAAGCTACAAACAAAAGAGTCTATATGGATAATTTAGAAAAACAAACATCCATCTGTTTAAAATGTAATTTAAATATGAATAGGCTGTACAAGTATGTTTGTTAACGGTCACCCACCATGTACATATGCAAATTAGCGTGCAACAACAACACACACACACACACTCCACCAACTGAGTCACATACACCATATGGCCAAAAGTATGTGGACACCTGACCATCACAGATATGCCTGCTGAACATCGCTTTCCAAAACCATGGGCATTAATATAGTGTTGGTCCCCCTTTGCCGCTATAACAGCCTTCACTGCTACAAGTCCCATTATGACAATGGAGTTTGCCAATAGAAGTCAGATTACATTAACTAACATTGCAGCTAACTAACAACAGTCCCCTCCGAAAATATTGGAACAACACAGCCACTTCTTTTGTTTTTGCTATACACTGAAGACATTTGGATTTGAGATCAAAAGATGAATATGAGACGATTGATCAGAATTTCAGCTTTCATTTCCTGATATTTATTTACATCTACTATGTGATGTGTTAAACAACTTAGAACATGGCACCTTTGGTGGCAGACCACCCAAGTTTTAGGTGAGCAACAGTATTTGAACAAATAGTCTTAAAATAAATTAAAGTAAATAACATTTAATATTTGGTTGCATATCCCTTGCTTGCAATAACTGCATCAAGCCAGCGACCCACTAAAATCACCAAACTGTGATATGATGGTACACCTGGGCAACAAGAAACAACTGTCAGTCAAATGTTTCAGTATTTTTGATCTAGATGAAAAAATCAGGAAATGAAAGCTGAAATTCTGATCTATCATCTCATATTCATCTTTTGATCTCAAACCCAAATGTCTTCAGTGTATAGCAAAAAAAAAAAAAAAGAATTCTCCTTGCCTTTCCAATACTTTCACAGTATCTAAAAAGTATCTACAAAGACTCAATACTAATAGCTAGCTAAGTGATTCCTGCCACGGCCCTGTGTGCGCGGAGTTTGCATGTTCTCCCCATGCTTCGGCGGTTTCCTCCAGGTACTCTGGTTTCCTCTCCAGTCCAAAGACATGTGTTGTAGGCTGACTGGCATTTCCAAATTGTCCGTAGAGTGTGAATGTGCGTGATTTTGCCTTGCGATGGATTGGTACTCCGTCCAGGGTGTCCCCTGCCTTGTGCCCTGAGTTCCCTGAGATGGGCTCCAGGCCCCCCGTGACCCTGTGTAGGATAAGCGGTACAGAAAATGGATGGATAATGTCTTTCTTATGGACACATAAAAAATGTTAATTATTTAATAATTATTAAATAGTTAATTATGCTAATTATTATTTATAACTTTTCCTTTCCTGATCATGCAACAATGATGCTCAAACTAGAGGTGTATGCAAGACTGTTTTTTTTTTAAAATCCCACTTCTGCCTGCTCCCACAGACAGTCTGACCAATAAAGCCTGCCACTGAAGTTCTTATTTTTGTTTGTACTTTCCCACAATAGTTTCAATATTTCCAAAAATATAAACAAATTAGTAATTTAAACCACCATGACTAAAGCAGCTTATTGAAGATAAATGAATGAATGCTGTAAACATTCCATACAGTGCCACAAATGTATTTAGTACGCTCCCACATTAACATGGCCATTCTTTGTCCTGTGAGTTTCATATATGATCACTCATTCCAGTGACTTTTTTGTTCGTTAAGCAGTTAAAACCAGAAACTAACCTATAAGAGCCTTTTGCTGAGTCTGACTGAAGCATGTGATGACACCTAAGAGACTGAGGCAAATCTATCGACTGTTTTACTCTCCATTAAAAGCCCAAATGTTGGTAGGGGCATTTCAGCTATCAGGAAAGTTGCCTATTCCAAAACAGAAATTAACAAGGTAACATGGTAAAACATCTTGAACATATAGAAGGCACATGTTTGTTTACGACGTCATGTTTAGTTTTCTTTACATGCAGTTTTCTTTACGTGCATTACTCAAGCCTGCTGTGCATCATGCATTTAGAATGAACAAAATCAGTGGTGTGTAAAATAGCGCACAGTGATATGGGAGTTAGATGACAATCAATTGTTTACATGAATATGAATAGATTTCGGTAACACTTTACAGTAACAGTAAATGAATAATCATGCACCAATACCTGAATTAATACTTACTTAAATATGAACTAATGATGAGGCATGTACTAATCACAAACTTATGAATTCATAGAATTGACATAGAGGCAGTAAAGCAGTCATAATCAACGTAGTAGTACTACAGTGGGATTTGAAGAGAAATGGATGGAGAAGGATGCCAAATGGGTTGAGATGAAATTATCAGTGTTCATTATTAGTGTGTCTTTCTATGTTTGATAAGGAGGATAAATGTAAATTATGGAGGTAATCCAGCGCCATCCAATGATGTTTGTGTACGCAGACGCATATGGCAAATTAAATAAACAACTTGAAATTTGCACATTTAATTCATATTCTTTCTTATACAGCATGTTTGATTTAGTTTACCTCTATGTGTTAATTAACACATTAACTAACAAACATGTACTAACATGTACTTAAGGTGGTCGTTATTCACGCATGAATTCATAAGACTCACGTTGCAGTTAAGGTTAGCTCTTCATTAGTTCATGACTAGCATTATTCGAACTCATTATTAGTTCATATTTAAATAAGTGAGTATTCATTCAGGTATTAGTGCATGATTATTCATGTACTGTTATTAGAAAGCATTACCTAGATTTCCATATCACCACTCATCTGCTCGCTTAGATTCAGAGACAGTCGGCTTGTTTACTGTGTGATGTGTAGGGTAGGCAATTCAAATTAAAAGAACTTCACTGCAAAATACATTATAACCAAAGCAAGCAGTGCAAGTCAATAAGCACTGATGATTAATATGTGGGCACATATAGCACCAATGTAAACTCTATACACATACACATACTCTATATCCATCCACTTACATAACCAAGACATGAAACAAAAGAGAGAAATTAAAAATCACAATAGTAAGAGCTAATATTCAGGGTGAGTATGGGTAGGACATTTGGTCCATCAGCGGTCCTCAGGCTATGATATTCTACAACAACTTTGGATGCAGAGACTGCAGGGTGTCCCTCTCACGGAGCCGGGTTTAGACTGTGAAAATATAGTCTTTTAGGATTAGTACTTGTCACACTCTATGTGATGATCTCATTAAAACCCTGGCTGAATTCTATAACAGGGTATGCAATAATGTGTTCTTCATGTCAGGTTTTACGATGAAGATCCTCTAAAGATAAATCTACAATTAAAGAAAATGACTCTGTTCTGCTTACAACGTGAATCAGCACGACGATGCAGCATGGGCTTGTAGCTCTTCAACTGGGAAGTATGAAATAGCTTCATGTTGTCATAATGGTAAATAAACTTGAATGCGTTTGAACAGAGCATTTGCTTTCTAATTAACTAATTATACAATTAGAATAGTATTCTAATTGTTTCATTCAATTGTATATCCCTTTTTGTCCTGTCATGACAGAACTGGGAGGAGACATTAAAGAGACATTGTCGCTGCTGCTGCAATTCAACAAACAGCTCTTCTTTTAAATCCCACATTTCATTTATGTTTCACTATGCCATCTGCCTATTTGTGGTTTTATGGTGATCTTCATAGCAGCAGTCACAAACACTGATATTTCTGACACTGCTAGAACTTTGTTGTTGGCTGTCTTTGGTTGCATGTCACATGATGTGTTGTAAGACCACCAATCCCAACTCATGACCATAGAATTCTTTTATGATATTTGTCTGAGACAGTAAAATCAGGCTGAAAAACATGCATTGTAAAGGCAGGTTTGCTGTCGCAGACAGGCCTACCTGATCATATCTAACCTGCACATCAATCATATGGAAAATCGTATGTCACACAGTGTGTAAGGTGGCCGATAAATGTGTTCCACAGAGCTGTCGGAGGTCATGTTGGACATTGTAGTTCTGTAGCTCTGTACAATATTCACATGCTGACGTTGCACATGGTGAGTTTCCAGCTTGTTTCTTAAATTTGGTCCACTGGCAAACTTGTTACTTAGAGGAAAAAAGATTACAAAAACAGTGTGGTGATGGAAGCGACACTAACTGAACAGTGGAAACAGTGTGCTATGTGTCTGTATTCTTTGGCCTCTCCTTTTCTGTTGAAATGTCAGTGCATTAAAGTGTGCAACAACTGACAGCTGCATGACTTTCAACATTTTCAGATGGGGGTGATGGATGACATCGTGACAGTTGCGCAGTTTGCATGCCTGCATCATGAGGTGAGCACTCTTGTGATGTCAGTTTCAGAAAGTGTGACGAGGGATAGATTCAGCAGTCAAATGACTAACTTCCTCTCATCTCTTGCCAGTCAGGATCTTCTGTGCCAGTCTCTGCTTTAAAGCCTATTTCTGAGAGTGGAGATGCACTACCAATTCATCTTTTCTTTTAAGGGTACAATACCTCAGTGGTTAAGACTGATCGGAAAGGTTGTGAGTTCAAGTCCCAGCACTGCATATGCTGGCATTGTTGGGTCCTTGAACAAGGCCCTTAACCCTCAACTTCTCGGTTGTATCCTTCTTTGGATAAAAGTGTCAGACAAATGAACAAATGCAAATGAGCTTTGGTGCTGGTGTCCCAATTTTTCAAATAGGCGTTTGTCTGTCTTGTAATTTGGTTTACGTTGATTAGACTTTGGTGAGCCCTGATGGCCTGAGGCAGCTGTAGGTTAAAGGTTAATGGGTTAATAAGTCTGGGGCCCAGAGGGGATTGGCTTTATGCCTGAGCGCTTGTGTTTTTAGTGCCTCATACTACAGTGGGGTTACATTCATTGATTTGTGGTGCATTCTCAATTTTAGAATTTTTGTATAGGAGGTGGCATGGTGGTCTAGCAGATAGTATTGCTGGCTCACAACTCCAGGGTTCGGAGTTGGATCCTCAGGTATGTTTACTATCTATGTGGAGTTTTCCATGTTCTCCCCATGTCCATGTTGCTTTCCTTAGGGTACTCTGTTGTTCTCCAACTTCCCCAAAACATGAGGTGGCTTGCCCCTAGGTATAAGTGAGAGTGTGCATGTGTGTGGTGCCCTGTGCTGTACTAACGTCTCATCCTGGGTGTATTCTTGCCTTGCATACAGGGTTCCTGGGACAGGCTCTGGATCAACCATGACCCGATCGCGATAAAGCAGTTCATGTCGATGAATAAAAGAATGAATGAATAATCAATGGGAATTAATTCAACAAAAAATAATTCTGCCCTGCATGCACTGAATAGTTTATTTCGGCAGAATACTAGATGCACGATTTTGTATGTGGGATGCTTGTCCCACGTTGTTGCTCTTCCTCATCAACACAGACATACACACAGTGTTTTTTAGCTGGCACAAGAAGTGGATGGGAATGAGTAAGAATGGTAGAGTGAAAGCCTAGTGGAGGGAGAGTGCTGCAGATCTGGCACGAACACAAAGACAGATAGAGAGAGAGCAATGATCCCCTACTGCACCTGGAGTCAGAAGAGTTTAGGTTACACAGCACAATGCTCTGGCTCTCTCTTCCTCTCTCTCTCTCTCACACACACACACCCCTTTTGGCTCAGTTATGCAGTTCTATACACATATGATTTATGCACACTTCTCTCTCTCTCTCTCTCTCTCTCACACACACACACACACACACAGGGGAGGGCATAAAGCAGATCAGCAGATCAGTGTTTTTTTTTTACACTATTACTTATACCCTCAAAAACAGATGTAATGTTATAATTGTGGGATTTATATGCCTCAACATGTAGAACCACTTTTAGAAACAATAACCTGAAGTAAATGTTTTCTGTAGGAGTTTTGACTTTTGGAATTGTCAATTTTTAGTTTACTTTCGTAAAAGATAGAACCTTATAATTCCGAGGTCTAGATTTCTTAATGCTATGCATTTTTAATTCTGCATATAACTCAAATATAACTGCATATAACAACCAAAAACATTTGTGCTGGACTATCTAATGGACAAACACACACACACACCCCGTAATTTCACACTGATAACAATCTCAAACATTCAGACACTCCCTGCTACTCCTCCACATGCATCAGGTTACATATGCAAAACCATTTAGAGGTGGAGTTGCATAAGGGATTCTCTCTCTCTCTCTTTCTCTTTCTATCATAGCATGATGGCTTAGTGTTCATGAACTTAAACAGAACAATGTTAAAATTGTAAGAACAGGGTGCAAATAAGAAACAAAGAAGAAGAAACAGAAATAATGACAAACAGGAATGGGCAAGCAACGACAGAGAAAGAGACTCTCGAGTATCTGCTTAGAAGGATGTTACAGCAATGTTGCCGCAGTATGAAACTTGACAAGTACTCCCCCTCCAGCGGAAACACTGAGAGAGAGAGTGACAGAGAGAGAGAGAGAGAGAGAGAGAGAGAGAGAGAGACTCCAGAAAAATCAAAACACAGCACTTATTCCACTCGCATTGTGTTTATACAGTGATGTCACTCATACCAGAGAGGTTACCATGCATTTACTGTCCACCTCTCTCAACTGTTTCATAGCTTGTCTCATTACACCTTATGTTAGGCTTCATTCCAGGGAAAAATTATATTTGAAAAGGTCACAAAAGTTTAGTCATTATACAGATACTAACACTGACATATTGTATACTGTATAATCACACACTGATAACACACTTAAGAGACAAAATGCTCACATATTGATTCAATCAATGTCTTGCTTATTTTATATATCCTATATCTCTTGTGCAGGCAGTTTTGGCTGGTGTGCACACACACACACACACACACACACACACAGACACAGAGTTTGTTAAATTGCTATTTAGGAAGCTGTTTCTTTCATAGGAGCCAACAATGAGGGAACATTACTCTATCAAATTCAATAAAAAATATCTTTCTATACAATAACAGGCCTACTGTGTGAAGACCGATTTGATTTAGCTAGCAAGCTCAAAGATGACAAGTTCATCGAAGTAGGCCACATAGCTAATGTTATCTGTGCGACAGAGCACTTTGGGATTACTTTAAATGTCATAGCACGAAAAAAATATACAACAATAATAATCCAGGGAGCCAAGGCATAATTAGATAATTTACGTAGTGAATTGACGTATTATGAAACTTCCATTTCATAGAAAGCAAGTGATTGGATTTTACAAAGAAACTATTTATATCTTCATCTAATTAATTTAATCTAATAATCCATAATATGTAATAAAGGTGCCTGAGCTTGGTTCCCATGTGCTTCCTTCTGATTTACCCCCTAACATTTGGTTTACATACCTGTATATATATATATATATATATATATATACACACATACACACACAAAATCTGAATGATATATTTAGCAAATGTCTGCTTATATACATTCACTCGAGACCATGTGTTTGGGTTTGGGTACCCATGTTTATATGTGTCAGGGGCTAAATAATTAATGCTTTGACTACAGTTTGGCTTTCCATTTCCCCTCTGGTTTTGGCAGTGAAATGGAGTGTTAAGCCCTCAAGCACCCACCATCACCACCAAAAGGATCCTCTTGTAGCATCAAGAGCAGGGTAAATAAGAAAGACAAAAGACAGACAGACAGACAGACAGAGAGAAAAGGAAAAAACGCATCATAAATTTCTTCCGAGTTAGTTTGGCAGGACTGCTCGGGAACATTGTGTTAATGATTAATATGAAGTCAGAAGAATTCCATGCCTGGCAGCTTCTCAGCAACCAACCCCCCACCCCCTCCTTTTCCCCTACACCTCCCACCCAAAATCTCATGCAGACACACACACCAAAACCCTGAGAGTCTCTCCCCCATCCTCCCTCTCCTTTCTCTCTCTCCCTATCTCTCCTTCTCCCTTAAGCCAAGAAAGAGTCAAAATCAGCATGGACAGTTGTCAAGGTAACCTCAGTTCAATCTATTTGCCCACCTCTCGTATCCTGAGGTCAGCACTCGCTTTCTTTTGGCAGCGTTTTGTTCGGGGAACAACGGGGTAGGAGACCCTTCAAAACCCAGAACCGAAAAGGACTGAAAAAAGAACAAGAACCCAACTTCTCCAAGCCACCAGCCCAACACTGCATTCATGCTTCTACTAGACCTTGCCCCCCCAACACACACACACACACACATTAGAAGCCCCTCTCTTTAACCATAGAGAGATTAGTGAACATAAAGACCCCCTGCTAGGAGGCAGCTCTCAAAGTGAAATAAATGCAGCGTGTGAAAAGAGAGCGAATATTAAACGGAACAAGAGAACAAAATGAATGAGGGCATTTTGCAAACCAAGTGCATGTCTGATTTGGCTTTGTCTTTTTTCTTCATAAGCCACTTAGTTATCTTGATTTATGATGTGTCCATGCAATGATGATCCTATGCTATTGCTCCATGTCTGCTTCTGGCAAAACAAGAGCTAAAACAAGAGCTAAAACAAGAGCTAAAACAAGAGCTAAAAAAAGATTTAACGTGAACTAAAAAGTGTATAATGTGACAGAGTGACAGATGGATTACATAGTAATGTGAGTTGAAATTGGCAAAAAATCATTTGCATGATTTCACTTTGAGTGATAATTAGTCAATTAGTTTTCAACTGAGTTGATATTAATGTTAAAACATCTGACTATACTGACAACTATTCAGAACAAAGTTAAACTTTCCCACTAGTTACGCAACTGTGTGTGTGTGTGTGCGTGTTTGCCAAATGATTTTATAGACAAAGCATAGTCATGATCTTACACTTCCAGCAATGATCCTCCATCAAAATGTATTCAGTTTTAGGAACAGATTTAGTATGGAAAAACAAAAATCCTTAAAACAAACAAACAAACAAACAAACAAACAGCATAATGTTGACAGATATTTTGGCTTCTTTTATTCAGTGCCTGTCCATATATCAGGTCTAAAGACTGCTGCCAATTAATAGACTAGTAAATAATAATAATAATAATAATAGATAATAGAGACATAAAACAACATTCAGTATATGACATTCACAGCGTGTTTGCTGTACAGGATTATTGTAGTATTGGTTGACAGTTATTCCAGTCAGTTATTCCAATGTCATTCATGCATTCAAACTGTCAGCCAGCGTTTCACAGTTTATGTAGAATATTTGCTAGCTAGCAGGCATGAAATCTTTAGGGACCTCACGATTTATGCATCTTGATTTTTAATTTCTACTGCCTACATTATGATTTGTTTTTCCAGGGTGACAACTTGCAGCTTTTAAAACATAATATTGCCATTTTCATCTATCATGATAAACACTAGGTTTATTGTATTTCCATTTCCATTAGAGATGTCAGAAAAACATTCACTGTTCCAGTAATATTAGTACTGTATTTTCATAATATTTACATACAGGATGGCAAATAGGTGAGTCAAATTATTATTTTTTAAAACTTTAATTTGCATTGTTTCTTGCAAATAGGTGTCACTAATGTGTTCCAGGTTTAAGGCCGCAGTAAAAGGGGCTTTTGAGAACAATGAACCAGTAGTACATTTTCATTTTCACAACTACAATTTTTATGTACTGTTTCTCTAATCACACTTTTAAGGTTTTCATTTGATTCTCCTTGTAAATCAATCAAAAAATGTCTCCTACACTTTTACCTGAGCCTTGTGTGACTTGACACAGATAAAGGCCTTTAAATTAATGGCTTCATTCATTCATCTTCAGTTACCCGCTTTCCCTTAGTCAGGGTCGTGGCAAATCCAGAGCTTATCACACTGAGTGTGAGTGTGAGAAAGTAAGCCGAACTCAGGATTTACGTGGGGACCCAGGAGCTGTGAGGTGGCAACACTACCAATTGATGGCAACTTATTTTCACTTTTTAAAAATAAAATCTCTGATAATCATTACTGCAGTCACTGCTTCCTGTGGCTGAATGTTCTACTGACCATATATTGCACTAAGTTGGCTCTGTGCCATTGTGTTATACCTTATGTAGTGAGCATATACAGTATAGTGAATAGGATGTCAGTTGAGACTGTGCGAAGAGGAGATAACGATTTTTTGAAAACAATGGGTCGATAATATAAAATTAATCATAATGAAACGTTAAAGCTTATTTTAAAAATATGATATTGCCCCCAACTGATTTTAATTGCTTTATATATTGTATACTATACAGCATGTAGAGAAAGGTTTCCCAAACCTTTTAGGCAAATGACCCCAAACGGACATTATAAATTTTCTGTGACCCCAAGCCTTGACCACCCTACATTTTTTTTTTAATTTCCAGATTTATAATTTAGGACTACTGTTACAATTGAACATTTTAATAAGTGACTTAAAAAAGGAATAAAAAAAATAAACAAAAAGAAAAAACAAAGGAATATTGCTTGCATTGATTTATCAGTCTAGTGGGAAGGCTTGTGCTGTTATAGGAAAGTACTTAACCCCAGGATGGTGTGATACAATCCGATGTGAAGCAGAGGAACCTGGTTTATACTTGGTGCATGACTTTACATGCACGGGCAGAAGCAGCAGTAACATGAGCGGCATTGTTCACACACTTGCCTGCATATCTTATGTATATCTGGAAGATTTAAAAGCAACATTCACTGGATGGCATGTCAGTACCAAAACTTCCCTGTCTGTCAGGTTTCCAAGTCTAACTGTAAAATGTTTAGTGATTTCATGCACAGTGACATTATACATACTGACAAACTCTGTCTCCCTTAAAACTTTCCACTGTCATCATGATTGTTGTCATGACCAGCGGCTCAAACTAAAATTCTGACCTTACATTCAAAATTATTTATTAATCTGCTGGTACACAAGACTGGTACACAAAACAGACCTTTTGGTAGGTTTGAAAGCTACATGAGAGGATTTTAAATCACACTAACACTAACTGCAATAGGAAAACTGGTTAGTATTACTATTCTACAATGGTCTAGAATAGTACATAAGTATGTGATTTGAAACACAACACTAGTTTGTTTAGTGGAGGTAGATGGATGGGGAAATTTGTCCATTTTGATTAATGAACTATGCTAGTGCAGTGTGTCAGGATATAGTGAAAATGATTAAAATAGCATGTGCCATATGAATTTAAATTCAATTCAATTCAATTCATTTTTATTTGTATAGCGCTTTTTTTTTACAAAGGTCATTGTCTCAAAGCAGCTTTACACAAACAAAAGTAAAGTGAAATGAGTGTGTGTGACGTCTCTGATGAGCAAGCAGGGCGATTGTGGATTGTCTGAATGCTACTCCCAGTAACATTTCAATATAACTTTGAGGTTTCTCATATTAATTTATAAAACAATTTCATGTAACAAAAAACAAGAGCATACGCTTCTCTTTTGACCCCATTTGTAAGTCAAGTTACCTCACCGGGGGTTGTGACCCATAATTTGGGAGCCACTGTTGTAGTGTGTATGTATGTGTGTGTGTGTGTGTGTGTGTGTGTGTGCGCGTGTGTGTGGAGGGATTCCAGTAGGATGATGTTATGACTCTGCATTACTCAATATGATTACATTCTGTCACATTGTAATATTATAAGTGCAATTTTGTTAAATTTAGACTCAGTGGTGTCAGATGTTTGGTAATGGGGTTGAAGGGTGTGTCTTGTCTGTGTGTAAGTATGGGTTGAGCTCACAGGAGGAATCACCCAGGGTTAGCAATAGGTCAATAAAGCCCTTGTGCTCTGCTGGCAAAGCTGGCATGGCCACACTGCTCTGCACACAGTCACTAATAACTGCGTAATAGAGATGGCTGACATGGTGAAAAGGAGAAATACAATGTACAAGAAGTGAGTGTGTGTGTGAGAGAGAGAGAGAAAGAGAGAGAGAGAGGGCGAGAATTAGAAGATAGATGGAAAGACAAAGGAGGGGGAGATGAGGTATGCACCTAAATATGTCTCCCAACCTCACTTTGTTGGTGTTTATGTATACCACAGTTGTCCTGAGTCACCCGGCAGGGTGTGTCCAAGAGTTAAGTATTACAACAGGCTCACACAAACACATATCCACACCAACACGCATCTCAGTGACCAGGGCTGTGTCTTGAGCTTTTAGTACCAGTGCAGGGGAAAAAAAGCAGTAGAAGTAGAAGCACTATAATGAGAAAGATAAAGGAGAAAAAGGGGGAAGTGAATATGTGAAGGAGATTGAAGAAAACAGCTGGCCCCTCTCCCTCTCTTTCTCCATCCTCCTTATATCAGCAGAAAAAGAAGAAGGGAAAAAAATGCTAGCTGCTGTTGACACAGCCCTGACCTTCCCCTCATTCCGCTCCCCCAAGTGTGAAATTGAACGTCGGCCAGAAAAGAGAGAGTGAAACAGAGGCACAGAGAGAGAGAGAGAGAGAGAGAGAGAGACACAGAGTGAGAAAGGTGTAGAAATAATTACCCACTCTCACACAAAACCAACAGAGAAAACCAATACCACATATATCAAACAGCAGTGATTGTTGCTGTGCTATTCCATTTAAGGAGATCTGATTTGGAGCACACTGATGGCTGAGGTGGTGGTATTGATCTGCTCTGAGGTCCAGCCTACATGATTTCTTCAGTCAACACAGATAACATCCAGAAGAGCTGTGCAACATGTATGGCTCCAGGTGTGCTATTCACCTCAGCACTCCAATATACATACATTAAAATAATCAAATTCAATTCAAATTAGTATTCAAGGCTATTGGAGCTTTATGATTTGGCACATGACGTTTTTTATATTTGATCATCTTTTAAAATACATGAGCTGTGAGACTTAAGACGACAACCATTCCTACTCACACCATGCTTAGTTCTCTTCTGAAGAAGTGAGGAAGGGCATGGATGAGGAGTGGATGTATGTTAGAGTGTGAAAGAAGAGAATGTATATGGTGATGTAATGGATGCGAGGGGCGTGTGCAGCGCATTGCTCGTGGCCACCAGTCTCCTGCTGACTCCAGACATTTCTGGCATTCCTCAGTGAGCTTCCATTGTGCTGCAGGGGAGCCTCCATTCATCCAGCCCAGGAAAGGGGAAGGAAAGGAGAGGAATGGGGGAAATACATGAGTGGAGGAAGAGAGAAAGGAGAGGGGTTATCGGGAAGATCTGACATCTTGTAAAAGTACGAGATGCGAGATGTTATCTGTAGGTTAAAGACGTCTTTAATAGGTAGTAGGGATAGGAAGGTAGGCAGCACATAAAATGCGTATAAGGAAATATTTTAGCCACTTAACCTCTAACATAACAATGCATCATTTGTGGTTATGTTATTTCCAGTCATAAGCTAATAATCTGCATTTCACAAATGATGATTTTTTGATTTGCAGCCTAAAACCTGATTTAAAGATAAAGACAAGCCTGTGTAATCAGAAAGATGGGATGAAATCTTCACAGAGTGCTATTGCTCCATCTAGTGGACTCTGTGCTCATATTAAGTTTAGCTGCCAGCAGGGCTTGTTTTCTTATAAAATGAAAAACAGGCCCAGAGTCCCTACATTACCTCAGCCATTACAGGCTGAAAAGGAAAGCTGATCACTTCCTGTTCTGACATATGAGTGTGATTTCAGACTCCAGTACTGAAGACTCACTTGTTCTTCCTGGTCTAACTAAATAATGGCTTACTATCAAGTATCCAGGAAAAACTGTTGTGACTTTCATACTCAGTTGAGTCTGTGAGGGGCTCTCATTAGTGTATATGTATATATATATATATATATATATATATATATATATATATATATATGAACTGGAACCCTGACTGAGCCCCAGCCCTCCTCACCTAACATCAGTGCCTGACCTCACTAATGCTCTTGTAGCTGAATGAGCACAAATCCCCACAGCCATGTTCCAAAATCTAGTGGAAAGCCTTTCCAGAAGAGTGGAGGTTATTATAGCAGCAAAAGGGAACTAATTCTGGAATGGGATGTTCAACAAGCATATATTGGTATGATGGTCAGGTGTCCACATACTTTTGGCCATATAGTGTATGTTTGCTAACAATTTTCCAGCAACACAGTAGTTGAAAAAAAAAAAAAAAAACCTGTTTGATGACACATTATTTAATGTTTACTAAAAAATATTCATTTTTTTAATATTACAAAAAATAAAATTTTGTAAATTTTGTAATTTGGTAAAATTGTAAAAAAAAAAAAAAAATTATTAATGGTTAAATTTTACAATTAAAAAAGTTCTATCACATCAGCTGCTTCCAGTCAGTTTGTAACTATAATATTTTTTAAATATAATGATATCTCAGTAAAGCACATTGAGACATAATTTATCACATTATCCATATTACATCTTGATATCACCCAGCCCTAATTACAGCTAATTTCACAAATGAGTTGCCTTATTTATAATAATAATAATAATAATAATAATAATAATAATAATAATAATGATAATATTAATAATAATAATAATAATAATAATAATAATAATAAAGCTGAAAGGAGCATTTGCGGGGGCCAAGCACCCAGACTCGGTGAGCCACATATTCAAAGACACGCTATAATTGTTGCCTAAGCAACAGGCAACAGGAAACAGGAAAGCAGAGCCATAACTTTAGGCAAAGGGATTAAATAGTGATTTGTAGTTTCACTCATGATGTGTATGTTTTGACCACAGACAGTGGTGGAATTCTCTGACTGTAGGAGGAAAGGTCTATATGAACAAATGGGCAGCAGGGTGGCATTACTTCTGCAGCTGGCACTACTGCTGTGACCTCTGGAGTTGTCTGTTGCTACTTTGACCTGTAGTCGTGATTGCTACTGTTTTTTTAATTTTTGCAATTTAAAAACATCTAAGGTACTGATGTTTTTTCCTCATCAGTCTGGGCCTTTTTTCCCCACTTTGCGCAAGTTTAGACAGGTCTCAAGATGTTGTGAGCCAAATTTGTGAAGACTGGACAAAATCTGGAGGAGTAGTAGCAAAAATGGCAGTTAGATGTAAGCGCTTTTTAGCATAATATTGTTACTTTCGACCAGTAGGTGGCGCTGTCACGAAATTTGTTGCATAGCCTCAGGTCATTGTCCTGAAGACGCCTACCAGGTTTTGTGTCAGTGTACAAAGTCATTGCTGAGATGCAGCCTCACGTCCTCTTTGGGGGCTTCGCTGTCAGGTTCGTTGGCCCATTATGGACAAAGCATTCAGAATATTCAGAATTCTTTTGATAACTTTTGTGAGGCTTACTCTCATGGTTCAAAGGTTATGACCATAAACGTACTTCCAAATTAGGCCAGAATTTGACCCAATAGTGGCGCTAAAGCATTGGCAGCACTTGGCCCAAATTTGGTCAGAATGTTCCTTAGAACCTCCCCAGTGTGTGTTCAATTTCACAATTTTTCACCAGACGGTTCTCTGAGCTGCCATAGACATCCTAGCCAGAAGAAGAAGAAGAAGAAGAAGAAAAGGTAGAATAACAATAGAGTGCCTACGCACCTTTGCTTAGGCCCCCTAATAATAATAAATGAATAAACAAACAAATAAATAAATAGCCCATACAGTGAAGTTCTTTTCTTCACATATCTCAGCTGATTAGGAGGTTGGGGTCAGAACCCAGGGTCAGCCATAAAACTGCCCCCTGGAGAAGTGGGTTAAGATCCTTGCTCAGGGCTCTGATGGTGGCAGTTTGGTGGTGCTGGGGCTTGAGCCACCCCTGCATTAAAAATACTCAGCTTAGCTGAGGCTCAAACCCAAAGGGTGCTCGAGCAGTATGGTGGCCACTGGTGCTCTATAGGACACCTCAGTACTGAAATGCCTATCTAGCAGGATTGGACGACATGCCATTAGACCTGATCCTTCTTGAACACTAGACCTGTAATTACTTAATGCTTAATATTTTTTGTTTCGGTTTTGTGCTTTTGGGGGCCCTAAACAGAATCTTGTACTAACTCAGTGTTTTCTTTTCTCCGTTTCCTAGCACGCTGAAAGCAATTGGTATCATGGTGCTGTGTTACCTTCAATTATATACATATAACAAAGCAAACAGAGTTGTAGGTACAATCATGAATCACATCCAGGATTAAAGGCTGCACCCTAAGAAGACCATCATCACATACTACCCTCATACATCATACACAACACAAGCAGCTCTGCCTGCATTGGTCCATTTCATGATTACTGCACACTGGAATGGAATCTAATATTATCATGGATGTACTATTTTACCCTTGATTCATGATGACTGATGTCTAAGCAAGCTAAGCTAGCTTTTTAATAAAAATAATGGACTGTATAAATGAAGGAATAGCTCCTTTCTCAGTGTGTGATCAATAGTCTCCTACCTTCCATGTTAAATCCACTGACTTAGGGCAGTGTGTGTTCAGACTGATCAATAACAGCACCGTGTGAGAATTCTCAGTGTTGTGTGAGGAAGGAGAACGCTGCTGAAGTAGGCTGCAACCCAAAGCACATTACGAATAATAGAAAAAAATAACGTTTTTTCCTTTAAAAGGATAGTAAAGTAGCCAGTCTTGGTCTACGTCTGTAGCTCATGATAAAACCAACTACATCATTGCTGGTTATAATAGATATTGAAATCTATAAAGAGAATCTATCTAATTCTGCTCATGTACATGAGCTTTGAACTCTTTATTACTGCTTGGCTTGAGATGGCATGGAATGTTATTGCATGTACTCATCTCTAGGTCATTCTTGTGGCAGTACCTCATATTTATTCGGAACAGAGTGATGCATACAATGCCTCCATATACAGTATGTCAAAACCTGTGTGATAGTGAAGTGTATATATATATATGTATATATGTGTGTGTGTGTGTGTGTGTGTGTGTATATGTATATATATATATATATATTATATATATATACAGTCAGGTCCATAAATATTGGGACATCGACACAATTCTAACATTTTTGGCTCTATACACCACC
>CM075006.1:13989835-14011707 GCA_037576675.1 Pangasius sanitwongsei | reverse complement strand
TTTATTGATGATGTGACTGCTGACAAAAGCAGCAGGATGAATTCTGAAGTGTTTCGGGCAATATTATCTGCTCATATGGACTGGAGCTACCAATATAAAGTCCAAGGAGATCTCAATGAAAGTGAAAGAGGCCATCATTAGGCTGAAAAAACATCATAAATATTATACTTATCTCCATCACATTCATATAATTTTAATAAGATACTACATTTTTGGAATTATATGGATATGATGGGGATAAGTGTTGTGTATATATATATATATATATATTAAAATAGATAAGATACTACATTTTTGGAATGACTGCAAGTAAGAGAGCTCTAATGGTTAAAAAAAATCATTTGCTAATTCCCATCCAGGTAGCTCTCTCTGCATCACATGACAGCTGCTATCCAGGGAGGGTGTATCTAGAACATACTAACTGCCCTCTTCTGTAAACATATACGCCCAAATATGCCCAAAATCATATAAGCTCAAATACGCCCACAAGTGTGTGAAATTATATTAAATTGTCACATTTATTTCATTATATCAAATTTCTTTTGAGCAAAACTAATACTATAAACATGTTTCTATTCCTATGTGTTTAATGATGCCAATGATATTTTCATCCATCCATTTTCTGTATTGCTTATCCTACACAGGGTTGTGGGGAGCCTGGAGCCTATCCCAGGGGACTCTGGGCACAAGGCAGGGGGACACCCTGGACGGTGTGCCACCCAATGCAGGGCACAACATACACATCACACACATACTCACACACCCTGTTCTATAAGCACAACCTGTCCTTGGAAGAGACCAGCACCCTGAATGCTGCTACCAGGGCAGCACAGACACTCAAATGTATTACTGATATACTTACTCCACAACCTTGTCTTCTTCTCATCAGGAATATCAAAGGTTTTGTGCATTTCCTGTTCAATACATGCTACTGTGTCTGCTTCGCTGAAGTGCCAATTTATACTTTGGTCCATATTGCTCAATTCACATAATATCAGATCAATATCAATTCACCTCCACCTTACAGTGCTTCACAAACCTGCCTTGCTCAACCACTTTTCTTGCAATAGGCTTCTGGTTCTCAGTCAGTCCATACCAGCTTATCAGTTTACCCCATGCCTCTTTAGGCAGAAGGATGTAGTCCAGGTCATAAATTAGATGCTCCTTGATAGAGAGTGAATCTTTTAAGAGTCCTGAGTTGTCCACTGGTCCAGGGTAAAATGTCCGGCCTCCCAAACTAGCTGTGTCCCAGCTATCAAATCCCACATATTTCTTCCATGTTTTGAACCAACTGCTGTCTACTAAGTACCACGTGTCACCCTTTTGCAATGGAGATTTCAACAGCCTTTTTATCTCTTCTTTTAGGTAATCAAGGGTTCCTGTGGAATACAAACAGGTACTCAGACTGTAAAAATCACAACACTGCAAAATCTAAATTTAACTACGAGCCATTAACTAAAGTACAATGGAACACAATGAAATTACTCTTTCAAAGCACAATAAAACACAAAAATACAACTGCATTGTTACTCACTTAACCCAGACATCCTCTTAGTTGTACTGTTGACAAATTGCTGAAGATGAAGCAAATCTCTCTTCACATCCTCCACATTCAAACTGCTGTTAATTTCAGTTTTATCCCAGTTACTGGTGGACGGAGGGGTGAATAATGTTAAGTAAACCTACAGTAAATCAGAAAAGAAATGGAAGAGAAATTCTTCAACATGGAGAGTGCTGTTCCGGTGATGTACTGCATGTTCTCTGAGCAGACAAGGGCGCTCACCTTGAGGAGGTGGAAGTGGTCGTCAGAGTGTAACAGCTTCTCCAGCTCAATGTCACTTCTTTTCAACTCAGCAATTTCCTGTTCTAGTGCTTTAACAAACCCTTCAGCTTGCCTTTCTATGTCTTTCTGTTCCTCCTTCAACACCATAAGCAGATCAGCCTGCATTCCCTCGATGGAGCTCATGAGAGACCTCAAGATTTCACCGCTGTCCTCTTTTTCCTTGTCTATATTTTTCTAACATATATTTGCAAAATTATCATCACTTTCCCCTACTACATTATATTAGTAGGAAATGTGGCATGTTCAGTAGTATGTTTTTAGTTAAGACTCACTTTTTTGAGGGCTACAGAATGCTTTATTTCTTCAATCTTTTTTAGTTTGTCCTGGATCATCTTCTGAACATCTGCCTGGGTTTTCTGCATCTTAGTCTGTGGATGGAAGAAAACACTCATGTGACAAATAATAGATGGAATGAAAAATTCTCATGTTATCACCACACATTTTTTCTTTTTATTTGTATTTTAATACACTCCAGTTGGCAATGGAATTTTACATTTAATTGCAGCACAGAGTATTCTAAATCCTTGATTAATATCATCCTGATTTTAACCAACCACTTTAACTGTTCTATATACACTCACTATCCAGTTTATTAGGAATATCTGTACGTTCATGCAGTTATCTAATCATTCATTCATGTGGCAGCAGAACAATGCATAAAATCGTGCAGATGCAGGTCAAGAGCTTCAGTTAATGTTCACATCAGAATGGGGAAAAATGTGATCTCTGTGACCTTAACCATGGCATGGTTGTTGGCACGTATTGAGTATTTCTCTAACTGCTGAACTCCTGGGAGTTTCACACACACAGTACCTAGAGTTTACACGGAATGGTGCGAAAAAACAAAAGGGTCTGTAGGCTGAAACACCTTGTTGATGAGAGAGATCGGAGCAGAATGACCAGACTGGTTTGAACTGAGAGAAAGTTTATAGTAACTCAAATAAGCAACCTTTACAACCGTGGTGAGCAGAAAAGCATCTCAGAATGCACCACAAAACAAACACATCTGATGTTTGATGTGAATATTAACTGAAGCTCCTGACCTGCATTTGCATGATTTTTTTTTTTTGCAGTGTGCTGCTGCCACATGATTGGCTGATTCGATAACTGCAGGATTGTGCAGGTGAAGAGGTGTTCCTAATAAAGTGGGCGTTGAGTGTATATACTGTATTTCAAATTCCTAATAAATCCTTTTGAAAAACTTACTATTTGTGGATGATGTACTGTACGTATGTATGCATTATTATTAAGCTGTATACAACCAATGGCCACTTTAATAGGAACACTTGTACACCTGTTCATTCATGCAATTATTAGCCAACTATGCTGACAATAGATTCCCGGTGTGTCTCACCTTCTTGTCTGCAGTCTCCTCCTCTATAGGAATGGTGTTGTGGCTCTTATGCTCTCCCTCAGTGCAGAACAGACACACACACACTTCTGATCATTCCTACAGAACAACTCCAGACGTCTGTTGTGCCTCTGGCATATATAGTCCTCCAGGTTCTTCACAGCATCGATTAATTTGTGTTGCTTAAGTTTCGCTGCGATTTTATGATGCTCCAGATGTGTATCACAGAACGACATACCACAATCCAGACAGGACTTCAGGGCCTTCTGTGTAGGCTCAGGACAGACATCACATGGCACGTGTCCCTGTGCAGCACGAGGCTTCGTTGTGTGAGCACTGGATTGCACCTTCACTGACTCTTTGAACTGAGCAGCCAGATTAGATATGAATGTATTGACACAAAGTTCTGGCTTTTTAGTGAATTCTTTCTTACAGAATGGACAATCATACTTTTGACTGTTGTCCCAGTATTTGTTGAGACAAACCATGCAGTAGTTGTGTCCACATGGAGTAGAGACAGGCTTAGTGAATAGATCCAGACAGATTGAGCACTGCAACTGCTCTTCAGATACAAAAGTGCTGGAGGCAGCCATTGCTAATGAGGAGAAAACTTATGAGAGTGATGTACAAAATAAAACTGGCTCGTTTAGCCAATGTCACATTCTCACTATGTAAAAACATTTGTGTTTTCATTCTGTATTAATCTTGGTTTCTTAAAATACTCAGTATTCCATATAACACTTAATACCTGCCTTTGTCTTATATTATAGGTGTCGTGGCTAAGATTAAACTATGGCAAAAAAAAAAAAAAAGCAACTATATTAATGTTCTCTAATTTACTGTATCTCCACTTACCTGTTTTCCTGTTCAGCTGAAGCTTCCTCTTCTCTCTGAATTACAAGAATAACTGATATTATCCAGCTTCACAGGGTACTTCGTGTATGCGGCAATTTTATTTCCATTTCTCAGATAGGCTCCGCCCACTACTCACCTGCTCAACAGCTCTCCCTGAGCTGAAAGCGTTGGGAAACTGTGGTGTAGTTTTCTTCTTCAGTCCGCCAGTAGAAACTTTTCAGCTAAACTGGACCCGCAGCGCCCTCTGGTGGCTCCGCCGGGGTAGTAACTCAGTAACAAACGCGCAACATTTCCTTAACGTTAGCTCTGGTAGCCCTTTGGTTATTTTCAGGGAACCATTTTATAACGCTGAATTTCACATAATAATGTTGGCCCTGTTCCCGAAACGTTCTGGGGACGTTTAAACCATTTTAAAACATAAAACGTTCTCCTCTGGTTATATGAAAACTGGCAAGGAACGTTAGCCGAAGTTGCATTTCATTTGTTTGTAACTAACGTTCCGGGAACGTTCCTGTAACGTCCTTTCACAACCTCATAACAGGAAGTTCTCCTATCTAGCCTTATATAGATTACATAAACTAATGTTCCTGTAACCATAGACATTGCTGCGATACGTCAATGCGTTCGCCATATTGGAGCGGGCAATACTGCCCTGTAAACAAATACAAGTAAACGGGGGAGCTGCTGTTTTTTCTGGATAAAAAGCACAATAACGTTTACATTTCTCAACCGATTTCAGTGGTTTATGATCTACGTGGAGTACAAAAATGTTCTGTCTCCAGTTACTTAGAATCTCGGTAGTTAGACTTGTAAAATTATTCATTGTCATAAGGAATTGTGAAAATTCACGCTAGAGAAGCTTTCTGTATTATTATAGCAAGGATACAGATATACTCCAAAACAGACAAAGATAAGAGATAAGAGAATCCTTTATAGATCCGGTAAAACATTTACAGTTACAGTTACAGCAGTAAAACATTTATGTGATAATAATAATAATAATAATAATAATAATAATAATAATAATAATATATTAATAATAGCAAATAGTATATGTGTAATACTATAATAAGCTGCAGATGAGTCAGGTGTCTTTTGTCCAGTCCAGTTATGAGAGTTATGGCAAGTTGCCTGGTCCAATATGGTAGCGACGTGGACACACAATCCAGTGGCCAGTGCAGCGTTTTTTGTATTTATATGTCTATGCCTGTAACATTCTCTACCGGAAGTTTTATTTTTTTGTATGCAAACTAACATAACAGGTATAGACAGCCGATTTAGATTAACATTCACATACAATAGATAGGCCACTGTTTAAAAAATGAATAATACTACAACAGATAAAACAATAGTAAATAATAATAATATCAAATAAAATGTATGCATTCATGCATGAAATGTGGATATAATAATTAAATTTACAGGTAGCAGTATTCTAGATAGTTCGATATATAGTTAGAATGTTAGTGGCAATAGTTGATCATATAGAAGTTATTAATAAATCAATAGGTATTTTAGAATATAAAACAGCATGAGAGTTCTATGTTGTTGTACATTAGTGTTTTGCTGCTGTAGTCATAAAGATCCTGATGCTCATAATGAGCATCCTTTCAACACACTGAGTACTGATTGCCTTTACTCTTCTACACATGTATACTGTAATGATTTATAACCGCACTCTATCCAGTATCACGCAGAAGAGGATGGGTTCTGATCTGAGTCTGGTTCCTTGCAAGGTTTCTTCATCATATCGTCTTCAGGGACTTTTTCCTTGTTGTTTCCAGCTCTGGTTTGCTCAATAGGGATCTTAATCTATATCCATATTTGTGTATAGCTGCTTTGTGACAATGTCTATTCTTAAAAGTGCTATACAAATAAAAATTGGATTGAAAATTGAATTAATTACTATGTTGGCAGTCTTTAAATCAGTAACTGATTTATCCTGGTCTAACACCCGGTGGATCCAGAGCCTATTCCAGGACACTAGGCCCTTAAGACACCAGAAAACCCAGAGAAAAGCCATCCAGAAGTGAAGAGAACATGTGAAACTCCACACAGACAATAATGAGATCTCAGGCCACTGGTGTCAAGACCGGGGAGCGAACCCGGGTCTCCAGCGAGAGAAACGGACATTTTACCGTTAAACCACAAGGAGGCAGTAAACCCGCCATGCAAACGCCGAGGTGGTGCACAAGAATTTATTTTAAAAAATCAAGAAAATAACACAAGGGCAAAAAACGAATCTCAAAAAAAAAAAAGAATCTCAAAAACGGAGACGAGACGGGAAACTGAAAACAGCCAAAAACTAAGAGAGAAACAGGGAATAAAAGACAAAAAAACAAGTCTAGGGCGCTAGAGAAAAAACACAGAAGAAATTAGACTCAAGAGGAGCAACGAGGAAGATAACAGGAGCTTAGGAAAAAACAATAACCAAGCGGGGAACGAAGGCAAAAGGGACGGCTTAAATACACTAAACGGGAACGAGACACAGGTGAAAGCAATGAAACCAATTACAAGAAGAAAGAACTAAGGCTGGGCGACATCTAGTGGGGAAAAAAAACCATAACACAACAAAAAACACAGAAAAAAGGGCCAAAACTCTGACATTGGCCCTGGCCCTTCTCCAGGTTTGACGGCAGTGCTTGACGAACTGTCGAGTGGAGGGAACAGCCGTCTCCACTTCTTGCTCCTGGAACAGTGGCGGAGCATACCCAAACTGGCACTCAAACGAGGACATGCTTGTGGCTGAGGAGCGGAGAGTGTTGTGTGCGTATTCTGCCCACATGATAAAGGTGGACCAGGAGGACGGGTTGTTGGCAGCCATACACCTCAGGGTGGTCTCGAGATCCTGGTTGATTCTCTCTGTCTGACCGTTGGACTCGGGATGGAACCCGGACTATAAGCTCACGGAGGCCCCCAGAGACTCACAGAAGGCCCGTCAGAATCGCCGATCAGGGTCCCCGATCAGAGACAATGTCCTGTGGTATGCTAAAGGTGCGGAAAACATGGGTGATGATCAGCTCCGCCGTTTCTTTGGCTGTGGGTAGTTTGGGCAAGGGGATGAACTTGACGGCCTTGGAAAACTGGTCAACAATGACCATGATGCTGGTGTTTCCTTGGGACGGTGGAAGCCCGCTAATGAAGTCCATGGACAGGTGGGACCAGGGTCTATGAGGGATGGGAAGAGGCTGCAGGAGACCCTGGGGAGACTGGTGTGTGGTTTTGCTTTGGTTGCATACAGGACAGGCCCTGGCATAGGTGGTGACGTCCTCCTTGATGGTAGGCCACCAGAATCGCCTCTGGAGGAACTTGAGAGTACGTGAGGGCCCCGGGTGACATGAGAAACAGGAGGAATGTCCCCACTGGAGAACCAGGGATCGAACAGCCTTAGGTACATACAAGTGGCTGGTCGGGCCACTTCCTGGGTCGGGTACTCTGACTTGGGCTTGTCTCACTGTGTCCTCGAGTTTCCACCTGTCCGTAGCTACTATTTTTATGCTCGGGATGATAGGGAGGACCTTATCCTCCCGCGACGTGCTTCCGTAGACTCGGGACAGTGAATCAGGTTTAAGGTTCTTGGAACCAGGACGGTAAGACAGGACAAAGTGAAATCGGTTGAAGAACAGCGACCAACGCGCCTGTCGGGGGTTGAGCCGCTTGGCTTGTTGGATGTACTCGAGATTTTTGTGGTCCGTGAGTACTTGGAACGGGTGTTTAGCGCCCTCGAGCCAATGCCTCCACTCCTCCAGTGCTGACTTAACAGCCAGAAGCTCTTGATCACCCACATGGTAGTTTCTCTCTGTCGGGGTAAGACGGTGGGAAAAGAAGGCGCAGGGGTGCAGCTTGCCGTCCTTACCCCTTTGAGACAGCAAAGCTCTGACTCCTACATCAGAGGCATCCACCTCTATGACAAAGGGAATCTCCAGATCCGGGAGAACCAGAATAGGAGCTGAGAAGCATTTCCCTAAGTACGTCGTTGACCAGGGTTTGGAAGACCGCGGGAGCATTAGTGAGGCCAAAAGGCATAACCAGGTACTCATAGTGCCCCGTAGGCGTGTTGAAGGCGGTTTTCCATTCGTCACCCAGTCGGATACGCACAAGGTGGTAGGCATTACGCAAGTCCAGTTTGGTGAAAATCGAGGCCTCTTGAAGGACCTCAAAAGCGGTGGCCATGAGAGGTAGGGGATAGCGATTGCGCACAGTGATCTTGTTGAGCCCCCTGTAATCGATACACGGCCGAAGGCCCCCGTCCTTCTTCCCGACAAAAAAGAACCCAGCCCCAGCCGGGGAAGTGGATGGACGGATAATCCCAGCTGCAAGGGACTCCTCAATGTACTCATTCATGGCGGCTCTTTCAGGAGGGGACAATGAGAAGATGCGACCTCTAGGGGGACTGGAGTCAGGGACGAGGGTCTATAGCGCAGTCGTAGGGACGATGAGGGGGCAATGAGGTGGCTTTCCTCTTAGTAAAAACAGTCTTGAGGTGGTGGTACTGCGGGGGAATTCGGGACAGATCTATGGTTTCTAGGGCCTCGGGAGCAGGGTCAGGGTCTCTCTGGCCCAAGCACGTAGTCTGGCACGATGCACCTCAACTGAGAATTGCCCCCATGGACCAGTCGACGTGCGGGTTGTGCTGGAGGAGCCAGGGGTACCCAAGGATGATGGGAATCTCGGGAGACTCGATAAGATAAAAACATATTTCCTCCTGGTGCTGGCCGATGGCCAGCCGAAGGGAAGAGGTAAGATGGGTTATTTTGCTAGGGGCTAGCAGCCTACCATCCAACGCTGTGGCAGTCATGGGAGCAGGAAGAGAGTTCCTGGGGATCTGGAGTCTCTGGGCTAGGGAAATGTCCATAAAGTTCCCAGCAGCGCCGAAGTCAATTAAGGCCTGGAGTAGATGTTGCTGGTGACTCCAGGTGAGAGTGATGGGAAGGACCAGCCCGGAGTCAGAGGGAGCGCCAGTGCGAGTTACTCCCGTGACAGTCCTGCCTCGCCTGTATGGGGCTGGGCATTTTTCCCGAGAGCTCGGGGCAAGTTAGGTACGGAAATGGCCAGACCGACCACAGTATAAGCAACAATGCTCCCGCATGCAACGTTGCCCAATGTTGCCTCGGATAGCCCGTTCAAGAAGCAGACCATGAGGGCTTCGTTGTTCCGGCCACTGCCGTCGGCTATGGTCCGGAACTTGATGGCATATTCGGCAGTACTGTCGTTGCCTTGCCGGTGCGTGAGGAGCCTGGTGGAGGCTTGCCGGCTGCTCAGAGGGTGGTCAAACACTCGCTTGAATTCTTCTACAAACCTAGAGTAGCTAGCACAGAACGGAGCTTGCGCCTTCCAGACGGCTGTCGCCCATGAGAGAAAGCAAAGAATCTCAAAAATGGAGACGAGACGGGGAACTGAAAACAGCCAAAAACTAAGAGAGAAACAGGGAATAAAAGACAAAAAACAAGGCTAGGGCGCTAGAGAAAAAACACAGAAGAAATTAGACTCAAGAGGAGCAATGAGGAAGATAACAGGGGCTTAGGAAAAAACAATAACCAAGCGGGGAACAAAGGCAAAAGGGACGGCTTAAATACACTAAACGGGAACGAGACACAGGTGAAAACAATGAAACCAATTACAAGGAAGAACTAAGGCTGGGTGACATCTAGTGGGGAAAAAAAACATAACACAACAAAAAACACAGAAAAAAAGGGCCAAAACTCTGACAACTGGAGCTATAAGATGGCAACATTACCTGCTGTGCCACTGTGCCGCACAATAACATTAATAACACCGAATCCACACCCAGATTTATTTGTGTTGTCAGGGAGCTAATTTTGTCATGGTTATGGTTATGGTTTATTTACGCTGTCAGGTTTACAGAATACTTTGTTCGCATCATGGAAGACACTGGAGTGGTGTATGGTTGCAGCCTTTGTAGTCAAAGATCAGCTAACTAACACTGTATCACTAGAAGGATTTAAGTCATCCAAGTTTATAAAAAGTGCTGTAATTCCTACACCGTTCACCATATTTGGATATAAATAGCCTCAAAGCTGAAAGTCAAAGTCATATGCATAATGTACTTTTAGCTCCAATATACTGTGGTACACAGCTAAATTAACAATAATTTTGTTAATGTCCAAATATTTATGGACCTGTCTGTAGAACATGCCTACTTGTAAGCTGTAGTAATAAAAAATGTTAGAAATCAGCATTAACATGTTTATTACACTATCATTATACACTCACAACCATCACATCATCTGCAACTATAACTTAGCAACTTTGAGGAAGGCTTTAACTTATCAGGTAATGTATCCCTGAATATGTGTGTTCTTTTATGAACTTTATAAATCACAATTACTATTGTGGAAATACCTGAAATTGTAATTTTTTTAAACTTATTTTCCCCAATTTATTTCTTTGTTCAGGGTCAAAATTTTCAGTTGCTAGCTGACCTGCATTCATGAAATTTTATGTGTGCTCTCCTATCCATATTTACAATTTGATTACAGAATTTCTCAGAATGTTGATTCTGTAATCAATTTTATAATAGTGCATGGTATTTTCTTGATGAAACAATAAAGAAATGACATCCCAACCATCTTTTTTCTAAATGTCTTCACAGTGAAATGAACATTTTAATTGTAACACCATTCAAAGACTAGCTTTTTTTTTATTTATAAAGTATTCAGATTTTCACAATTGCATATTAAATTAGATGTTCCTATAAATCAGTGCAAACTTTTTAAAAAAGTTTCAATAAAAAAACTTGTAAGAATATTTGCTTGTAAGGATATCTGCAATATCTTTAAAGCTATTTTTAAACTATTAAAGCTAGCTAGCTTGCTGACAAGATATCCAAAGATACAAAAGCAAGTTTTTGTGATGTAATGATTGGAGCTTGTTGTGCTTAATGAGCGTTGCTACTTCTGAAACCTATATGTCTGTCTTGTCATGGGAAATATCTTTTTACTTGATGTGCAATTTTTAATTTCAGAAGTAAAATATTTCAGTATTTACATGGGAACTACCCCCTATATTTATGTACTACTCACACTACAATGTGCAAATTTTATTAGATGTTTGAATGAAATGCAGTGAACTAGTAAAGAAGTCCATCTTAAGTCACTCTAGCAGCAGAATGATCAATGGCTTCCTGATAATGTACATGAGGCTTGGAATGTGAGGTATGTAATGACATCATTGGATAACTGATAACAGACAATGACAGAGATCAGAGGGTAAAAAAACGCAAACAAAATAGCAAAGAGACATCTAAGTACAAGGCAAAAAAAAAAAACATTGCTAGACTTACTTAGCAAATCTTAATTTGACAATTTTATTCCACTCTTCCTAGCTAAAATGCTCCACATCTATTAAATCAGTGTCTTGTTTTTGCAGCAAACATATCTTTAAGAATTATGCCCCAAAAGTTCTACCTACAGGCCATAACACATCTTGCCACTTGGTTTGGAGTGATTTAGGTGAGCATGGAAGTTTTTTTTGTTAGAAAGGGACTCTTTATAGTCCAAGAGATTGATTAATTCTGGCACAGTCACATTATAAAAGGGTGTGCGTACTTATGC
This sequence comes from Pangasius sanitwongsei, assembly GCA_037576675.1. NCBI lineage: Eukaryota > Metazoa > Chordata > Actinopteri > Siluriformes > Pangasiidae > Pangasius > Pangasius sanitwongsei. The sequence goes on along the minus strand of CM075006.1, from coordinate 14,000,084 downwards.
AACCAGGTTATTGTAAGTTTTTTCTTTTAATTTTTTACCCCAAAATGTTAAATTTTGTTGGTTAATATATCACATAAAAGGTGGATAAAGATATGACCTGATTTATCTGGGTTTCATTTTTTTCAAAAACCTGCAATTTTAACAGGGTTGTGTAGACTTTTATATCCACTGTATACACCTATATTGTGATTTTATTCTTATACTCATTACTTTAATCTTTTTTTCTATCTTACATTAAAACACTGTTTGAAAAGCGCTCTTTGCCTTTAAGGGGAATACCATCTATGATTGAAGGGTCAGTGTGTGTCAGTGTGTATGCATGAGTCAGGCTCTCTAACTCTGACTGTGTGTGTGTGTGTGTACTGGCAAAGTAGGCTGGTATCCCAGACCTAGTCTGCCACAGGCTTCTCTCTTCTCTCTCACTTTCTGTTCTTCTTTCCTCACTCCTCCTCTCTCCTCCTGCTGTCTGCTTAAGGAATCATCCAGGCTGCTCTGTATCCAGACACATAGAGTCCTTGCCTCGGGGGTGTGTTTGACTAGTGTGGGGTGGTGGATGTGGACAGGGCTGGTGCTGCTGTCTCCTCATGCTGCGTGTGTTTATCCTTTGTGCCCAGAATGTGCTGACGCACGATGAGGACATCACAGATGCCTACTGCTGTGTCACATATGAAGGTAGGGATGACGGTCCAGGGAAAGGGGCTACAGTACTGACTTGGAAGTCGACTTATAAATAAGATGATAAATAGCTGGCAGCAACCATTTCTAGCATTTTGCTTTATTTATTCTGTCCTTCTGTGAGTCTGTGACGTCCCCTGTCTCTGTGTCTCTGTGTTCAAGTGTTCACACTTCAGCAGCTGAGGTTATTATTGGAAAAAACAGCTCTCTCTCTCTCTCTCTCTTTCTATCTGCATCTGGGGCATGCAGGGGAGTCCTGTTACACTGTAGCTGTGCGCATGTGTCTGTTTGGTTCAGCATGGTGCTGTGTTTATAAGGAGTGCTCTGTCATCAGAGTTTGGGGCCTGTGTTGGAGTCACTCCTCCCTGGGTGCTTTGTCAGTAGTGAGAATTTACTCCTGTGTGCTGGACCAGAGAAATGTCAGACAGCAATGACTCTGTTTGTTTAACATCAGGCTTACTTTCACATTTTAAATTCTCCAGATGTTTATTTGCTAATGTTAAGGAATCTGAAGGTAAAATATGTGTAGCCTAGTAGGTTTTATCAGTACAATGAGACAAAGGTACTATACCAGTTATTGCCCTTTCTTTACCATACGTATAGTGTTCATTCATCAGATAGAAGACAAGAAACAAATATAATATAGCATTTATTTTTATCCCAGCCCATTAGCTGGTATGACACCCATATGCACCCTCAAGCTAAAAATAAAAAAAACCCTCTAGCTGCATTTGCTAATGAAAACAGACATTGTTCTCGAAAGAGCATTGAAGAGATTTCTTCATTTTTAATTTGTTGCCTTTTCCTCCTCCCCTATATCTTAATATGCAGTAACTGAATCTCTCTCTGTATTTGAGACTGTTTTTGACTTTAGTGTTAATTTAATTAGTAGGGGACATGTAATAAATTGTATGCTGATGAAATCACGACTGCCTCTCAGGTGGCTAGCAAGAATCAATAAATGAAGCACTGAGAAATGCTGATTCATGCCATCTAAAAGATAAGAATGGGGGAGGATTTTTATTTGAGTATTAAAGTCCGTGTATGAAACAAGCAACAATGCCTATGTGCATTTAGAACTAATATTTTCAATGTTTGATTTGATTTAAATGTTTAACAATATATAATAAGTATTTTATTTAAAATTAGGAAACAACATAAACAAAATTATTAATTTCATTTATGGGATGGTTAATTCTATTCATGGTCAAACATTTACTTACACACTTATCCATACGGCGAAAACTTACAGAATCTAGACATACTGAGGTACCTGGAAATCATGTGACTTCTAGGTGTAATTTAAAAAAAATAAAAAATCAGCCCTGAAAGTTTCACCTCATAGTTACATTTTAAAACCTCATATGATCCCATGTGAACCGAAACATTCACTAGTGCTTACAGATTCTATATTATTATTATTACCTAAACTGTGGCTTAAATCTAATTCTGAGGCAGTAAACAATCTGCAGTCTATAGTTTGAGTGCTTTTCTTTTGCAGCACCAGGTGGTGCTCCTTATCTGAACAAACCCATTCTCTGATGAAGGACCTGGCACACGATAAACAAATGCAGGATGTACAGTTATCATTTAATTCCTACAGCATTCTCAAACCATTCTCAAATACTATAATTATTCTCAAATAATATGATTTTCAATCATCATCATCATCATCATCATCATCAGTTTTACGAAATATTTTATTAATCGGTAGAGAAAGTCTTAGAGAATCTGAAATGATAACCTGTGAGTTATTTACTCATGTCATGTTCATTTATTTTGTGAACTTATTCTATTATTGCTATTATTAAGTGGTTCATGTGGGTCCTGTATGCAACCTCTACCATCCAGAAAAAACAGGGAGAGGGGGAAAGAGAGAGACAGGACAAAGCTGCAGGAAATGTTAAGATTTCCTCTCAACACATGGGCTGGGTTACTGGAGTGGGGCGTCTGGTCCAAAGTGAGTTAGCTGTGTCTGTATGAGCAAGTTCCCACTGACTTTTTCATCGTGTCAGAGGAGTTAGTACTAGGGCACCGGGAAGTATTCTCAATCAACTTCAAGTTGTGCATGTAGAGGATTTACATTCTGGACCTCCACTGTGAGAAGAAGTGACTGTGCACATATCTATATACTTGTTGCATGTGGATGTTTACTGTGATGTGTGGAGTATCTGCCGGTCTGTTGGAAAGTTGAGTCGTACAGTTATTGTGGCAGCATGTTGAGGTGTGTGCTCCAGAGAGCGACTCACCTGAAGAATGTGGAGAAAGGGGAGCGGCAAAGTGACCCGTTAGCCAGCATCACATTTAGAGGTAAGATGTGTAGAATAGACCTTGGAGGAAAAACCTACTAATATGTTAATTTATGGGCAGCATGGTGGCATGGTGGGTAGGGTTGCCATGTGCAGTTCGGTTGAGGAGATCTCACCATGTCTGAGGGTTTTCTCTGGGTTCTCCGGTTTCCTCCCATCTCCCGAAAAACATACTGCTAGATGGACTGGCTACTCTGTATAGCCCCTAGGTGTGAATGAATGTGTTCATGACGCACTGTAATGGACTGGTGTCCTATCCAGGGTGTATCCCTGCCTCATCCCCAGTGTTGCCAGGATAGGCTCCACCACAGCCCTGACTGAAATAAAGTGGTTACTGAAGATGAATGAATGAATAATCATTTATCTGAGGTTCAGGGAATAGACAGCAGTTCCAATGTATGTTGCAACTGCTGCATGTTACAGTCTAATAACTGATTTTGTAATATCAGTTATAACTGACATGAAACAGTTATGACTACAAACAATCCATGTCAATATGTTTTTGATGCTCAGTGGCAGCTCACTATAGACAAGCAGAATTGGGGTGTCAGGAATGCTACAGCTGTGTCACTGGTGATGAGTAGAACTGGCAACTTGCCTCTTCTTATGCCGTACAAATAAATGAGATGTGTTGATATAACACAATACAGATAAACAGCAGAGTGTCTCTTGGCTCAATTCCAGTGGAATGAATGAGTAACATGAGCTCTAGTTAGCCACTTTTATTTTGCACTATAAGATGATTGGTAGTTCCTGTCATTGTGTTCTACTTCCTGTACTTACATGTGTGTCTGAGAGTGTAGGACAGGGTGTTTTCATACTCTGAATTCGAATAGCAGCTCTCTCTTTGCAATGATGGGATGTTCTACATGCAGATTCACTTTTGCACTTGGTTCTTTGTCAGTGCAGCCTGTACTGTGGGTGTAGGGGTTTATCGAGATGTGAAGGTTCTAGGGTACATAGAGCAGTTCTCGAGTTCACTGCCCCCCTCTGTTGACCCGTATCACTGGATCTCTTGAATATCGATTGTGTAATTGTGTAATTTTGTTCATGCTATTTGGAAATCAGGCTCATAACATTAACTTTGACCCACAGATTAAAATAGATGACAGTTTGTTCTGGCATTTGTGTTGTAGTAACACTTTTTAATTATTATACACGTTTTACTACAGTATTATTGTAGTTGTTACAGTACATGTATGTGTGGCATGCAGGGAAAACCTGCTGGATGTTGCTGTGGCTGAATTCTGGAAAAAAAAAATCAGTTTTTCTGCCAGTAATATCGTAATATACTTTGACATTTCTACTATGAGAAAATACAAACATAATTTTACCAAAATGACATGGAAATATTGTCATTTAGGTTATTTTCTAACCTTGCATTGCATCTGCGTGCAAAGATCATGTTAATAAGGAGATGGTTAATCACTTTGTCTTAAGATGTCTAAAACTAAGCTAGGTATGATTGCCTCACACAGTGAATGTCAGGCATTGATCGAGTTGTTGGATAGCTACATTCCATAGTGAAATGGACCGAATCAACTCATAATAATTCATAATCAGTTTGTAATCTGATACCAGCTATCAACTCTTTATTTAAAATCAAGTGAAGAGACATTAACAAAAAGAAACATAGCCAATAAATAAGAACTCATCAATTATTAATCAGCAATTATTTCTTTCAATGCGGACAGAGATCATTTGAGTGAAGAGATGATGATTAGGCTTGAATTTCAATGCTGTGGGTGACTTTTACCTCAGGTGATGAGACAGACTGAAGTAGATGATGCTGGCAATCAATGATAACTCATAAACTTGTAAATGTATAATTCTTTAAATTTAGTTATGTTGTTTTTCCATAAGTAGACTGGGTTATAAATGTAAAAGTAGGTAGGCCCTCTTTGGAGTTGTGATAGAAAATCTTTAAATCTTTAAGCCTTAAAATATAACTTTACTTTTCATTGGGCTATGTGTAAAAGGTATTTCAGTTCAAATACAACTGTATACACTAGAAAATGTGAAGGCTTTTCCCAGGTTGCCACATGCATATGATGAAATATGATATCATACATATACTGCATTGGGCATACTAGTTTCTGAAGTTGCTAAATCTCAGAACTACTGTAGTCAACTGTAAATTTAGATTAGCATTAGTCTTTTACAGGCTGAAAATAATTTTGCTAAAACTGAAAACTGAAAAGGTGATAACTTTAATTATTACAGTGTAGGTGATAGCTTCAACAAACAAAAAAGTTCCGAGTTGTTTTTGCGACTGTATCTTAGATGAATGTTGGAAACCTTGAAGTAGCCAAGCGTTTCCACCCTCATGACATTGAATGCCATCTCCATTTATAGACATCATGGGCGCAAATTATTCTGCACAGAGGAAGCTCTGAGTAAGCAACAAGCTATGAGAGAAAGACTGGGGGGTGGGGGTGAAGTGGATAGTTGCATGAAAAGGAGTCTGGAAGCAAATATAGAACTTGTTTTTAACCTATGTTGATGAGAAGAGTGAAGGGATCGTGTGCAGTGTAACTTTTCAGTTCATTACCAAACTAAACTCAGCAGTGAGGGATATTTTATTCTATGGAAGTATATGCATCCTTTTTCATTTGTCTCCATTGAGATTATCTTTCCAAATGACTGTGCTACGGAGTGATATGTTACTTGTTGGCCACCCAAACTGTTTCAGACGAAGGACATTTTTTTGGGTTAGAATTTGTACCACCCCAAATCACCGTATGACCTTTAGTATCACCAGCTGTTCTTGTCTTACTGTTGAGACAATATTTCAAAATTGTGTTACTATTTTAAATACCCATTGGCGAGCGTAGCTTAGTTTCCAAAAATACCCGTTGATGCATGTCTGCCAGATAAGTTATTTTAATGCCCATTATCCATGGCACAACAGGAAAGACCTTTCCTGAATCCATTTATAGTTATTTTGACAGATTTCTGGACTAGGTTTATGTGACTACCACTAACATTATAATCAGAATCAGAATGAAGAATGAGTAGCTTTAATGTCAGATCCTCAACAGAAAACTTCTGGAAGTAAAACTTTTTTTTGTTGTTGTTGTTTTTTAAATAGCTTGTCTGTCTTGCTCTCACTGAACAAACGTCTTGTCCATATCATGGTTCTAATTTAGTGCCAGCTGCCATCAACTGGCCTCTATAATTGGGTTTGCCTCAACCATATTTTTATTTACAATCTATTCTGATTTATATTTCTATGATTTATAGAGATGTTTACTTTGATTAGATCTGTTTATAGTTAGCAGAAACACCACTTCCTGCATACACTGGACGTCAGAACACAGCCTTCCTTCTCCTCCCAGTTTAAGAAATCAGTTTCCTTCTATTATATATGAACAATCTGACCCTTCATCCTCATCCCATGTAGTAATGATGGTGGCATAAACAGCTACAGGATCTCACACTGGATCTCACACCTATTTTTGTATTTTTAAAACAAAAATCTAGTAATATTCATAATAAGGTAGCATGTGAACATTTCTTTTCAACATCACAGTTACTGAGTGCTATCTACATGATTTGCTTTTTCCCCTTTATTCAGGGTCTAAGAAGAAGACCAAAGTTGTTAAAAACAATGTCAACCCTGTTTGGAATGAGGTTAGTTACCCATTTTGTATTACAGTATTTATGAAATATTAGTATTTAACAATGGAACATGATTTTATATATATATATATATATATATATATATATATATATATATATATATATATATACCTGACACCATTTAAACTGGTAATAAGTAAAATTATTATTTGTTATTATTATTATTGTTATTTGTTATTATTAATCATTATTATTAATGATTTTCTTTTCATGTTCATCTCTTTAATTCTTTTCTGTTTCTTCATTATGTCAGGGTTTTGAATGGGACCTAAAAGGAGTGCCCTTAGACTCAGCAGCAGAGCTGCATGTGGTTGTGAAGGACCATGAAAAAATGGGAAGGAACAGGTATGCATGTTTGTACACTCACCATCCGCTTTAATAGGAACACATGTACACCTGCTCATTTATGCAGTTTTCCAATTAGCCAATAATGTGGCAGCAGCACAATGCAAAAAATCATGCAGATACAGGTCAAGAGCTTCAGTTATCGTTCATATCAAACATCAGAATGGGGAAAAAAATGTGATCTCTGTGACTTTAACTGTGGCACAGTTGTTGGTACCAGATGGGCTGGTTTGAGTATTTCAGAAACTGTTGATATCTTGAGATTACACAGAAGTTTACACAGAATGGAATGTGGATGTTGAAACCTTGCCCCAAATTGCACCCTAAACACTGGACTCCTCCTTAAAGCCTGCACTTTTATGTCACTGACACTTTCTTTTTCTGAATTTTGCCTTCTACATTCAACAACTCCCTCATCCATGACTGGTCCTGTGCAATATTTCAGGGGAGTTTTGGGTAAGAAACTGCTGATGATGTTAGAGCAGCAGGGCCAAATCACAACAATCCACATTACTGTACTCTAGAGGTTAATACAATCCAACCAACTTAGTTTTCAGATGTCTTTAGATTTGAGCTGAACCAGGATACACAGGCAAACAGCTGTACAAATCCAAATCCAACAGGAAAGTCATCTACACATAGACAGTACCTTTGTGTTAGAAAAGACATAGTGACTGTGTTCACTTACACCACTAGGTTTGCTGTTTCCTAAAGCATGGCTGTTCACTTTAGCTACTGAATTAACAAGTGGCCAGTAGGAGCTCCTGTTATATTTTCTCTTTATGGTCAGGTCTTGATATTGAAGAAAAAAACACTGTTTTGTGGTTAGTTTAATTTTTAATTTGTTTTTAAAAAGCATTGGTCATGTAAGTGCATTGATACTAATTCAAATGTTTTATTCTTCCACAGAGAAATGTAACTGACAAAAAAATTCTTTTCAGTGGGATTTGGTCTATGTTTCCTAAAACTTTTCTGTGTATTTTTCACTTGAATTCTGTTGGTTGCTATATCACATTAAAGGTGGAAAAAGATCTGAAATGATTTATCTTCTTTTCATTTTTACATCACAAAAACCTACAATTTTAACAGGGGTGTGTAGACCTTTTTTATTCACTGTATATATACGTGTTACTATACCATACCATTACCATAACCGCTGATCTGACCTTAAGATATAGAAAACATGATGTGCCTGAAACAGCAACTTTTTCTTTTATATAGAAAAATTAGAATATGTTCATATACTAGTATATCATTAAACATTATAACCTATGTTTATCCTCCAGGATGGATACACAAAAAACTGTTCACCAGACAATAGGAAATAGGCTGAAGTTGTGCCACAGTGGTGTAGAGAGATTGAATCCATCATTTATTTTTTCAGAAGTTAAAAAAAATAGCAATTATGTATTTATTGAAAGCCACTTTTCACTTGCATGACAATGATCTTACTCATGTTATGAAGATGAGATTGGAATGAACTGTACCACAAAACTATTCAAAATTGCATGGCGCAGATATTAGATCGATCAGCTTTCCTCCCTACAATACAGCAACTTTAAGCACTGCACATTATGTATGTAACTGAATAAGAATATGCTATTCGGATTAAACAGATAGTACATTCTATTTTTGTGTTTTTTTTTTCTTAATAGAAAGCTTGCCAGAAAGCTTCCCACTAGGTGTGCACACTGGGATTCCCCAGGATGAAACAAAACAAATCATGCAAGCGTGAAGTTTTTACTTTTTTATTGTGGAGCTGTGAAGGACAGCTCCCTGAAGCTTGTGGTCAGAGTCGCCACATTTTTTTTTTTTTTAGCAAAATTTCCACCCCAACTACAGCTAAAAAGCCAGAAACAAGACTTGAAAGATTTATTTTTCCCTGCCCTTTTGTGGAAAACAATTTAATAGTGGTGTGCATTTCTGATCTACAGGATATATTGGCAATACAATACATTATGCGGTAAAGCTAGCAACCCTGCTCGTGGAAGTTCATTAACATGGATATTAATAGGACATGCACTATTTGTTTTTTTTTTTCTCAGTGGTTTCACCAGTAGCTTGATACTGTCTTAATCATATTTCTACTTAACCATATTTCTACTTCTCTACAAATAAAAGAAATATGCTTATATAGACTGCACACATTGCACATGGCAACATATCTTTGCTGGGTCTCCAGAAATAATAGTTTAATTAATTATAAAAACAAAATAAAAATACCTGTATCTTCTTTGCAAGTTTTTGTTGTTCTTAAATGATTGTTCTCCATGGTTATTAAAGGAAAATCTTCCTGGAAATTCTGATAGCATGTCCAGAGATCTTTTCTCACCTTTCTGTAATGTAACAAAACCCAAGACTGAAGAAAATCTGGTAAAAAAAAATTATTAGATGGCTGTTGTCAACTGTAAATTCCAGTTTCTTGATTTGGGAAAGATATCTTTGCTTTGAAACTTGGTTAGCTTGCTTACTGAGTTACATTAGATAGAAGATAGAAAGTTTGCCAGTAAGTTCCACAGGATGTCTGGTTCAGGAGGTGAATCAAGTTATGTTCTGCAAATCGCTACTTGCCATTATAATTTAAAATGACTTCTTTTTCCATCAGCATGGTTGTTTTCAGTGTTTTCCAGTGTTTCCAGGCAATAGTGATAGAATTCACATTAGGCAAGCAAACAAACAAACAAACAAACAAACATGCTACCAGTATAAACCACGCCCACTTCCATTTTCAAACCAAATACAAAACAGATACAAATACTTTTAAAATAAAATAAAATAAAATAATAAAATTTTAGTCCTGGAGTCAAGGAGTCGCCAAGCTTAATGATGTACATTCTTCTTTCTATTGCATCCAAACATCCAAACTTCCTGATCATGCCCAAAGGTAATTTTCAAACTTTGTGGTGTACCTGTACAGTGAGCCAGTATCTGAGGGACACCAGAGGCGATAGGATGTAAACAAGTCTTTTCATTAGTTGGTGGGAGCCCTGACTAATTGCATTTGCATTTTTCATTTTTAATATATTAAAAAAACTGTAATTCATTTGCTTTATACACAGAATAGATTGTACACATAGCCTACTGACATGTAGGGAATTGCTTATGTACTGTAAGTCTATAACATCTGCAAATCATGGTTGTGATTTAATCACTGTCAATTTTAAATGACTTGAATATATTGATTCTTCTTCTTCTTCTTTTGGCTTTTCCCTTCAGGGGTCGCCACAGCGAATCATCACTCTCCACCTATCCTTATCTTCTGCATCCTCAACACTTGC
>CM075006.1:13978020-13985520 GCA_037576675.1 Pangasius sanitwongsei | reverse complement strand
AGAAATGTATGTAACAAACTGTAAAAAAAAAAAAAAAAATACTAATGGATGTATGACAGTGTGCTTGTTGAGTGTGGAGTATTACACAGTATTATCTGTGCATGGCACAATGTCAGTAAACTGATGCTGTGAGAAAGAGGAAGTAGCCATTCTCCCATCAGCCCCCATGCTGCCCTGGCCTCAATCATGTGGTTACTCTGACATGCTGAGTGCACGACTGTGGTTCTATGAACACCAGGTAACTTCCAGAGGTGCTAAGAATCACCCGGATACCTTCCTGTGCATGTGTGTGCATGCATGCTAAGACCATTCAACAAAGTCACAGAGTGATGAACTGTATGTGAGTATTTGAAATAAATACCACTCTCAGGCAACATGTGTGAGGGAGGCGAACATGTCCCAAATACAAACAAAATACTTTTTTTCTTGAGGTTGTGATCCTATTGATGTCACACAACTGAAATAATTGTAATAAACAAAATTCAGTCTATTAAGTGTCTGTTAAATTGCCTCTCGTGTTAAATGCATTATACTAACTGCAGTAGAATTATGAAATACAGAATTAAATACATAAATGTAACTAGACATCTGTACTTGCTCAGGATTTTTCTTCAGGTAAGTATACAGGTTGGTAGGATATTATTCAGTATTTAGCCACAAGTGAGTACAGAACCATACAGTATATAGGAAATGTAACACAGCCTTAGCCCTGTTTCACACTGGCTTTATTCTTATGTTAAATGCAAACGGTATTAAAGTTATTACATATAGGAGGAAAACCTCTTCAAGAGGCTTATTTTACTATTGATGTAGTATATAAGTTTGATTTGTTTTATCCACGTGGTTTTGGTTCTCTTTGTTTTCCATGTAGTGTGAGTAGACAGAAGAAAGACCATCGTGCTTTATCTGTTCCTAAGGTTAAGAAGAAGGATGAGATGCAGACTTTGGGTTCACAAATTTTCTAACCTAATATTCTATTCATTATGTGTGTGTATGTATATATATATATATATATATAAGCACACCTACCTCTCCAAACACCTGGTAAAGAGCGATTCGTCTGGAAAGCATTGATAGTGTACCCACATCTGGTAAATATTTTTAGAAAAGCAGATTTACATACACTCTAAAAAAAACATCTAGATGATAACACTCACATCATAGACGTTTGTGATGTATGTGTGTGTGTGCTATCTATCCACCTATCTATCTATGTACCTATCTATCCACACAGAATAGTCAGAAACAGGGGCATTGCTAGGGTTGGAAGAGATAAGGGGCTTAGCACCCTGAGAACTATCTTCTTCTTGTTTGTCTTTTTTAAGTCCTGAAATGTGATTTATATCATGGTGTAAGCTGTTAGCTTATATGAAGCATACTCCAAGCACTGGGCTACAAGGCTACAAACATATTCATTTGGACACAGTGATGAATTAACTGAGGTGCAGCAAGCTAGCCAACCAATGTCTGATTTAACTATTAGTGATACGCTGCCCGGCCAAAGAAATTTCGCTGTTTAGATTTTAATAGGCAAATACATAAGAGTCTATGAGTGGATCATTATTAGAGTGATTATAATGTTTGTAGCATGTTATATGTTTGGCAACAGTTCTTTTAATCTTAAAAGATGAAGTGTGTAGCTTTTTAGTTCTTTAATAACCATGTAGAAAGACGTATCACGGCCATATTCCAGGATTCATCAGGGTTAAAATTGTGAAAGAATGGCTCAGAGAGCATAAAGAATCATTTTCACACATGAATTGGCACCTCTGAGTCCTGACCTTAACCTCAGTGAAAGTCTTTGGGATGTGCTGGAGTAGACTTTAAACAGTGCTCATCTCTTTCATTGTCAGTACAAGATCTTGACCAAAAATTGATGCACCTCTTGATAGAAATGACATCACAACATTTATTTCCATCAAGGGGTGCATCAGTTTTTGTGTGTACTGCACATTTTTACAAGTTGTTGAGTACAGTTTATAAATTAAACAAAATAGTATTTTTTTAAATGTATTCAAAATCTAATAGTAAAAAACTTAGTAATAAATAAATAAATAATCAGTCTATCACAGCTGATTCCCAATTTAGATGAAGACCTACCCACTTTGTTTTCTTTCTATACATAAGGGCACATATTCGAGTCTATGGGCAGCACAGTGGTACAGCAGGTATTATTGCTGCCTCACACCTCCAGGGTCCCCAGTTCAATCCTGAGCTCAGCTCACTGTCTGTATGGAGTTTCACATGTTGTCCATGTGGGTTTCCTCAGGGTTCTCTGGTTTCCTTCCACCTTCCAAAAACTTGCCAGTGGATTGGCTACACTAAATTGCACCTAAGTGTGAATGAGTGTGTTTTCCAGGATGTATTCCCACCTTGCACCCAGTGTTCCCAGCTAGGATCCAGATCCACCGTGACCCTGAGCAGGATAAAGTGATTACTGAAGATGAATGAACATGGATCTAATCTGCATTTTTGGTTGTGAGGTTAACTGCTGTACTGAACCGTATGTTGGTAGAGCAGAGTTCTGAAAAACTGAACTCAGTGTTGAGAAATATATGTAACCAACTATAAAAAAAAAAAGATTGTAAAGGAAGTATGACACAGTATTTGCAATAAATATCATTGTCATATGGACGTTTTTCCCTGAAACCTACTTGCATTCACTCCGGTTATCCAGGGCTCATAGAAGCATAGTTACATACTTAACTACTATTTCAACCTTCTTAACTGCAGGAGTGGTGAGAATCTACTGGATAACGTATGCCACCATGTCATGAGGAACACACACAGGAAGAGCTTTTTACCAGAGTATGTAGTTCTTCCACATGTTTCGCTGAAGTGAACACTAGCATAAAGACAGTTTTCAGAGACACCCATTTCAGTCTGGTATCCTGCTTGTAAGGAGGAGCCTTAAAGGACTCTAGCACAAGGAGGAGGGGGATTACTGTTACAGCTGCCATCATCAGTCCTAATATCCTCAACACTAGTTGGTACTGTACATAGTGACCTGGCTGAATCTGACTGGCAAGCTTAATAATCTCACATGTTGTAGTGACAAAGTGGCATTCTCAGTAAATCTAGTCTAGGCCTGCTTCTTCGTGGATGTATATAGGAGACAAAATAAGACGTGTCATTCTTTAATAAATAAGAACTGTAATTTTTGCCAAATTGCAGTGGTATAAGTGGAATAAAATGCCATGAAAACGCCATCATGCCATTATATTGATTATTTTCCTATAACAGCACATCTCATCTTGTTTTATAGACAAAAATGAAATAAATTAAAAAGCAGTAAAGCAGGCCAGTGCAGAGATCTGGTTTTCTACACAGTGCCTCTAAAATCCTCCAATATTTCTGGAGTGGTGAATCAAATAAATCAAAATTAAATAGTTCAATGCAATTAACAGATTAAAAAAACCTGAACCCAGTGTTCTAAATAGAAACAATAATAATGAAGCAAAATGCACACAAGTATGAGGTTTTGCACAATTTACGTAGATACTATGACAAATTAGAAAAGATCACTTCATATTTGTCACCACAGACAATTCCCTGCCAGACCAGCAGAGGGCATCTCTCTCATAGTATGAATCTCTTCCTTGGTTGTTCCACTGATTTCTGCAGTTATCTGTAGACCAACTGTAGTAGCAGCTTTGTGGCACAAGATGTCTCCACGTAGGCACTTAATCAGAGCTCTACAATCAAAGAATAAACAAATAATTAAATGAAACAACCACTTTTTCCCTCCATTTTAAGCTCTTTAAATGCTAATAAATGATGTTATTGATTATAATTATACTCCTATGATTAATCTTACGTTTCATAATGAGTCATGATCATCACTCATGACCAGCCTCTAAGTGCTCCTCAGCTCACACATGGTAAATTTGTCTTTATTGCTTCCTGTACGTCTAGGGAAACACACTTGCTGGTGAATATACTGATGGACATTACAGCTTTGTCCCAAACACTAGAATTCATGTGTGTTGAAATTAGTGGAGTTAATGTTGCAGCTTATGTCCAGTTTTGCTTTTAATATTCTCACTAAAGTCACATGATCCATGTTAAATTATAATTATTATTACTATTGGTTGTTGTAGTGCTGTTTTTTTTTTTTCTTTAAAAAAAAAACCACTATCATTTTTACTGAATTGAAAAGGAAGCTGTGTCACATTGCAATACGTCCAGAACAAGTTTGGCTCCTGAAGTTTACTGTTGTGTTGACTCGGTCCCTCAGGCTTCCAAGAGGTCATCTAACAAACTTCACTTGATAGATAGAAACAGTCCTTAATATCAAGATTAAGGCCAGGAGAAACTGTACAAATATTTTTGAATGCAATTTCTAATGCATTCAATTATTTATTTAGGTAAAATTTCATCTAAGGAAAAAAAGGCTTCATGCAAGCATTGAGAAAATGGCAAGCAAGACAGATAACAAGGATGATAACGACGCATGATAAAACCACCACACGAGAAAATATATGAATAACTATTAATACTGCATATAAAAAATTAGGTTATGGAAAGAGTGATGAAGATTTTCCAAAAAGAGAAATGACATAGCGTTGTTGCGGTTTCCTGAAAACCAAAGTATATAAAAGAGAGACACTCAGGCAGTGTGACAGTGTGTGTGTGTGTGTTTCACTTTGAGGGACTGGTGTGTGTGCAGAAGAAACAGTAATGATGAAGTGCTTGTATCTTTTGTCTGTTGTGTTTCATGTCGCTGCAGGTGAGTGAAGTTATTTTCTATTTTCTATTACAGAAAGGAGAGAGAATATTAGCCAGTTCTTAGTTCAGCTGCTTTGTGTTTAGTTCATGTGCTTTCTGTCCAGACTGGGTTTACAGTAGGCCGTAGTTCAGCCCTGTTCCTGAACAACCAAACCAACACTGTAAAATGTTTATCATTTAGAGTTTTAATTAACAACTTTACTTACTACAGGATTTTTTCTTCCTGGTTAACTTCAGTCTAAAATGTACTGATGAAGAGAGGTGGGCTAATGAATAAGGAGGATCCTATAGTGAGATTATTTTACATCCCTATAATACTTACAGTGTATGTTTTCACACATTTACTAAATTCTCACAATCTGTCTTATTGAATGTATCTATAATAACTCAAAGCGTAATAGAAAAGTTATTTTCCTGTAACTTGTGCATTACTTCCTCATGCTGGTCTTAGCTGTAAATAGATGCGTGTGAATTTCACACCTTTTTCTGCTGTCCCTCTGTCAGTGACCACCAGCTTCACTTCCTACATTACGCCTTATTTAAACTGATCAGCTTAAAGCAGTTCTGTAGTATTACTCTCTCCAAGTGCTCTTTATTTTCAGATGTAGTTGTAACATGGTGTCTAACCACAGCTGTCTAACTACAAGTGGTTCTCTAGGACTTAAATATATTTTATAAAAAAAATAAAATAAAAAAAAACCCACACATGATCACAAGATAGTGTAACACACACAGTAGTTAGGAACTGGGCTGAGAAACAAGAGATTAGGGGTTTTGAGTCCAGCTGATGATGTTCCACTACTGACCCTGTGTGTTTAATAAACCTCTTAATGACAAACTGGACAATTCCTTCAACCTCATGACTTGTTTTTTGAGCTTTATACTGACAGAAGTGAACCTTTCCTAATCAAACCCCACACTAAAATATGGCACAATCCTCACTAAACAAAACTAACACCGCGGGTGCCTTCTCAGGAAAATCCGCGGCCACCTGCACGTGCTTTAATAACGCGGCGCTCTCGTGCAGGTAATCAGTGTAAATGTGCAGCACCTGGCCACGCCTCTTCATAAACCCTCCAATAGCCTCACTCTGCGCGCGGACACAGTTCTGTGCCATGCTGCTCTGACTAATTAATTTAATGGTTCAAAGATCAGAGAAGTGAATAGTGAGGTTCAGGGCTGGACAGATTTAATATTAAGGAAATATTTTAGTTCTTTCAAGTTCGGCCAAACGCCACGGGCATTTTGTGTTATTTTCTCCGCCACGCTGCGGTCCTTTTGTGTTAAACTGTAGGCTCCGAGTTTCCTAATCCTGTACCCTTCACAGAACCACATCAGCACTACGACCCTCGCCCCTGCTACCCCCAGAGTTAGCTCGCTGGCTAGCGCTATGGATCAGTGCACACAACCTACTTTGTTCATTTCCCGCTCGAGGCGCTTTTCAGGCGGAGCCGTTTGGTGTCCCGCCTCCGCACCTGGTTCCCCTCCACACCATGTACTGTCCTCTCAGACAAGCAGCCCTGCACCACGCTATTATACATCCTAGTGCCGAGCCTCCTTACAAATATATAATAAACAATTATCTTCTTCCTGGATGCATCAAATCTCAAATTATCCCAAAGTGTATTTTCCATATGAACTAATAATTCTTTAGTCAGTAGTAGTAAAACAGACAATTCATAATTGTGGAAATAAATTCACTAAAGCTCAAGTATTTTCATAAAATTTCACTATGAAAAGTTGTACTTCATATTGTATTCAGTTGATTGTGAGTTTTTGTATGTTTGTTTCTGTAGGCTGTGCTCTCTCTGGTGATAATCATACAGAAATCACACGACATAAAGGAGGTTCAGTGCTGTTACCCTGCTCCTGCTCTGACCTGCACACCAAACCTCAGAAACTCACCTGGGAGAGCGACAGAACAGGACATCTGTCAGAATTGTTAAATGATGAACGCTACCGTGGCAGACTTCAGCTGTTTAATAACATTTCTCCTGCTAATCTGTCTCTGCTCATATCTGACCTGAGAGAAGAGGATCAGGGAGTCTACAGGTGCAGCACTGAGAAGAAGCACAGAGACATCTGGCTTTATGTTAAAGGTAAAGCATTTAAATACACAATAAAAGGTGATCATTGTGAAAGCAGACTTTATAATTATAGAATTATAGTTACATATGTAATAATGTCTACTCCATTTACCATAACTAAAGGCGAATTAATCTAGGAGTCATATTGTGACAGATTATGGTATCAGACTGACCTGAACTTTGGAATGCTATCAGATTGGATTTGATCTATGACTTAATCTATGATTTATTTTGGTAACATTGTAGTGTCTATAGAGCTACATGACACCTGTATAATCCCTTCATTACACCTGACATAAACCTACATAAACCAAACAGATCTAACCCGGGTTAATTAAAGGTTAACCGCTTTGCGTGCACATAAAGCCAGACGTTTGCAGTAAACAGCCAATAGCGTTCAAGATGGAAAAAAGCAGGTGAGCAGACTTCCGGCTGAAGAGCAACAGATTATTATGCGGAAATATGAGGAATTTAAACCTACACTAACCGAAAAAGCAACACTGTTGCAGCTGCTAAAGCTGGAGAAAATTACTGATTGAAAACTTATAAACCCCAACATATTATATTAAATGAATTTACATTAAAAAGTCTAGTAATATGTATAGCACGATAAACTACACCATCTGCCCAATATCAATATCTTTCATCCAGATGGTCATCGGGAAAATCCAGGGGATTGTGTCTG
>CM075006.1:13936209-13977920 GCA_037576675.1 Pangasius sanitwongsei | reverse complement strand
TTCCCTCCCTTTCATTCACACACATGTACTCAGTCTTACTACGACTGACTTTCATTCCTCTTCTCTCCAGCGCAAACTTGAATATATTGATTGCCTGTAGCAAATGCAGTATTCTTAATAACTTTGACGATGACTTGCACCCTTGCCCATGCTATTGGCGAGTAGAGTCGTGGCATCAAATAGCAAACAATAAACAGCATTGTTAGATGCGACAGAATGGCAGGCATACAATCACTGTGGTTTCAGGAGCATTTATAACAGGGGTGTCCAATCTTATCCAAAAAAGGCCACCGATCAAGCTCTATACCAAGTTGTCACCCTATGAAAGGGCCTATGCTGAGTGAGAGACTATCAGTAATAATGAACTTTTCCAGCAGGCATTATTTTATTTCGTTTGTTTGCTACAATTGTAGCAACCTTTTTTAAAATTGTAGCATAGTTTTCTACCTGAAGTGTTTTTGTTCATTTTCCAACAACTATTACATTGTTTAGATGAAGAATAAAAGCCTTTCTCTCTGAAGACTCATATACTAATGACTGACTAATAATGAAAGCTGACATGCTAGCTGATGCTGGTCTTTGGTTTGCAGCCCTTTAATTATTGAAGTAATTAAACATCCAGAATAATCATGGAAGCCACTGGAGTAGGGAGTGGTCATTTTCTGGGATGTTTAGGGTCATTCAGGATGTCCACTGGTGTGTTTTAAGTAGGGAGTCATGCAAGAGGAAGGATGAGTGGCATAAATGGAAGGGAATGCCCACAGGATGTGACTTGCTGCAGTGTGCCATGTCTTATCATCACAACCAGGAATATAATCCTGCTTAAAATAAGTTTGAAATTTGTTTGTGTTTTTAATACATATTCGAGTAACTTCTTGATAACAGCCAAAGGAAGAAAGAATGACAGATAGAAAGAAAGAAAGAAAGACAGAAAGAAAGAAAAGAAAATGACTCAAGCTCATCTCTTGCATGACTTTCTATAACCACATGAACCTGAACAGCATTTATCAAAGTGACACATATTTACAGAGAAAGAGCGAGAAAGAAAATGACAGAAACCAGTGTTGTTTGGTGGTGTTTCTATGGTGATATGTAGTAGTAATACAAGACTATTAAGACAGACCTCATCTGACCTCACCTGACCTGACCTGTCTGCCACAAACTGTCTGATTTTATGTTTTATATTATAAACAATACATATAAGGTATTTGCATGTGTGTATTCTGCAGGTTTCTGGGGGAATGTCGGGTTTCTTTAAGAGATGTACTCAACGCCCCAAACCTAGCAGCTACCTTCACTGTATCCTTAGTGGACACCAAGAGGAACAACACTGGGGTAAGTCACTCCAATTTTCTTTCTTATTCTCTATCTTGCTCCAGCCTCTTTTTGACTCCTAGCACTAAGTTAAATAAACACTTCTTGTGAAGGGTCTTCTCTGTCATACAAAGATATGGAGTCTCTTCTAACGGCCTCTAATGCCTTCTTGCGATCACTAAGATCCAGAAATAGCAATTTTCCAAACCCAAGTGGCAGTGTGTGGCATTTTGGTGACTTCATGCATGAAAAACACCAAATGATAAGTTAACATTAAAATCAATGCATCAGAAACACGTAGTTATTACTAAAAAGGTAATTTTATCATTTTACATAAAGGTTATCACAAATACACAGCATTAGTTAATATTAATGAACCAATTGCAATGAACACCTTAACCAACGATTATTCCACCCTTTAAATGAGTCGCATAATCAACGTTTGCAGTGGTTAATTCATAACATTCATAAATGAGACAGAATTTACACCATGTTTACTGAATTTTCCAACATTTCCACTCAAAGACATGGGATTAGTTCAGGAACTTTCTGTAACTGTATTTACTGCATGTGCATTTCATTAACATTTAAACTAATTTAACTAATGCTTGTGTTGACTAACTTTTTTTTTATTTTTTATTTTGTTCACATTAATGCATGACTTTATGATTTGCTAATGCTAATGTTAATTAATGAAACCTTAATGTAAAGCATTATCAAGGTGACACTGTTAAAAGTAGGTCACTTTCAAAGGTTCTCAAATAATGTTTTTGCAAGGGCTTGTGGTCAGGTCTACAGGATAAGAGCCATCATTAAATCAAACTCAAAAGATAAAATTGAATTCATATTAAATCTGACAATGAACTATCAAATGGTTTAAAATGTAGTCCTAAAACAGGGGAAGTGCATGAGAATATTGACCTTGATGATTGTGACACACCCATTAGAAGGGATGTCAAGTATACTCTAACATGCAATCTATGACAGATTATGCTTAATTTCCTCTACGTGAGTCAAAAAATAGCAGCCTGTATTTTTTTTCCTCCTAAGCATTACTTATGTCAGTGGCAAGGAACACCCAGCTCTGGATTTAAGCAACAGCTATTATTATTATCAAATTGTGAAATTTGATCATTTTCCTTCAGCCCCACCTTCAGGTCAAAGTGGACTAGAGGGGACAAACACACATTTGTTCACACATGCCAGCCTGCACATTTATGTCTTATAACTCTAAACAGCTTTTTCCTGAAGGCTGGTAGAGAGCTATAAGTTTTGTTTGGACCTCTCACCTTCCTTAACGATGTCGGTCGCCTTTAGACGTCACTAGTGGCCTCTTAAAGAGGCAGTGTTTTCCATCTCCAACCCTACAATTAAACACTCGCCTTCTACCTCTCTCACACCATGTCCAAATGTGGGACTGTGCTCCTGGCATCTAAGCCCTACTTCCTGGCATTGTGTGTGTGTGTGTGTGTGTGTGTCTTACCCCTGGATGGAAATGGATGGACAGGAGAAGGTGGAGTTGTCCTTCTAAGCTGTTTTGTATCCGTGTTCTCTGGAATAGCAGAGTTATAGGAAATAACTTCAGGAAGGTTTGGCCAGGTATTTGTGTTTAAAAACAGTTTTATCTCAGTACATTTTAACCTTTCCCCCAATATAGACAGAAACCTTACATGTAACAGTTTAATAATTTCCCTGCTTTATGGAAAGTGCAAGTGTATTTCTTTCACCCATTATAAGCCTGGGTGGCAAAATTTGGTTACCAAAAGATACTGATTTAATCATATTGGTACTACTGGGCACCAGAATATGTTCAGTACTAGGGATAAGATTTACATATCTTCATTATAATTTTGTCATTGTAATGAATTCTTTGTTATGTTATGTATTCGTACTAGAAATAAAGCCAGCAAAACTCTGTCTCAATAAACCGCTGGATATTTTAATATAATATTTGATTGGCTAGCTGACTGCAGAGTAAAGAGAATCAAGTGTGGTGGAATAAAAAAACAAAGATTAACTGAAAACCAGTAGCTAGAATGAAATTCTGGACTCTAAAGTAGTAGCTCTATTAAAAGTGCATCTTAGTTCCAGTGAAGGGAAACTGTAATGCTACAGCATACAAAGACATCCTATAAAATTATGTATTTCCAACTTTGTGGTAACAGTTTAGGGAAGAACCAGATATATTCCTAATCTGTCAGGTGTCTGCAAACCTTTGGCCATAGAGTGTATATGTGACTTGATGTTGGGTGTATGAAGTACTTAATTATAAAATTCTCTACTCTATATTAGTGTTATACAATACATTTTATAAATCCAGTGTTTGAAACAGGGACTCAACAATCCCACTTTTTTTCATTTTTGATATCATTCACCTTTTTCAATATTGACATCAGATTGACAGCTGTTACTGATCCAATACTAACCTCCCTAAGCCATCTCTCTCCGGCAGCCTCTGCTGCAAAGTAATGTGTACCACCAGAGTTGCAGTGTTCTTTAGGTTGTGTCCTGGGTTCATGTACTAAATCTGTGCTGGTTAGTGCAAGATCCATGGATCAGATAGGAAAATAGACCGATTCCACATTTCAGGCTGGTTTTAATTCTGATATTGAAACACCGTATCATAGTATAGTATACCCCTAGTACGGTAAGTCGGGTGATATTCAAGCACAATTTTTTTTTCACTAAACACAATCTAATTATAGCCTGTTATACTGACTGTGTCCTACTAGGCCACAGTGACTCTGCAGGTTTCCTACATCCCTCCTCCAGGCATGGCTCCCATCTTTCAGCCCCCACCACAGCCAGAGACTCCGCACAATACTGCAGAGCTGGACACTGTCACAGGTAACGACTGTGCTCACACACACACTGTGCAGTATGGACTTAAATGTTCAAGCACCATGATCTGATTACCACCACATGCTAGACATGGGAAACAGTTATTTTTCTGACTGTAAATCAATTATTTCCTTAACTATTGTACCTTTAACTATTATTCCCTTAATTAACACTATTTGATGCATTATATAAGTAACAAATTAACAACATTAGCATATGTATTGATTGATTTTTGGTTAAATGTTAGCAAAACATGTTAGCAAAAAAAATGTTGGTTAGTCAGGGCTTAATTTTACTCAGTGATATTATGAACATTAGTTGAAGCAGGTGTTGATTATTTGTTTTATTTGTTTTATTATATTTATTAAACAGTATCAATTAATATAAGTGTTAGTTGATTTAGTATACTTATATACTTATACTTACTAAGTATAGCTACTTATGGTGTATTAATGCTGAAGCACATACTGTAGTTTATTTATGTTAACTAATGTATTCAAGTCAGTTAAGAGAACCTTAATGTGAAGTTCTACATTGTACTATGTGATACATTAAGGCAAAACCTTATGCACCTTGTGTGTGAGTGCAGCACATAGACCTTTTTTTGCGTAGTGAATAACGCTTCTTATGTATGCAGTGTTCTCTTTGGACACTATGGGAGATGAGGACACAGAGAGTATGCTCATGGTGGAGGTTGCAGAGGAGCCTGAACCTGTTCCAGGACCACAAGGCCAGGAGATTGGGGCTCCTCATACACCACCAAAAAAAGTTCCTCCAGCATTTACACATGGCATGAAGAAAAAGAAACAGCAAAGCAACAAAGCCCCACTTTCCAACAAACCCCAGGACCTCCAGGTGGGTATATGTGTTGGTATGGGATCCAAAAATTCACAGTGTATGGATCATGGGTATTTAAACACACACTCTCAAAATTGCAGTAGCCATCATCTGAATGGTCATGCTATAACATAATGCCTAAAGAAAATTATTTTGGTTTCATAATTAAACATATACGCTCTGTTAAGTCTCATTTTCACTATGATGGCTAATTTTGCTCTAGCGCACAGATTAGCCTCAACACTATTGTGTTTGTAATTACATTAGGTGTGTGTTAATTTTAAATATACATTCACCATCCACTTTATTAGGTACACTGGTGCACCTGCACATTCAAGTAGTTATCTAATCAGCCAATCATGTGGCAGCAGCACAAGGCATAAAATGCAGATACAGGTAAGAGCTTCAGTTAGTCAAACATCAAACATGGGGAAAAAATATGATCGCAGTGACTTTAACCATGACATGGTTGTTGTTGCCAGGTGGGCTGTTTTGAGTATTTCATAAACTGCTGATCTCCTGAGAATTTCACACACACAGTCTCTAGACTTGTGCAAAACTCTAGAATGGTGCGAAAAACAAAAAAACCATTGAGTGAGCAACAGTTCTGTGGGTGGAAACGCCTTGTTAATAAGAGAGGTCAGAGGAAAATGGCCAGATTGTTTTGAGCTGCCAGGAAGGATATAGCAAGTCAAATAATCATTCTTTACAACTGTGGTGAGCAGAAAAGCATCTTAGAAAGCACAACACATTAAACCTTGATGTGGATGGGCTACAACAGCAGAAGAGCACATCAGACTCCACTCCTGTCAGCCAAGAACAAGAATCTGAGGCTATCATGGGCACAGGCTCACCCAAACTGGACAGCTGAAGACTGGAAAAAGACCAGGTGATTGTTTTTTTTGCCACATGTTCGGCTGATTAGATGTATGCATGAATGTGCAAGTGTACAGATGTTCCTAATAAAGTGGATGGTGAGTGCATTTTGTTGGTGTTCAGCACTGGTCAGAAACAGCACCCTCATGTGGCAATATCAGTCATACATTTCCTAAATGAATTAAGGGCCTTGCTCAGTGACAGCTTGGCAGTGCTGGGATTTGAGCTCACAACCTTCCAATCAGTAGCCCAACAGCTTAAGCCCTGAGCTATGAATACAATGAACGCACAAAACTTTATTAACTTGCTGGCCAAGTTGGTTTCTCTAGATAACTGAAATGTGACACAGGATAACGTATATGTTATGCCTTTTAGTAGGGTCCATTAATAAATGTGTGCCTTTCATATAATTTTGAAAAAATTAGCAGCACCAACAAGAAACTGCATGAATTAAAGATTTTAAGCCATGACACAAATGACAAATTGTTCAGGTACGGGTGCGAATCATCGAGGGAAGGCAACTGCCTGGCATCAATATTAAACCTGTTGTCAAAGTAACCGTGGGAGGCCAGACAAAGAGAACACGCATCAAGAAAGGCAACAATCCATTCTTTGATGAGGTAATGAATTATGAATAATGAAAAGGTTTTCTTGAATGCTTCACATAATGTTAGCTTATTGAAGGCTTCACTACACTGCTAGTGTTTCTAATCTTAGTTTCTGCTCTGCTTATATTATCATTGCATTGAAAGTAGAATTTATTACAGAAGTATCGGTCACTAAAACCATACTTGTGCTTTTTTCCTCTTGTTTTCCCCAGACTTTCTTCCTGAACTTCTTCGAGACACCAACAGATCTCTTTGATGAGCCTATATTTATAACAGTAAGCAGACCAGTGTTTATATTAATCTACTAGCTAAACTAAATGAAATTGGGATTTCATCATGTGGAATTTGAATGTGAGAAAGGAGAGGGCCTAGCTGCTATTTTTTGCTAGCACTTTTGATGGTAAAGACAACAAAATAAATTAACATGTGTTAACTGAATATTTTAAATGTTGAGTAAATACACCAGCATAAAATAATGTTTATTCCATCTAGGACTAAAAAGGTCCAATTGAATTAGCATAATTTAAATGACAGCATGTTATAAAATGTTCATAATCAGTTCAGTGGGGCTAAATACTGGCACACACTATTCAGCACTAATGAATTTTCCCAACTAATAACTACTAATTACAGATTAATTAGGACATTATTTCATATTGGTTGATGGGGACGTTTTTACTGATTGATAAAATGAAATCTTGTTTGGCTTCATTTAAAATATTATTTGAAATTTGACTTTAATTTGGTCTGAAACTGGGGATTCCCACTCAGCATGCTAAAAGTCCTGAGAAAACTTCCGTACCCAGGGAACGGTGAACTAATCCTTCTGTTCATTGACCAGTAGATATCAGGCCACAAGGGGGCCCCAAACTGGTTGAGCCTACAGTATGTGTGTTGTGCATACTTGCAGGATATAACTACCTCAGGTGGATTGGTTAGTGGATGCTAGGCAGGTACCAACTGATCTTCACTTGGATTGAGCTGAAATACAAAAAGGCTGACTGATGACCTAATGAGCTCACACAAATACCTCTAGAAATGCAAAGTAAATCAGAGCCTCATTTGGGCAAGGTATACATGCTTGAGACATATTTTGGGTGAGTTCACTGTAGTTGCAATACTGCATTTAAGCTGGACATGAAGTGGCATCTGGTGGCCTGTGATCTGGATCTGGTTCCTCCTGTTGGCCCATTTTTTTCAGTAGTAGTAGCAGTAGTATTTCATATTATAGTAATATTTACCCCTGTGTTCTATCCAAGGTATTTGACTCCAAGTCTCTTCGTACAGACTCTGTCATTGGAGAATTTAAGGTAGTATTCTCTTAGCTTCTACTTTTGCATTCATTATATCCTTTAATCAGTTTCAATTACTGTGAATGGACACTGTTTTTTGGTGTCTCTTCCCATGACATCTGTGCTTCCTTTTTATCTTTTGTTTGTGGGACACAGAGATCTGTTCTCTCATGCACAGCTGATAATAGTTATGACTCTTTCTTTTGTTTTCTTCTCTCTCAGCTGGATGTTGGCACGGTGTATAACGAACACAGTGAGTACTGCAGACTCGTGTGACACTTGGCTGCATGCTTGTTCTTAAAGGAGCACATTCCAAAATCTCACATTTTATTCCAATTCGAAATTTATTTTTGATTCAATAGTGCGTTGGTTTCAATGTCATATTAGTATTATGCTAATCGAATGAGAGATTTACCTTAGTAAGAAGCTGAGTATTGCTTATTTCTATTCTTGTGGCAGGACATGCTATTCTCAGGAAGTGGCTGTTGCTGGCTGATCCCGATGATCTTTGTGCTGGGGCAAGAGGGTATCTGAAGGTCAGCCTTATAGTCCTGGCTGCAGGCGATGAGCCACCGGTGAGTAAGAGTAATAATTACATCAGGTTTTGATTGTGGTTTCAAATTTTATTGTTCCTATAGAATAATTTATGCTTTTTCAATGAGATGTAAATCTATGAAATCTATGTCTTAGACTGAAAAAGAGGGTGTTCAGGAAAGAGAGGACATTGAGGCGAACCTGCTGAGGCCAGCAGGGCTCACACTCAGAGGAGCCACCTTCACTCTTAAAGTCTATAGAGCAGAGGATTTGCCTCAGAGTGGGTAGTATTGTTTGCATGTATATCAGCATTATTGTGTGAGACTTTTTTTTTAAATACATATGTGACATTTTCTCCCCTTGCTTTCTCCTTGCTAGTGGATGATGCATTTATGGATGGCATGAAGCAATTTCTGGGTTTTGAGTCAAACCGAAAAAACCTGGTGGATCCATTTGTGGAAGTCAACTTTGCTGGCAAAACGGTACAAACTTCACATATGATGCAAAAACATCTTTGATCTGCATTAGCCATGTTCAGGCAGTCCACACCACAGCCCACTAGATTCATCTGGGGCTTTTTTATGACGTTCTATTGATCCACAGCTGGGAGTTTTTTGCAATCTATTTGACTCTACTTTATTTTTAAGACACTCCAACCCATGACAAGAAATTATAGCTGGCTGACCGAAATGTTCCAACCAGGTTTTAGCCACATTTGACCAGGTCCTAATGAAAATGCTCCAAGTCATGAGTCATAAGTCATGAGTCTGGCCAGTGATGATGTAGCA
Source organism: Pangasius sanitwongsei (assembly GCA_037576675.1). Taxonomy (NCBI): domain Eukaryota; kingdom Metazoa; phylum Chordata; class Actinopteri; order Siluriformes; family Pangasiidae; genus Pangasius; species Pangasius sanitwongsei. Next base: position 13,968,830 of record CM075006.1, on the reverse strand, counting down.
TAGAAGAAGCAGGCTAATATACAACCAATGACACCTCAGCATTTCAGAGTTCTTGTAAAAGCTTCCCAAAATATTCTAGCCATAGTAAGATGGTAATAATTATTTTGAATTACCCCTGAGTAAAGATGATTGAAAAATTAAAAACAGGTAAATCATTCCATGTCATATTAATCATAAGGACGGTCCTGCGTGAGCTCTTTTTCTGTACGATATTTGATTTTGAGGGCCAATACATGTGTATTCACAGATGTGCAGTAAGATATTGGAGAAGAACGCCAACCCACATTGGAACCAAAGTCTTGTGCTCCCTATCAGAGTAAGATGAGCTACATAACTGCACATATCAGAGGTTATTGGTCAAATTTCTTCGTGCTCTTAGTCAATGCCAAATGTTGTTTCTCTCTGCAGTTTCCGTCTATGTGTGAGAAGATGAGGATACGCATTTTAGATTGGTTAGTCCATCTTGAAGAAATGACACATGACTTCTATTCATCTGATCAAATAACTGTATGCTGTATACTTACATTTAGAACATCTTTAACTTCTTGCGTTATCATTATTTCATTTCTGCTAGGGATCGAGCAAGCCACAATGATGTCATTGGCACCACACACCTGAGTATGTCAAAGATATCTGCTCCAGGCGGGGAAATAGAAGGTAAGCAAAATGTCTCACTGCTTTTGAAGTGTAAGTACACCTTCCAGTTTCATTTCTTCATCTTCATCACATCTTTTATCTGTAAAGATACACGAAAGGCCACTGACCTGTGGCTTTGTTTATGGATTCATTAGGATTCATTACATTATTCCATTGAATCCCTACCATAGTAGTGTGCACTCCATCTTTCTGAATTTTGCAGTAGCACTAATGAGTTACAGTCAGTGTGCAGGAAAAGAACAGCATCAGAATAAACAGCTATATAGCATCAGCATCAGAATAAACAGCTATATATTATAACTGTAAGGAAATTCTACAGAATGTAATAGCAACAAAAACACTACATTTACTATTGGTATGTGACAAACAATATATTTGTAGAACAGTCTCTGAAGAGCAAAAGCAATGCCATGAATGCATTGTGATACATGCATGACTACTAACCTTCAAGCATATTCTGAGACATCAGTGGCATGGCAATGATTTAAACTTTAATGCAGAAGGTGGTGTGCTGGTAATATGTCATAGATGAATATTGCACTGGTTAAATAAGGAATGAAACACTTACTCTTATAGGAAAATAATCAGTGATGGGATGTTGTGATACTCCAAAGTTGATTATTTTCCAATAACAGCACAAATTCTATTTCTCTTATACCACAGCAGTTTGTCAACAAATCCAATTTTTTATTAATTAAAGAACATGTACTTTAAATTAGTTTATAGTTATGTTTAATGTTGTTGAACATCTGCAAGACAAGTTAGCTCCTGTTATCACACATTATATAAAGTCATTCCCTCATCAGCCTCTGTTTTTTTCTCTCCATTGAAGTAATCAGTACAAAAAATACAGTTTGCCATGTTGCAGAGATACCACAAAACCATGTATGCATAAGTTACAGCTTTACCTCTGTTAAAAAGCGCTGACACTGGAGACTCCTTCCATATAATGTATGTTAAATAGGCATCTCCTTTAACATAGCGCCACCATATCAACAATTACACACATCTGTAAATGTGGAGCATCTGCCATACAAGTCCCTGTGTACGTTGTTAACATATTAGAACAAGTGCATTAACATAAACCTTGCAGCTGGAACTACTGTCTGACCTGTGCTGTTATAGGAAATTAATCAACACCCTCTGACCGATTAGAATCGAGCATTTAACTTGCTCTGGTATAAAGTCTTATAATTTACTCTAGACTTTATTCAGTGAGGACTGTGATTGTACTAGAGCATCAGTGCTTAATTTTGTGGATAGTATTTTCAGTTATGTCCAAAGAACCGGACAGGTGTGATATCAGATTCTGTGATTTGTGCGCATGCAGGTAAAAGGGCTGTAGTTACTACATACTGGTCTGCGGCATTAACAATAACTAACTTTCTAAACTTTTATCTGTTTATATTTTTATCCTCATCCACTTATCTAAATTCCCACTTTCATCACAGTGGCCCAGTGGATGTAAGAGAGTTCCAGCACTTTAATCTGTAGATGTGGTATGTCTATTGTATTGCACTGTACACATTGCTGTGCTTGTATTGGCCTTATTCTTGGTTGACTGATTGATCAGTGAAACTCCTTCAAGTAAACACGTGTTTGGAGATCTAACTACTTTGTGAAGGCATGAATTAATAGCAAGAGTGAGCGTGCAGCTGTAGTTCTCAGTTGTCTTTAAAGTATCCTTTATTTCTCTACGCATTCAGATGACTTGCCCCCCAGGACCCTCCAAAGTGCCAGTATGTCTTTATTTCCTACTGCATCTGTGTGATACAATCTACTTTACATACACCCACTTCTAGGTACTTTATTTTCTTCTGAAAACCACAATATAACAATCTGGGTGCAGTACTTGTAGCTTGTGAACTCCATGACGAGATTTTCTTACTGTAATCTTGTATGTAAGCATACTCATTTACCACTCTCACAATTTAACCTCAACATTTCTGTCTTAGTTGATGACAGCCTGGGCTTCCTGCCAACCTTTGGCCCCTGTTATGTGAATATGTATGGAAGTCTCAGAGAGTTCACTGCCTTCTCTGACCCCCATGAGGCTCTTAACCTTGGCAAGGTAAAGTAGATCAAGTTCCACTTGAACTACATTATAGCTAACCATTGCTGTGTGAGATACTGAGAGTCTAAAAGCCTCCATAATGACATAGTCTTGCTTGACATTAAGTCCATTAACAAAATAGATCTTAACCTAGAGTGAATCCAGAGTGCAATGGATCTAACCTACATTGACATCCATTGCAATCAAGCAAAGTTAGCAGTAATGGATGTCACTATTTGTGTGTAGAAGAGTGATTAAAATTTTAGTGGTGGCGTGTTCTGTGTGGTTTAGGGTGAAGGTGTAGCGTATCGTGGCCGTGTGCTCTTGGAGCTCACCACTAAGCTGTGTGAACGAGTGGAACAAAAAGTGGAAGACATTTACCCTGATGACCTTCTGGTGGTAGAGGTAAGAGGTTCCACCATGTAAAAGAAACATTCACGTTTCTGAAGAACCCCTGAGCTTGCTTCCATGTGGAAAGATTTGAGTGTTCTTTATATGCATTTACTGTTGCTTCACACAGACACACAGTATGAAAATGCTTCTTCTGTGTGGCTTTCCATGCAGAAATTCATGCGGAAGAGAAAGTACTCTCTGTTTGCTGCTTTTTACTCGGCCACCCTTCTTCAGGACGTGGATGACGCCATCCAGTTTGAGGTCAGCATCGGCAACTATGGCAACAAGTTTGACTACACCTGCCTGCCTCTGGCCTCCACAACGCAATACAGCCGAGCTGTGTTTGATGGTGAGAAATAATCTTTAGCCATAGTCTCAAAAACAAGACCAGTCATCATTGAACCATTGATTGTTAAAGGAAAAGTGTACCCTGCAGCACATTATATATGTTTATATTGAAATATTTGTGATGTGTTGAGCGATTCTGATGCTAATTTGCTGTCCGCTGTCTGACATCACAGAGGAACATTGCTAATGCAGTTACAGTGGTAGTTAAAGAGAAAAAAATGAGCAATCTCATAAGTAGGGGATAAGGATTTTGTTGTTACCTCCTAAAAATGAAGGAGCAAGAGCTTCTTTTATCATTTCTCCATTTTTCAGTGAAGTTCAATGTCCTACATGAGAAATCCAACCTATAGATGGTGGAGACGGCAAATGCCGGAGTCAAAGTTCCAGAAGGCAGTGCAGCTATATGATGCAGAGACTCAACTCGACTAGCTGGCAGTCTTTAAGATATCAAGCATAATGGCTTTGAAAGCGGCAATGAAAGATCTGTTTGAGCAGAGTGTAGAGTTGAGGAGGTGAGAGAGCTAGACTAAAGGACTAAAGGACTTTAGACTAAAGGACTAATGCACTGCTGCACTGGTCTCTTTAAGTAGAGATAAAGCAAGCACCACTATCAGCAGGTAGTCGAACAGCATTGTGGGTAATGTAGGAACCCGTTAAGCAGTGAAAATAGACCAATATATTGAGAAAATAAATTTATACTAGAAAAGACAACTCAGAATTTCATTACAAAATAATGTTGGACACCACTGAAGATCACATGTTAGTTATGAAGATTAATATGCAAGTCGTTCAGGGTGCAGTTTTTCTTTACCTGTTGTCAAAAATAATGTTCTGACTTTCTGTGTGACTGTAGGTTGTCACTACTATTACCTGCCCTGGGGGAATGTGAAGCCTGTGGTGGTGCTGTCGTCAGAGTGGGAGGATATCAGGCCCCGTATAGAGGCCCTTAACATGCTGCTGATCATCACAGAGCGTCTGGTGAGGCCCAAGCCAAAGTGCATTAGGATGAGAAAATGCTTCCAAAAGTTATATCAAAGTTAAAATGGTATATAGGTATATGTACAGAGTGATATAAAAATGAAAGCTTGTTTTTGAGAGATGGTCATTTATAAATTTGACTGTATTTGTGTTAGGAATCAAACCTGAATCTTGTGCAGTTGGAGCTCCAAGCAGGCGGTGACCAGGACAGACTGGAGGAGAGGGTGGTTAAACTACTTGATGATCTCATCTCTGACTGCAGGTAAAGCTCCTCACAGGTACAAGAGGAGGGTTAAAAAGATCACTACCACAAAATGTTTTCATCATGTTTTGAAAATTAATTGAAAGCAATTTGAGAAGGCCTCCCATGATGGCAAAAATGAATATACTATTAGTTACTATTATATTAGTATATAGCATGTACTATTAGTGTTATAGGGTGGCATGGTAGTGCAGTGCACAACATTAATGCCTCACAGCTCTAGAATCCCCAGTTCGATCTTGAGCTTGGGATACTGTCTATGTGGGGTATTACATGTTCTAACTGTGTCTCTGTGGATCTCCTCTGGGTTTCCTCCCACTGTCCAAAAACATGCATTTAGGTGGACTGGCTGTGCCATATTCCCTAAATGTGTGGATGTGTGTGTACATGCGATGGACTGCCGCTCTATTACTCTGCTCTATTTAAGTCACCAAAATATTACTATATGTAAGCTTTAGCACAGTATTTCAGTAATTGAGAACTTTTGACTTATATCAGTGAGGTTTTTGGGGTTATTTCTTTACTGGGTTGCTGTGCGAGTATTTTTGAGAGTAACAGCCATGTTGGTGTGGTTTAGTGAGGAGCTTCCTGAGCTGGACGGATGGCCATGCGTGACCCCTCTGGATAAAGCTCTGCGGCGTTTGCGTAAGGTGAACCTGAAGCAGATTGAGCAGGCCGCTCTGGCGCTAAAACACGGCCAGGAGACGGAGCTGAGCACAGTGCTGGAGCAGGCTGAGGACTGGGCCATGAGACTGCGCTCACTCACTGAGGAGGTGAGAATCAACAGATGGGACCTGAGCATGAGTCCAAAAATCTAAAACAATACTGACTGTTTTAGATTTACTCCTTTTAAGTGTTATTTCCTTCTCTTTTTCTCTTTCCTTATGTTTTGCTCTATGTTTCGGTCTCTTTTGTTATTCTGGCATTCTTTGTTTGCAGAAAGTCAGATTCCAGAGAGAGCAGGGTACACAGTGTATCTGTTTCAGCAGAGTTTAACATTTGAAGATTTCTTTTCTTGTCTTCTATCTCACTGCCTTTTTCTTATTTGTTCTTTGGCTCTCTCTCTTCTGTCATACAGTATTTATATTTTATTCAGTTCTGTCTCTTACTCAGCCAGAACAGAATTAAAACAGAATGATTTAATGTTGCTAGCCCGGTCAAAAAAAATATTTGGCTTTACCGTTAAGTAGTAAACCGTTTTATTTGATTTCTTTATCAGTTGAAAATTTGTGGTATGTTGTCTAACATTATAACAGCTAATGCTGCTGAGAGTTGAGACAATCAGCTATGTCATACAATCACTATATGCAACCGAGAATCTTGATCATAGTTAAAACCAGTAAGCAATCTGAGCATTTTGATTTTTAAAAATCTAATTATCTTTAAATATTCCAGTTATTTGAACATGTAATATTTTCATGTGAACAGTAGGGGGTGCCATAAAATACCTAGGCCCGGCAAAATATCTGTTTCATTGATTAGTTATGGCTTTTAAGTTTGTTTGATTCTTTCTTTCTTTCTTAATCATTTTACTCTTTTTTTTCAGCCCCAGAACAGTCTGCCAGACATAGTGATCTGGATGCTTCAGGGGGACAAAAGAGTGGCGTACCACAGAATCCCGGCCCACGAGGTGCTCTTCTCTCAGGGTTACTGCGGCAAACACTGTGGTCAGCTGCAAACTGTCTTCATGAAGGTGTGGAAACGATATGAAACGCACACTGTAAATCTGTATGTTTGTCATTAACAATAAACTATTTATATCTACTTATGGGTGTATGTTTTAGTACCCTCAGGGTGGTAACGAGGACCGTAAGATCCCAGCACAGCTCAGAGTGAAGGTGTGGTTTGGTTTGGCTGCTGACGTCAAGCACTTCAACCAGTTTTCAGAGGGGAAACTGTCTGTGTTTGCAGAGACAGTAAGCAATTTTTTTTTTTTTATTTAAGTTATATATCCTCACATATTGCTGTATAAATTGAGTATAACCATGTCATCTCAAAAAGACCTATTTGAAATGATTACTCAAAGTAGAACAGTGCTAAAATAACTGTTTATTACTGTAAAATATAATTAAAAATAAGATTAAAAAAAACCCCTGCTGTTAATATAGCTGTCAAGTCACCTTCACGTCTTTCACTCACACATGCGCACACACATGCCTTCAGGAGGATTTTCAAACATGTGAAATGATTTTGTGTGTTGATAAATATTGCTGATGATGTTGTTAATTGAGGCAAAGGTATACACAACTGTATTGCTCTAAAGTAAAAAGAGATAAAGAGTCCTGGATAAGTGGAACGGCCACTGCTACGTAGTGAACTGGACAAAAGGATTAACAGGTTTAGGAGGTTTAGCACTCTACTTCTTTCAATGTCTCTGTTAAAATAAGAAGTTTTTTGAACATTATGATGAAAATGTGATTAAATCAAGTTTTCAGGCTTTAGGCATGTCAGTATTCTTTGTCAATATTGGCATCCGAATGAAGAACAGTATCTCATGACAGTATCTCCTCATATCTAGTAAAACAAATGCTATATCTTCCTACTTCTCTTGAAAATAATCAGTTCACAGTCATTTTCTTTGACCTTCCATATTTTATTTAACTCTGTTGAACTGATAGACAGCAAGTTTAATTTACTCTGTTTGCTAGGTGTGTAGCTAGGTTGCATGTGTGCCTTTTGAGTTCATCTGCTTGTTGGAAATATAGTAGCCATAAATGCACAAACTGCATATCAAATTTGATAAAAATCTATTTACATGAAGTAGGCTTACTGTATTAAAACCATTCCTAGCAAGCTCTGTGGTTACTGTTTTATCTGGCTATGCAAAGCAAGCCAGGTACTGTATGTAGGAAAAATACAACAGACATACATTTAAAGGTCAAGGATCATAGCAAACTGAAATCCTATTTAACAGCAGGAAAAATTGAAAAAGTACTTACATGTATTTGAATAGAGGAAGCATGGCTTTAAACATGCAGCACCCAAATCAGAGACATGAACAATCATGGAGCATTACAGAGGGTGTCTTCACTGTTTGTGACTTGTAACTCTACTAGACTGTTACTGGTTTTGTTGTGGTTTTTATGTTTTCTTCCTACTGTGTTTCCTGTAGTATGAGAACCAGACTAAATTAGCTCTGGTGGGAAACTGGGGCACAACAGGGCTCACTTACCCCAAGTTCAGTGACATCACCGGGAAGTTGAAGCTGCCCAAGGAGAGTTTTAAACCCTCGTCAGGCTGGGCATGGGCTGGAGATTGGTACATCAGCCCAGAGAAAACGTAAGCTCCACACTAAACTCTACTGGCTTGCTCTCAGCCATTTTCTCTTTGACAAAAAAAAAGATGACTTTGCATTTGGATCTAGCGTACTTGAGATGTTGGCCAGTCTGTATAGCTCTAAGCTTTTGTGTTGAGTGTACTTATATAAGATGATACTGAGCATGTTCTTAATTGCATAATCCAGTGAATCCTAATTAAGCTTTATTGACCAGATGTTGTTTTTCCCCATATTTTTTATGTCGCCCAGCTTGCTATATGATGTGGACGCTGGACACATGACTTTTATGGAGGAAGTGTTTGAGAATCAGATGCGGCTGCCGGGAGGACAATGGATCGGCATGCCAGAAGGTTACACAGATGTGGTGAGCATATAAAACTTTATATACTTGAACAGGATTTGTCTCCATATAAAGTATATTGATGTCCACTATTTGGTTTTCCAAACTGAAATTAAAGAAGTAATCTTGTCCTAAAGTAGGCCTGCAAACAGTAAAGACTGAAGTGCTGTTTTGCATTTGTCCACTGTGGAACAGAATGGAGAGAAAGCTGTGCCTAAAGACGATATTGAGTGTCCTCCAGGCTGGATGTGGGAAGACGAGGAATGGAGTGAAGATCTAAAACGAGCTGTAGATGATCAGGGTATAGAAACTATAATGATGTTTCACCATTGCCTATGATAAACCTGTATTATTTCTGAGTAGATTGGACTTTTGCTATTGAAATTGCATTAAAGAATTGATATTAAGGACATGTTGCTAATTTACTTATTTGTTTTAAAGAATATTTTATTATATAAAAGACAAGCAAAAGCCTTTCTTATTACCATTATTCTCAGGGTGGGAGTATGGCATTACCATCCCTCCTGACCGTCGGCCTAAGTCTTGGGTTCCAGCTGAGAAAATGTACCATACCAATCGCCGGCGTCGCTGGATCCGCCTTCGCCGCCGAGACCTGCAGAAAATGGAAGCACTCAGAAAGGTACCACATTGCTATCTCACCATTATTGGTCAAATGCTAGTCATATGGTTTTCATCAGTGTAATAAAATTCAAACTTTTCCTCACTCTTGTATTGGGAACTAGATAAAAAAAATATCCACTTCATCACTGCTCTTTACTCTCAGTCTGATGCTCCATACCCGCTGTCTGAGTTCAGGGGGATTCTGGGAAATGTCAGTGTGGTGGGATGGTGAGTGGAGTTCTGTAGAGTATTTGGCAGATGAAAGTGGGGTTCTGCTGGGTTGTAGATGGAGGTTGAGAGGACACCTAATCAATCACACCATCTGACACTAATCTGAAATCGATCCCATGTCTCTAATCTATGAGTCTTATTCTGCCTTGGCAAGAAATCCGCAGCTCATCCAAATTTAGCGTCTTACCACAAATATGCCTAATGTTAATCATCTGTGGAAGAGTGTGTGTGTGTGTATGTGTGTGCGTGTGCATGTGAAGGACAGAGAAAGAGATTCTGTTTTTGAAAATCTGTGTGTTTATCCAGAAAACCCCATAGATGTAAGAGCTAAAGCACACATGTATTATTAACAATGATGTATTGTTGAGATTATCTCACTGTTTTCGATGATAGATGAGACAAAGAAGCCGAGGGATAAAGAGGTACACTGGAAACCACTTCAGGATGAGTCAGGCTGAGTGAGAGAGAAAGAGTGAGCGAAAGAGAGAGAGATGAAGAACATAGCCTTCATTCCTTACATTTCCTATGCTCTCCTCATGGTGGTGCTCTGAGAGCGCAGATCTGAAGAATCTCTTTAATTCCAGAGATTTAACACTCCTCACTGTGTGTGTGTGTGTGTGTGACCTCCAACAGCAGCGTCCAGATGAGTCGGAGCGGGAGGGTTGGGAATATGCCTCTCTCTTTGGCTGGAAGTTCCACCTTAAGCAAAGGAAGACGGATTCGTTCCGCCGTCGCCGCTGGCGTTGCCGCATGGAGCCTCTGGAGAAGACTGGACCGGCGGCCATCTTTGCCCTGGAGTGCTCACTGGTAATGAGAGTGAACAATTTGCAATTTACAATTTACATTTAGACTGCCCAGGGGTAATTGAAAAATGAAAAATAGAACGAGAATGTGAGAGTTGACACTGAATTGATACTTGTAAGGTGTCAGATTTTGACATGGTCTGGCAATAGCAGGAATGGAATGAAAATATGTGTGTGTGTGTGTGTGTGTACAAAAAAAAAAACACTGATCTGAGACATCAACAGCAAGAAATCCGCATCAACATACTCAGTCATGAAGTAGGACCGTTAATGGTGAAGCTTGATTTGGAGAAGTAGAGAACAAAATGGGCATAAATGGCTTTGGGCTTGGATGGGCCTGAGGTGCTGAGAGTGGCTGGGCAACCAGTGAAGAATCAGCATGGTGAAATAAGGGCACCATGGGAGACTAATTACCACAAAATAAAGACAGATCTGTGTGTGTGTGCAACGGAAAATGTGTGTGTACAGTACAGTATGTTCACTCGTTTCTCAGGCTCCCAGTCTACTGGGTCTGTTTTGTCACATCCATTCCAGGCTGCTCTGGCGTGGGCTGTGATGTGGGCTTGGCTGGATCCGAGCTTTACATCGCTCTGGATGGAGTCAAATCGGTTATTGAAAGGCCCTGTTAGTGCTACCAGCTGTGGGTCGGGGGATCCCCTGGCAACTTCTGAACTCACAATCTCTCCGTACAGTGGGCACTAATAATTACATTTTGAGTCTGGTTTCAGGGTCAATGCCCACCCAAGCGATGATCATAGTCATTTATGTTTTTTGGGTTCAAATTATCTTTTTAAAATTCCAACTAAAATTGGAAAAATATTTTTCCAAATGAAACATTCCAAGATGGAACAATACTTGAAAATTCATGTACTTGGATGACTTTCTTTAATCATGAAAAATCATTTAGAACTTCTGAGAGTAACAAGGTGAAATGAAAGTGGGAGGAAAAAAAGGTTGTGTTTGTAACATGAAATAGAAAAACTTAATTTAGTCCCTGCTACATTTCCTCCATCTCTTTGAACTCACAATTGTGCACACAAACATGAAATCAGGAGAACCCTGAACATGAAAAAGGTATGTGCTGTATGTTTCCATGAATGTTGTTTGCAATAATTGAAATAAGATTCACTGAGTTGCCAGCTTATTCTGCTTATTGATCATTTTATTTGGTATATCTATAGATGTACTTTGATGGACAGAGTAGAGGAAGGCTGACAAATTTCAACAAATGGATTAAAGTTGTTAACCGTACACCTACAAAGTGACCTATATGGGTTTACATGATAAAATGGCCAATGAGTATGAATACTGGAAATGGGTCCCTACAAAACTCAGTGTATTTTGGGTATTGTAAAAGAAATGTTGAGGGTTAAAAAAAAACAAAACAAAAAACTTTATACACAGTTCCAATATCCATTAACTCTTTAATCTTTCTGCTTGTTATTGAACAGACTCATAAGAGAGATATATATTTATGAGAGTAAAGAATGAATTTCTGGACTGGACTGTTCTGAAAGTTTAAAAGGTTAAAGGATCCTGTGATGGAGTTTTCTGTAGCACTTTAGGCTGGAATTTTCTAGATTATGATTAACGTGGCAGAACTCTTAAGCTTCAATACTCTACTGGTTTCTGATGTCTCTATGCTCTACTCTCTGAAGCCAAGAAGCAAACTCTGTTGGATTGGCATGAGCTGATGCTGGGCACACGCTAGTGGTTAAGCAGTGGTTTAGAGCTGGGTGAGCTGGTTCCTCACTGTGGCACTGCCTTGTTTCCTTTATTTTATAGTTGCATTTCACCCAATTTAGTCATCTCTCCCTGTATATAGCAGTACCACTCCTAGTGTGCCAAAGGCTGCATATATATTCTTCTATAGTATAGGCATATTAAGCCTACGAGATCTGTTACTATTCTATGGTCTCAAAGCCATGGATGGCACATGACACTGGACTGTTTCTGTGACCACTGGAATGATGCTATGATATACAAGCCAATTCCGCAGATGAATTTGGCAGATTCCAGCACTGAACTGGTTTTGATGCAATTTGGTTTGCTGTATTTTGTGTATTTTATTTGTCATATCCTATTTTAGCCGTGACTGGTTTAAACTCTGAGCCTTGTTTTAAGGAACAACATATTTTTTCCACAAATAAGGCAATAAGTCACGCAAGTCGGTAGAACCTCAGATGACACAGCACTTTTCCTTTAAACAAGACACACAATTAGATGTTTCTTTTTTAATGATTTTTTTTTTTTGGCTACTTCATTTGAGATTCCAGCACCACGAGGTGGTGACGTACAGTAGTTTAGTGCCAGTGGTTTGTGGTGCAGATGGAGTTGCCCTCTTACTAACTGGCGGTATGCAGATCATTAACACATTCTCCATTACACTCTTGGTTGGAATTGTTAGATATCTGATCCAGCATAATAATTCTTTGTCCTGCTCAACAGCCAAAATATGCAAGTCTTGTTTACATCCAGGGAACATATTACTGCTTAATTGGCTCAGCGTTTCATTCTAATGTTTCTTTTTCTGTCCATCAACAGGGCAATGTGACTGATGACAAAAATGATGACAAGTCTGTCACAACAACCTTTGGTGTCAATCGTCCCACCATCTCATGCTTCTTTGATAGTAAGTAGTCAGAATTTTTAAATAATCCTTAAGTATTAAAACACAACATATAGTGAAGCACTCACTCCTGCATTGTGTTTCAGGTGGAACACGCTACCATTTGCGCTGCTATCTGTATCAGGCTAGAGACCTGCTGGCTATGGATAAAGACAGTTTCTCAGGTGGGTCAGAACCATACGTCATGTCAGTTATGCACGAAAATCAACTTTAAAACTTGGTATTCTCTGACATTGAACTTTAGTGTTAAGAAAGTGCTTTTATTTTTTGAAGCAGATGTGCTTTGCGGGAGCCAAGTGCAGATGTGTTTTGCAGGAGCTGTTCTTGTGCAAGTCTGCCATTCATTATAAGCATCTGTATTTGTTTGTCAAAATGCCACGTGTGTAAGCTGTGCCACGCCCTGGCTCTGACCTTTTAACCCTGGAGCCCTTAGTTATTTCTGCAGTCTCCAGGGTGGCCTAATAGTACTTTCATAATGTCAGCCACTGTTGCACTGTTAGTGTGACTCTGAGGCACACACCAGACATCCAGACATCAGCAAAATCTGACCTTAGGCTCTTGCTGCTGTACCACATGAGCGTTGTGATTTTGATGCCAGGTAACTGCACGCTAAGGTCTATATTTCCCTACCAAGCATGCTCGTACTGCATCAAAGATTGGGGTCTACTGGTAAGCCTAATATGATGCACATTGAAAGAGGTATGTAATAGAGGCAGAATAACTTTTTTATGTATCCGCTGTGTAAAAAAAGGTCAGCATTGCTCAGTATAATAGAAGGGTTTTATAAATAACAAAATCATAAAAGTGAAGTCTTGTGAGACTTAATGTTAGTATACCCAGTTACATCAGAGAGGGTAAAATATGGTGCTTGGCAAAGACTAGGATAAAGCAGTTTTGGTAGAGCTTAGCCCTGAGTGTAGAGAAACACAGCAGATTTACTGCTGTGGACACAACAGAAGGCATTGTAATAGTGAAACAAATGTTACTCTTGAATAGACTTTTTGTTTTCTATCTAGCTACATTTGGAAGACGATGCATTTGAACTGTATTGCTTAATAGGAGACATATTCTTCTACTTCAGTTTGAGATGAACAAAAATTGAATCAGTGCAAATATTAGACTCATTAATGGACTATAACCATTAATATAAAACCAAAGAGTGACAGCAAGTTAACTTAATAAAGTTAAAATGACCTATAAGGAAATATTTAAAATTTGTTGTTCATTAGGTACATGAGCTTCTATGAGGTCATTGAGTTATGGTTTAATGAAGATAGCTAACGGCGGTGCAAACATCTCGCTGGAGCGGTGTTGTGGTTTGGCTTGTCATACCTTGTATCCTTGGAAACGAAAACCAAAGCAAGTGCAACGTGTGTGTGTGTCTTGACTTGTGTGCAAGTACATGTACACAGACATCAGGATTACCCTCAAACTATGACGTATATTTGTGCTTTGGTGAAGGGGGATTTGGCATTATGATTGTGGTTAGCTCACTAGATACGGACATTGATATATACACTCTGACCACGCTTATCAGGTGGAAATTTCTAGCCTGCGGTGCAGGAATGGGCCTCTCAATGTTGTGGGAAAGCATTCAGGGCTACTGTTTCACTGTAATCATTTAGTGTGTCTAATGAACAATGGCTTCTTAGCTACTAAAGGCACTATCATATGTTTTTTTTTTCTTTTACTATGGGTTCTATGAGAGCAGTGATATCGGAAAAGACATAGTTCTTCTGATTTACCATTAAAGAACAGTAGAATGGCTAATAGATTGATAAATCAGGTTAAGGAATGAATATGTTTTAAAGGAGTCCCAATCAGAGCAAACAGTGCACCATTTCTAATAGGTTTGTTGTTTTAGCACACTGTCAGGAAAGTCAAGGCAGGAAAAATGAACCAGTTTGACCTACTACTGTTACTAGTTGGTTTGATAAGGCTGATCCTGTTGTTATATTGTAGTCTGATAATAAGTCTAATAAAATAATTTTTAGGTAATACACATGCAGATGTCTGTGCCCCGATCATAGTCATAAGTGAAAACAAGGCTACAGCAGACCCTCATCAAGTAAATTGATGTGATTAACCCTTAAAGTATTTGTTAGGCAGAAATTTGCCACAGAAAGACCCATAAGGCACTGGGTATGCTGTGTCATTAAAGCACTGTCATCACTCTTCATGGTCCGTGGTTATCACCCACTACAGATGTCCAGCATAAATCTCCTATGCCTGGAAAAACACACTGTTGCTAAGAAAAGAGAAAACTGGGTGCAAAGGGGAGGTGTGGCTATTGAATGTATGATTTTTCCCTTAGTTTTTGATGAGATAATGGAAACTGAGTTAGACAGGTCCTGTGCTTGGGGCATAATTTCAAGCCCACAGACCCAGATGAAAAAAAAAAGACTTTTAAAAAAAAGATCTTTCAAAAAATATGAAGCAAGTATAAATCACCAGGCCTGGCATTATGACCACTAATCTTCAGGAAATTTTAGGGTCAGCTACCAGACTTTGCCGGACCCACAGTTCTTTTTCAGAAGTCTGGGTAAAAGGTATAAATCAGGGCAGGACTGGAATCACTTGTGCTGGGTGACTGAGATAGAAAAAAAAATGTGACCTCCATCCAAAGTTCAATTCTCTATAACAGTGACCACACTGCAGAAAGACTAAAGCCACTGGGTGGACATACCATGTCCCGAACAACACTCACTCACTTTCAGTAACCACTTTATCCTGGGTAGGGTCACGGTGGACCCGCAGCGTTTCCCAGGAATGCCAAGCATGAAGCAGAAATACACCCTGGATGGGATGCCAGTCCATCACAGGACACCATGCACACACATTCAGGGTCAATTTATCAGTCTATCTACTGTCATGTTTTGGGAGATGGGAGGCAACAGGAGAATCCAGAGGAAACCCTTGCAGACAGAGAAACTCTTGAGCTCAGGATTGAACCAGGGATCCTGGAGTTGCAAGGCAGCAATGATACCTGCTGTGCAACCATGCCGCATCGCCAAACAACACTGCACGGAAAATTCACCAGAACATTAAATTTAGCCAAGATGACTTTAGTCATATTCTGCTGCAAGACTGATTCAAAATAGTTTCTCTGTGCTGTTGTTAGAAAATACTCCGTGATAGGCAGGTATTACCATCCCAAAGTGGATTTTTATTCCGGAGAGTTTTATTCCTCTTATACCACAGCAGTTTGCCAACAATTCAAATATTTAATTTATTAATGAACAAAACTTCATGCTTTATAACTGCTTATAAACTTTTTTTCTATTTTTTCTTTCACTTGAATTTAATAACAAAATATGCAGCCTATCATGTTACAGAGAAACTAGAAAGCGCAAAGACTTCTGTCCTGAAGACTCCCCGTAACAGAAAACCTGACCATTACATAACACTGACACCCAGGACTCATTCCATATTAGTTAAATAAATGTCTTTAACACTTATCCAGTTTTCTTTGTGAAATAACATGTTTTAATCTGTTTAGTCTCTTTTTTAGTCTTAGTTTATGTAGATTGTCCACCATACAAATCTCTGTGAGCTGTTACTACAGAAACGGTAGCGTATAAATGCGAATGCGTTCAATTAAAGTCGACACTATTGTCAGTGTCTGCTATTAAAGAAAATTAATCAACACCTTCTGACCAATCAAATTTGAGAATTCAACAATGCTGTGGTATAAAGGAAATATATCATTGTGACACCTGAAGACATTTTCATGATACACAATATGCATCATGATCATTAGCTTTGCTGAGTTTTGCTGAGACACTGCCAACAAAATTTACAAGTTCATTTACAAAACGCTTTCTTTTCAGAGGAGTTTATTTTGGAACTTTTAATCTGATAGGGAAACCCGTAGTTTAGGATTCTGTATGAAACCTTTAAGAGCTCCCCCAACCAAAGAACCTTTTAGTTCACTAAATTAGTGTGATTTTCTACGAGTGTATGGATTTGCTTGTAATGACCACATCTGCCAGTGTTTGGACCCCTGCTGTATAATGAAAATTATAAATGGAATTGAAATTGGAAAATAAATAAATTCATATAATCATATAATTATACCCCACTGCCCCTGACTCTCAAATACAATACTGAAGAACAAGATCTGCATTTAAATATTTGGTAAAGTCTCGATAATGCCATAAAAATGTGCCAACTATGTGTGATTCCACCCAATATTCTACATGCTGTCTTGTGGTCGGCTACAAAATGCATTTATTTATGAACTGCCTGTGGCTACAGTTTTTTCCCAGGCACCCTGATACATTTTTAAGAATATAAAAATGATGCACTGCACTTGAACAAGCCAACACTGTACTGTTGACAGATTAGAAACAATGCATACTGGCAGTGCCTCCTCTGTCGTCTGACTGTATGGCAGTACTTTTCATAGTCTCACATGGATGAGTCATGCACGTGGGCGGCCATTGCTGTGCCTTTGTCCAGTCCCACAATCCCCTCAGGAGGAGTATTTATTTACTCTATGCAACCCGATTAGCCCTCGCCTGTATTTATTTCCCATTGACTCCTGGGTGATGGTGCACACTTGGCTTACTTATGCCTCTGTTTATTTGAGCCAGAATGTTTTGTGGGAAGGGGTATAAGTTTGTGTGTATGTGTTAATCGGAGCTGGGAAAAAAGCAGGTCCATTTTCCCCTCCCTAGTGAAACTATCCCATTGAGGATGGTTTACGTGGACTGTAATAATAAACTGAGACTGTCTCTTCAATTTCAAGCATTCCTAAGCAGTTTATGTCATTCATTTTCATTTTGGCTCACTTCAGAATATATAAGTTTAACTCTTTGGTGCACACACTCACAGACACACACACACACACACACTTGAATAGACATCACATTTGGATGACCAAAGTTCAAACAGTTTCTCTGCAGCATATGGCTATTTTCACTAGTTCAGTTGGCACTGTATTCCTGACTTCATTGCCCTTATTATATTATCAAAGACAGAAACACCACAGTTTATTACGCTCAGTGATGCATTGGAGGCCTTGAAAGAAGGACTTTCATTAAGTACTAAATCACTGCCTCGGTTTTAATGACAACCAGACCTCTGCTAGTTTTTGCGGTTGCACATCCTAACACTGGCAACTGTTTCTTTCCATTTTATTTGTCTATCACTGTGGCACATAACAAAATCACCATTATTAAGTTACAAAGGAATCCATTGGATGTTATTACAATGTAATGGAATTTACTGCCGAAATGTTCTTATGCTATAATTTGACAGTTTAATCTGATTTGCAATGCTCTGTTTTAGAGATCATAAGTTTTAATGTATACCTCTCCAGGATTTGAGGACATATTTCACTACATGTCACTATACGGCACGATTCCTTTGACTAAATGATCTGTTCTGTTTGATGCTGATTTTTGACATTTCTTTGCAGATCCCTATGCCATTGTGTCATTCCTGCACCAGAGCCAGAAGACAGTGACCATAAGGAACACGCTTAACCCCACCTGGGATCAGACTCTTATCTTCTATGAGTTGGAGATATTCGGAGATCCCAAAGTGACAGAAAAGAACCCGCCAAACATTGCAGTGGAGGTCTACGATCAAGACACTTATGTGAGTTTGCATTCTGTGCAGAGAGGAGTGTATGTGAGCATTTACATGTGCATATGCTTACATGTCTGTCAATGTGTTCATGTATGTTAATGCAAATGGATGCTTCAGAAATCATAGCATGGGTTAGGTGGTAATTTCACAGTTCTGGCTAGAGTTTCAAATGTTAATGATAATTTTTAATCAATTACTATTAACGCCTGATGGATTAACGGGTGCTATGCTGTGCTACACTATGTAGTTCTACCAGTATCAGGTGATTGGTGTTGTGAGAATAGTGTTGACATTGATTTTAGTTACTGGCTGAAGACTAAACTTGTGGGATATGTAATATATCTGAATCAAATAATATGGCAGATGATAAAATGCTGTTCTTGTTTTTCATTATAATGGCATCTGTCCTTTGACTTCTTCTATAGGGAGCAGATGAGTTTATGGGACGCAGTATATGCCAGCCCTCTGTGGTCTCCTCTCCTCGTCTGGCGTGGTA
Source organism: Pangasius sanitwongsei (assembly GCA_037576675.1). Taxonomy (NCBI): domain Eukaryota; kingdom Metazoa; phylum Chordata; class Actinopteri; order Siluriformes; family Pangasiidae; genus Pangasius; species Pangasius sanitwongsei. Next base: position 13,950,147 of record CM075006.1, on the reverse strand, counting down.
TCCCATCCTGAAAGGTGGCAAAGCAGCTGGTGAACTACTTGCCGCATTTGAACTGATCCGCAGAGATAAGGTAAAGGCTGCCATGATTATCAGTTGTTTATCTCTCAACTTGTTGTGTCTAAGACCAAAATGTGGCATCAAAAAATTATTACAAGCTTAGCTTCCAAGTGGCACAACAGAAAAGTGTTTGTGCTGTTGTTGGGAGATTACACTGTGGAGTGACACTAAACAATCAACTGTATAATTTTGCTGTAAAGTAAAATTTACTCAAACTATGCATATTACTAGAAAATGCATTTTGTGTATTTCATTAGAAATTACTTATTAGGGGTATGAATGGACTTGTAAGAAGCTAAGTTTCTACCTAAAGGTTTTTGATATGTGGCGTCCCAGTGGAGCACTACAACATCTCAATTATCAAACACACAATGCCCCTATCTGTATCTGAATATATCTGTTTAGTGCTCCAAATATTCCTAGCTGTATCTGTATTCAGATTGAATCCCATAGTGTGGGTGTGTCCGAAACCGGAAGATGTGCTTGACATATGCTCAGTACTGTTTTTAACCCTGCTTGTGTAGTTATTAAATTTTTTTGTACCATTATGTAATACTTTCTAATGAATTTAGTTTTCAGTTACTAAGGATGACCACACATTCATGTTAATTAACATGGTCTTTATTTGAACTTCACCTTGATCATGCATCCATGAAACCTCCCACACACAAATTTTTTTGTTGCATCCTGTAGGATGATGCAACTGATGCCTCTAGCCTCAACCAGAAACAGACTGTGAACCTTTCTGGCATTTTTAAAACCCTTTATCAGGCAAACAGTGTGTCTATTCGTATCTGTATTAGCATTTGTTTAGAACACATTATCTCTTCAGTCCAAATAATTTATAGTGTTCTAAAGTGAGCTGGTCATAAATAACTCATGAATTCTTTCTACTTTACCAGCTTGGTCTGTATTTTGGCAGCTGACTTTATCTGTTAATCCATTAATTAACATTACTTTACAAACTTTACAGCCCAGTTTGTTAACTGTGTTATCTAGCATCTTTGTTTTTGCTCGACAGTGCATTTAAAACTGGTGATGTGCACTAGTTAGTACAGTTTGAAACTTGAAGTTGTAATGGCCCTTCTTGAAATAAGCAATGCTAAGGGATTTTCACACAGGAGTATGCAATCTCTGCGTGTGCAGTCACAGTGACACGGGTGGAATAGCAATTGGGCTCAACCCAGAGAAGTTGAAGCTCGTAAGTTGAAAAGTTCAAAATTTTTGAGGATATATGTGAATATTGCATCAGATTTGGCCAACATTTAGAATTTGGCTAACAAATGTGGTTGCTCCAGAAGCAAAATTAAGCTAGGATGTGCTCTTTTTTGAGCAGAGAGTCCTCTGCCATGTGAAAAGATTTTTAATAAATATAAGCATTTGTTTATTCAAATAAATAATATTAAGTCAGAGCTGTAGACTGCATGGGTCAAACTCTGGTGTTGCCCATGTGCTCATGTGCTCATGTGCTCACAAGTCAAAGGTCAAATTCTACTCGCATTTTAAAAAAAAAAAAGGTGCAAATGTGGGAAAGACACTTGCACTATAAATTCTGTACAAGCACGTGTCCAGATGTGTACTGTTTTGTGTTTTAATATTGCTCTGGACAATAACATTTAATTCCTTTACGGGAGGTCTTGCTTTTTTTTTTTTTAAATTGTGGTTTTGCTCTGAATAGACTGCATTGTGTCCATGTTAGAGAATTGTGTGTATATCTGTGCGTGTGTGTGTGTGTATGTGTGTGTGTGTGTGTGTGTGTAAGGAGGGCGTCTGGGTCCCAGGAGAACATTGTGTGCTGCTTGATGAGTGCTTGTTCACATGTGAACAGGCTGCATTCCCAGTGGCCACAGGCTAATTTAATAATGTCCCATGATGTCACCGCTTTCATTTGAGACTTATTAAACGTGTGGTCTGCCACTAATGCTTTCTATCTATGTATCTCCATCTATCTATCTATCTTTCTATCTATCTATCACAGCCTGCAATTCATCACATCCCTGGTCAAGAGGTTAGTGGTGTTTCAGTATTTTTCAGTTTCAGTGTACACATCACACACGACACACACACACGCACACACACACACACACACATTATTTTGTCTCTATTCTCCAACACAGGCCCTTACTGTTCTCCAAGGCAAGCATGACAGAGTAATCGGATAGGGCTGCTCCTAAGTGGTAAGAACACCACTGTACCTGGACCCATTTATCTGGCCTTGTATCAATCCTGGACGTGTTTAACAGACTGTCATAGATTTGTGGGTTTTTTCCCCTTTGCTCTTGGATCAGCCAAAGGACCCTGTCTGTGTAATGCAGAATGCCATGAGAATGACTATAGATACCATTGTGTGGTTAAGTGTGCCAGAGGCTCCACCCAACATGCCCACCTGGCACCAGTTACAACGGCATAATCAGAAGGAAATTGAATTACTATGCATGCTTAAAGGCCAGGCCACCCAAGCAAGCATGTTAACACACACACACACACACACACATTTGTCTTACAATATTTGAGAGAACCTTCCATTGACATAATTTTTAAATTATTAATGCAGCCAATTAATGCTGTGCCTGCACTTAAATCTAACTTAAACCTTAACCTCAGTAAACCGAAAGAAACTTTCAGGTTTTTTTTTTTTTTAATAAGAGATTAAATAAGAGAAAATAAAAAGCAGTGTTCTTTGTAATGTCCCCACAAGGTCAAAACTGTCAGATATTCCTCTCCATGAGGGGACATTTGGTTTCCGCCAGGATGTAAATACATGGATGTTTCGGAACCTTTGGGCACCCTAAGTGACAATTTACTCAGGCATCCCCCCACCCACACCAGTCATAATTTATATGCAAGAATGAACAGAATTATCTTGGAGGTCGGAAAAAACGTTAATTAATAATAAAATGAAAAACAGCCGAACAAGAACTACTAAGGGATTAAATCTCTAAACAAGTACATTATATGAATAAAATAAATGAATAAATTGTGGAGTTGGTGAGTAACTAGCAACTTAACTTGTGTTAGCTTAATGTTTCTTACTATTTCTAGCTAGCTAGTTAGTAACTACTTTTCCATTTCCATTATCAACAAGTGGAAACAAGAAAATGTCCAAACCGACTAAATCCAATTACAGCATAAATAAAGAATAAATTTCCCGTGTTTTGGGTTCGTTTCTCCCCTTCTGCTATTTTCTTTTAGATGTGATCACTGCTTCTTCATGATCTTCTGATATTAGTTATGTTAGTTACTTAGTTTAATAAATAAATTGCAGTTTCTATTCTTTTCACACCACAAGGGGGGCCCAGAGACTACCTGATACATAAAGCTTTTTGCGAAATGATAGTAAAGTGTGTATTTTTTTTGTAGCTGTATTTTTAAAATCATGGGTCTCCTGGTGGTCTGGGGGCCTACTCAACCACTAAGCATACCACTTATAGCAAGAAACAGCCCTGTATAAAACATGCCCATGCACACACACAGGTAACAGATTCTCTCACCACTGTTTTGTTTTGAAATTTTTAATTATATTTTCAACTATTTTTTTTATTCCCAGGGTGACCTTGTCCTCCATTCTCATATTATGGATGAGGTAAGTAATGCCGATCACAATTATAAAAATTGACCAATAGCTGACTTGCCACTTCACATTTCATATTGTTTTTAATTTTTAAATGGATCTCATGACTTCCTTTCATTTATTTTCATCTTCTGATCTTTCTTTCTTGTTTTACTTTGTCTTCAAGCTTGTATTTCCAGCGGCCTTCTCTGAGAGTTTGCAGCAATGGGTAAAGTATTTACACCCATTCACACACACAGCCTTGTTGGTGAACTGAACTGTCTACTTACCTGTGAAATATATTTCAGTGCTTTACTGTAAAGTGCCCTGTGTAAGACAAAATCAGCAGGGCTAATTAAATAAGGGCTCATATAGGAGTTGAACTCAGAAAAGGCAGAGTGTTCTCTTCTCATCATTGGGTTTATGTTTACATTTATGGCATTTGTTAGATGCCCTTATTCAGAGCGACTAACAGAAGTGCTTTGAAGTCTCCATCAATAAGTACTTCTTCATACTGGATAGAGTACTCTAGGTCTAAAACCCTGTTGGGGAGTTTAGTATGGCATGAAAAAACACACAAGACATAGATAGATTTTTTTATTTCTTCTGCAATATGTTAACGTCATATTCACAGATATGTAGATTTACATTAGACCAATATTCCCAGAGGGCAAGAAAGCAGTGCCATTGAAATGTGCTGGATCATTTTCTCACAATAATCTGTGAAGCTTCCACTTTTTGTCTTTTCATTTTATTAATAGCTTTACTTAGTCTTTATTACCCTTGGCTTAACATCGAATCAAGCAAGTGTGTTGTCGGCAATTTAGATTAATTTCGAGACAATAATGTGATTTCCCACAATTTTGAGTTGGTGCATCATCTAATACAACACTTGCTCACAACATACTTGTAACTAAAGCCTATATTCTGTTTTTGGAAGGAATTTGGTATCAGTGTTGGGAAGCATTTTTTTTTTTTGTTAATGGGGTGGGGAAATTTAAGGGCAGATTTTTGTACCTCAAAATAATGACACTCAAACATTACATGGTGTACTATTAAGGATGTGAGAAATATAGCAGTGTTTTAAAACAATATGCCATTGTATTTAACAGTGACATTGGATTTAACATTGCTCCAAAAGGCAGCAATGCAATTCTGCTAACAATCAGGGTTTCATTTTTTGCCATGTTGGCTAACCACAACTAATATTAAACATAACAGTGTTTGACCGATTTCCCCTGCAATCTGGAACTAAAACATGTGTGCCTTTTGACACCCATCTCCAAATGTGGATGCATGGTATGGATTCAGGCACTGTTAGTGAGTCACACAGCTACAATGTTCCACATATGATCACATATGTACAAGGTGCAATATTAAGGTGCACAGAGAAAATTTGACAATTCAGTGCATCACTTCAGTGCAGTGCCTGCTGTTGTGCTACATATTGTACATGGGTCCATCCAGTGTTAAGCCTTGTTTTTGTGTTCTGATTGTTAGCCAGAAGACTCAGATTTGCCGTACCCGCCTCCCCAGAGACAGCCAAATGTCTTCATGGTCCCACACAGTATCAAACCTGTTCTAGAGCGCACTGCTATTGAGGTTAGTCCAATACAGGCATGGAGAACTGACCACCATCGTTACCAGTAAGGATTTGAATTGTAGATTACCCAGCATCCATCACAAATAATATGACTTTCAGTATATGACATTTTAGATCCTGGCATGGGGGGTGCGTAACCTGAAGAGCTTCCAGCTGGCCAGTGTGACATCCCCCAGCTTGCAGGTTGAGTGTGGAGGTTGTATGGTGCAGTCCTGTGTCATCCGCAACACTAAGAAGAATCCCAACTTTGACGTCAACACACTCTTCATTGATGTGGTACATTTTATACTTAATCTTATTCATCACAATCCACTTTAAAAAAAAAAACATTCTATCACATCCAGTAGTTATATTAACCTATTTAATTTGGAACCAACTCTCTTGGGGATATTTTAGTGGCATTGTTGTGAGACCATTTTCGTTTTGGATAAAGGTTTTTATTTATTAGGTTTTTTTCTCAATTTTAAGCATTAACTTTCACTAAACAATATTATAGCCCTGATAGCTAAACAAAAACAACAAAATGCACCTTAATTTCTTGTCATTACTTTGGCAAAAACTGGATTTTTTGCTTGTCCATTCCTTAAAACTTGCAGTTTTGGCAGTATAGATCAACAATGTCATTAGCCTTGACATGGGTTTCAGTCTGCTGGCATTGTTTTCTGGACCTCGTTGCTGCAGTGACTGCCACAGCAACAATCCACTGTATCAAGCAAGTCCAACCTGTAATTACCTAACTCTAAACGGCCTGGAGCATGCATACAGTCTCATCTTACGGTGAAAGGCTTTGTGTGGAACGAATGCTGGCTGGAAATGTTGACAGCTCACTGTCAGTTAGAGACAGCTATATGCCAAGCATGAGACAGACGCTCGCCATGTCATCATTCCTTTGGTTAGTTGCACCGAGTGTTGTGGCCGTGAGATGATCTTCTCTCTAATCACATGTGAAATGGAGAAAACAACAATACTGTACTCAAAAGACATGCACTGCACCACAGTCACGACTGGCAGAGGCATTTATTTTTTTCTTCATTCCATGTCAAAAGCTGAGTGACCTTTTTCCCACCCCATATTCCACATGTCAATCTGTCTATAAAAGTTTTCAGAACTAATGAATCTATTTTCATAAGTGGCAAAAAGATTAAGATTACAAAGGATCTACTACTAGAAATTTGTCTTGTCATGTTACATTCTGTGACCTTCTGCATATCCAGCGGCTGCCCAGGGAGGAACTCTACATGCCTCCACTGGTGATCAAGGTGATTGACAACCGGCAGTTTGGCAGGAAGCCAGTGGTGGGCCAATGCACCATCCGCTCTCTGGAGGAGTACCGCTGCCTCCCTGAGAACCAGGACGAAGAGCCCACAGAAGAGGAGCTGGGTGAGAACAGAGAGAAAATCTAAATTCTAATGGATAAAAAAGCAAATGTAATGTAATGAAAAATGACTTTTACTCATTTGTCTTTTGCAGAAACAATTCCTCACACACCAAGAGATGACATACTGATTGACATTGATGACAAGGAACCTCTCATTCCTGGACAGGTAGAGTTTTTTTTTTTTTTATCTCTGTCTATTACTAGTAGCATCTTCAATAACAGGTCTCACTAAAACACATATGAGTCCAGGATGTCTAAACCAAACAAAAATGGGAAGGTTCATTGCTTGAGACCCTTGGGTGTATGGCTGAAAATGTCATCATCGCTAATTCAGTCTAACGTTGTTCTAAAAGAAGCATTAACCTTAAGGCTTAGTTGTGTGAGTGTGACAGACTCATATATGATTTGTTTGATTACGTAAGTCTTTTTTATGAGTGTAATTCTTTTGGCTACTATTTGGTGGTTCTGGGGTCACGTAACTTGGGTTTCTCTAGGTTCCCTTTGGACACTTACATTAAGTGAGGTATGATCTTATGAGATGTTATATACAGAACACACCCTTAAACACAGAGTCTAGGGGTAATTTCTTAACAACGGAACCTATGTCTCATTGCTAACATTGGCCGCACCCTGCCTAAAAAATGTATTTTGGGCACTGGCCAGTCCTTTGCCCTGGCATGACAGAGAACTAGAAAGTAATCAGAGTTGGGAAATTAAGTCGGCGACCTAAGTTTAAAGGTTACATCAAGATTTACGAGCATACTGCATATTCAGTTGCATTATACAAGTGCTTAAGTTGATTTTCTGGGTGGCACATTTGCATTATTTAAATGACCTGGCTGTCATTTATACCTTCGAGGTTGTGAAAAAAAACCCCAGCAAAACAGAAGAAGCAGATTGTTTTTTTCTTTTTTCAATTATAATACGATGTAACATAAAAGCAAGAGACAATTTAAAAACAAACAAAAAAAATGAATAATATGATGGTATATAAATGATAAGATGGCAAGTATCTAACAGGTGTCTAGTATATTGACAGAATATTACTGCATGAATTCATTCCTAGCAATTATTACATCAATTGCTGAATATTTACAGCACATTCTATTTATTTTCACAATAAAGTAGAAGTATGGTGGTTGAAATTGTGAAACTTAGACATCGTCTAAAAATGCCGTATGTACTGTTTTTTTTATAGATATATTTTATGTGCAATAGTAGTTAATTGTGCACACAATTTAATGTGGCCATAAGATACTAAATCAAGGTCTCATACAGAGTCAAATACAAATGAGCTGCATTTAGCCGATCCTGGAGCTTGTCAAAATGAGCAACTGGACAGGCATCACATTTTTAAACTGTATTTAAGTGTACACTGTACTGCATTGTGTAAACTGTACTTGAAGAAGTCCATGCAGAAACTCACTACCCCATACACCTTGGGCACAAGCACATTGTACTTATTCCAGTCACTGTATGACTCCTCTATTACTCCCAACTATAGCATTTACCCCAGTTTGCCCTGAACCACTTTTCTTCAGGCAAGCAATAAGGCCCAGGCAGGGGAGAAAACACATCAGAAAATTTTGCTTGCAGCTTGGCAACCTCTGCTCTTTGGGATGGTGAGAAATGGACTCCAAGAGGGATTGTAGTGGGATTTATGTTTTTGAACATCGCTGCCTAAACTCATCTCTCTCTGCAACTCATCTCTCTCTGTCGCCAGAGCAACAGGGACTACCTCTCTCCACAGTTTAAGATGCTAAGTCTGATGCTAACTGAACCAAATCTGTTCCCAAATTACTGAGTGGAAAACTAACTGCCACCTTTGTTGTATATTTTTGGCCTCTGTATTCAATGCATTCAGTAGTACCAAAGGATATGTGTGCAGATCACAGTGAATACATGTCAAGTTCACCTCCCAGCCCCTTTCCAATGTCTTGTCTTGAATCCATCTTTGATCCATCAGGCCTGGTGTATACCCCTTTAGAACTCTATGTCACTTGCAGATAGGGTGAGCACTGTAGGACCCAGAGCAATGCAGGGGTAGGAGCAGTTCTGGGGTGGGGAGGATGGCATGCAGGTTTTCTAGGCAGCAAATCTGCACATGTGGTTGTCAGCCAGCTGGTTGGCTTCAGCTAGACTGTTGGGTTTGTGGCACTTTCCCCACTCAGCGGTATCATCTGGAAGTCAAACGACAACCTGCTCCAACACCAACCATTTGTCTACCTTCTCTGGCTGCTGTGGGTCAGGTCTCAGCAAGTGCTTGCAGGATCTGGTTGAATGTGAAGCTCTATTTGGGGGATTTGGGGGAAGATCTCTTGATGCTGCGGTTGCAGGCTAAGGAAAGCCTGATATTGCTACAACATCACCACTCCTGCACAATTGGACCACTTGGTTGAGGAGACTCTTGGTCTCAGTCTGTGAGGAACTCCTGGGTTTTGGCACCAGTCTAACAATTTCAACGGCACTCAGAGAATAAAGCAGACCAAGGGTAAGAGCACATGTGAGCTTTTCTTAATTTGGGTTCGTGCCTTGGCACCATAGTCAGACGGTAACATAAAACTTTGCTTTGCTCACGGCCACACACAAACACGCTCGGATCACTTCTCAGAGGGAGAGAGAGAGAGAGAGAGAGGAGAAATTACATAACTATACATGGGAGAACAGGGCTCAGGTGTGCCCCATTTGTCATTACCCCTATAGCTCCCCAAACACCTCCTTCGTGGTGCAGACCCATGCTAAACAACGCCCCCACCTCCTACAAAGATGAACACTTATTTTTTGAAGTGCGGTGCACTTATTAATGGTTGATGAGGAGGATTGTTTTGGTATAGCCAACAAGTGAAGTAATTGTTGTTCCAGTAATTGCTGGAAGCACATGATGAAATGACAAATACCCATATAATTAATAAATTCTTTTTAGAATCCATATCCACAGCTTTTAATGAAGCCTCCTATAGTGTTAATCAAAAAGAGACTAGCTTTTAATAAAGCCTCCTATAGCGTTTATCAATTGCCTTCCATGACTACAGAGTGAAAACACTACCCCCACACCAAAAACATAATAACATCATAAAAAATGATCAAGAGGTTATGAAATTGGAAAATTGTTTCCATTTCTCAGTTTTGACCTTGCAACCTTATGTTTGTTTAGTCACTGTAATAAATAAATGAGAACAAAATGAATTTTGGATTGAATGGATGACTTGTTCCCCCTGGCAATTTTTGCAGTTATAGACTGCAGTTTATTTACATTATTGACCTTCTAGCCTGGCTTTACATTCTGGTATAATATCACAATCATTTGATACACCAGTTGCTTATTGTAGTATAGTCCTTTGAATGAAAGATGACCGTACTTTTGACTAAGTAATCATTTTGCTAAATACAGAGTAAATACCTCTTCTATATTCCCCTATGAATTCAGCTGTCTTGCAATGACAGCACAATGGGTTATTTAGATCTCTGCATTTGTATGGGGGAACATTTTTCTCTTATTTGTTTTCTGGCTTGCCTTGTCAAAGGACCGCCTTCAAATGGCTTGTTCGGGTCAGAATAAATAAAACGGGAACCACAACCACAGCTATCCATGTGAAAATCCCCATGATTCTCATCTCTGTCCATCAGAAAAGTTCTGGGAGCAGTAAAGAGACAGATGCTGGGGTTGGGGATGTATGTACTCTAGGATGCATGTTCTGCAGAATTAGCTTGATGATACATACTATACCTTAACACATTACTTGGTGTGTTTCATAGGTCCTCTCATGGTCTTTCACAACATATTATTATTATTATTATTATTATTATTATTATTATTATTATTATTATTATTATTATTATTGATACAGGTGCATGCTTGCTAGCTTATATGTTGCTAGATGCATGGCTACATGTTGTTAATCCAGAGTCTATGACTATGTGTGTTTTGAGCTAAAGTTTTCACATAGCAGCTGGCCCTTTCCCTTTCAACAGGTCAGTCAAATAAATGACCCTAAGCAAACTGAGCTGAATCCTAGGATTTCAGTTTCACATCACAGGCCTGAATGTAAGCCCCACACAAAACCAGGGGACGTTAGAAAAGCCAAAAAGAAAAATCTGATCTTGAAGCCACTCTGCAGCTGTTTTGAAAGGTTTAAAACTCTGCCTTGCAATGGGAGCTATACAGTAAAGATTCTGCACTTAGGCCAACCCTATATCCAAATATCATCTAATAGTCTATACTATGATGTATATTTTTTAGATGAGTAGTACTTGTTTGCTAGCTTTTTTTTTTGTTTTGGATTGACATTTCATAACAGGGCTGGTCCCTCAAGCCTGTCACATCACATAAAGGAGTGGACTATTTTGTCAAGCTTGATGATGAGTGGGTCATGTCCAACTCTGTGTATATAACCAATTTAGATGTACAAAGTTATACCAGGCATACACCATTACAGTGGGCCAAAAACTCTCAGTGCTCTGAATTATTTCCACATCTGTGAATTCCTTGTGTTTTATGCGGTGGGGGCAGAAAGCTGGGCTACACTCCCCAGTGCATTAAATGAAACTTGAGCCCCCATCATTTCCCCAAAGACTTCACTTTGGCTCCAGATAGTACCCTGAACTAGGATCTTGTATTCCTTTAAAAATGCTCTCTGGTAAAAAGGAGCATGTTTGTCACTCATTGCAGGTTTTGATGATGGCCAAAGGCAACATCTTTTTGGGAAAATTAAGACACCCTTAGTGACTTTATAGATGCTCTTTGGCTCTTTACTCTTTGGATAAAGGAAAAAAGTGGGTACCTATGCAGAGAGGCTTTGAGGAGGTTTTTGAAATGGGACTTGCTGGAGACCTACATGACATTCTAGTAGTATCAGCTTTGCCATACCTTGGTGGATTTGCTAGGAGAGTTACAGCTAGGGAGGATGCATGTGCTATGATAAGTGGAGAGGTGATCCAGCCCATTCAGTCCATTGATACTTTCCAAGTGTACTTTTGTAATGTGCTGTAATGCAACTGCCCCACATTCGAGGACAACAGCAAATGAATGGCCCTGTTCCTAATTAGCTGTTCCTTTGAGTGCCTTGTAAAGCTGCCTCTGTTATTGTATACATAATGTCCTGGCACTAGGCTGCAGAAGGCGCTGCTAGGGTTCAGGGCTGCCTCTGATGTGGTGAGTCGTTGTCGTGGGCAACTGTGTTCCCCCGCTCCTGCCTGCTCACCACAGGCGCCACAGGAACAGTCCCTCCCCGCCCTCCTCCCTCCTCCTCTATCCTCCTCCCAAAGCCTCCTGCTTAGGGTCAATTCTAGGGAAAAGGAAGCACTTGCTGACAGACCTCTGTAACCAGGTCCTTCTCTGAAGCACCACACCAGAACAAGGCTGAAGCCTATTGTAAGTCGCTCTGGATAAGGGCATCTGCCAAATGCCATAAATGTAAATGTAAATGAAGGATGACCTTGGCTCTCTTTGACTGTCTGATTAGCTTGTTGTAGATTTGGAACCTTTACACAGTGTCAAGTGCTGGATTGTCTCTGTGTGACCTTAGAAAGATTTGCTTGTTTAAATTTAGCTTGTTTAAATGTGGGTTCTGACTTATGTGTAATATCAGTCCCTTTAGGTGCTTCTTGATGTCACTGCACAAACCTCATGTTTAATCTTTGTGATATAAGAGTAGCGTAATTTGACAAGTATCCTGTGTTGAACATTCTGTGTTGGCACATGGAATGGACATGTCTTTGGACAAAACTCCACTGTTGTAATGCTGTTCTTCTATAATGTTTTTCCCCAAAAACCCCTATGGTTTTAAGTGGTTATGATGATGGTTTTGGATGAGTGTATAAGCAAATATTTCTGTCAACCTGATTAGCTTCCAGGGCATACCATGCAGTCTAATTGATTTGGCAATGGTTGTGTTTGGTTGGTGTTTGTTGGCAACCTGAGGATGATTCAGAGCTATCTCACTCACATGACTTAACTGAAAAATTAAATAAACCTTCACCCCAGTCCCAACCTTTGACATTTAAGTGCAAATACACCTACATTTATTACACTCCTTTATGATATTTGTAACTTCTGCACAATGTGAGTTAATGCAGATTAAATGACTTGGAATTGAATGATGTTCTTTTAAATCTTGTTATGCACATATTTTATATCCTACAGTGCAACCCTACTGTTGTCATTTCCACTGGAAGTTGTATTTTCTTTCTACAGATTTCCATTATCTCTCCTTTTCAGGGCCTCATTATTCACACATTGTTTATTTCAGAAGATGAATTTCTGCTACTTTATCATGAGCTTAGCACTTTTACATGAATATACTCCCAAGGACAACATTAGCTTCATTAAGTGCTAAAGGGTACAATGATGTGATATCTTCATATGTCATGTTTGTGCATTAGATATGTACATTTTTTGTTCCTGGTCACAATCTGCTGGAGTTATTACTGGGAAAGCCACATTCTTAAGCTCCATCATGGAAAAATGACTGTATCTTTCTTCATCAATAAATTGCAATTCAAAGGTCCAGCATTCATAATGACTTTTACATATGCTGAAAACCCAATGTTGCCTGAAATATAGAAATCTAAGGAGTTATTCTCCTGTCAGAAATAAGCATACATTCATTTAAGGCAGAAATAGTCATATTATGAACTGCAAATCCAAAGTCAATTTCATTTCTGCAGCCTCACAGCTTCACGAGCTCTGGTTCAATCCTGAGCTTGGTCTGTATGGAGTTTTGCATGTTCTCTCTATGTCTGCGGGTTTCCTCTGGGTTCTCTGGTTTTCTGCCACCTCCTACTGTATAAAACATGCCAGTAGGTGGATTGGCTACACTAAATTGCCCATAGGTGTTAATGAGTGTATGAATGTGTGTGCATGGCGTTCTGCGATGGACTAGCATCTGGGGTGAATTCTGCCACCTTCCAGAGTTCCAGTGTTACTGGGATAGGCTCTGGGTTCACCACGGCTCTGACTGGAATAAACAGTTATTGAAGATGAATGAATGAGCAACTCATCAAATTACAATCTGATCATTGCATTTACGTATAATTACATTTAACAGGAAAATAGCTCCTTACATATGTGAATGCTTGTGAAAGGCACTTGCATCTCTGCCTCATTCCCTCATTGTACTCAGTCTTATTCTGTGAGCATCCTCCTTTCATCTTTAAAACATATTATCATATTACCCTTAAACAGTATATCTAACAGTACTGATGCATCTTCTTCTTATCATATCTATCATTTTATTATATTACAATCACATACAGTATGTGCTTGAGCAGGGATATTATCTATCTATCTATCTATCTATCTATCTATCTATCTATCTATCTATCTATCTATCTATCTATCTATCTATCTAT
>CM075006.1:13925669-13936109 GCA_037576675.1 Pangasius sanitwongsei | reverse complement strand
TCTATCTATCTCTCTATCTATCTCTCTATCTATCTATCCATCTATCTCTCTCTCTCTCTCTCTCTCTCTCTCTATATATATATATATATATATATATATATATATATATATATAAATCCCCACCTCAGAACATAGATTTATATATAATATGTAAATAAATTTGTGATTTGTTTTCTTTTAAACTATTTTATTTCTTTTTTCTATTTTTTGATGCATGGAACTGTAGTTTTCCTGAAAATTTCGACAGTGTGCAATATTTTAACCTGCTAACTACCATGCCTTTGATTTATAGCTGGCAGATGGCACCAGTTCTGCTATTATTAACATTTCGCCTTCTTGCTCCAGCCTCCATGTACGTATGTATTATCGAAATGTTGTGGCCACACCTATCAATGTCTTGTGTAAATGTGTGTTACTTCCTCTGTGTGACCCTGCATGTACATGTATGTTCAATGATATATGCATGCCTGTACTTTACTCTCAGATTATGTTATTATGTCCTCTGTCCAGGGACCAATACTTTTAAAAATCAGCTGTTTACAATATATGCCATTATTTAATGAGATACAGTAATTCCTACCACATTGGCTAGATTTGATCATATAATCAAGAACAATACAAGCAAAACAGAAAAAAACATATATAATGGAATTATTAAAAATGTTAAAAAGAAAGAATCCCTGCTCTTAGGCTCTGCGATTTTCATGTGGGACATTTATGAAATACTTTGGTTTCAGCTGATTATTTGTTTGGGGAGAAGAGTATGAAAAACAGAAACATTTTCCCAATTATGATACCACTTCAGGGTAGCTGTGGCCATAAAGTAATAAATATAGTAAAATAAATATGTCTAAAAAAAATGGTGCTCCAAAGTACTGCTGTTTCCACCAGTCATAAATTGTACTAATTAGGTAAAGAAGGTTTTTTTTTTACAGTAACTGGAAGGATAACAGTCCAAAGTCTAAAGTTTAAAGGTTCTTCTAAGGTATATCCTGTAAGATGTATTTATGCATTTTTATGTGAGTGTTGTGAATGTAACTACAGTAACTCAAAGATATTCAGGTGGTTATAAAGGTCATATGTTATCATTTTTTTTCATCAAAGAAAAACTGCATAGGTTGAAAATTCAACTTTATTGAACCAGTCAGTCCACCCAAATTATGCAATAATGGCACTGAGCCATAAACAGCAACGGCTTCAAGTACAGAGTATAAACATGTATCACTCTGTTTAGCTGCTAATTATGGACCATGAAGATAATGCCACTACTCTAACACTTTTCTTACCCACATTTTGTCTGTTATTTATACAGCTGTAGTGTAAATTAGTGTTCCATACATTGTCATCAGAATGATAGGAAGCTAGTTAATGTTAGTCATCAAGTATAAGAAATTTCTGTCTATTTGAAGCTCTGTTTAAATTAAGTGAGTATTTGTAATAACAGCATTGCCACCCCACAGGTCCAGGCTTCCCTGGTTTAATCCTGAGCTTAGGTTGCAGTCTGGGGGGAGTTTCCATGCATGTTCTCCTTGTGGCATGCCAGTAGGCAGAATGGTTTAAATCTGAATACAGATAGTGGTGTTGCATTATACTCCTTGTAGCTAAACCAAGTGGCATGGTAAAACTCATTGGTGTTATATAACCCAGTTTCCATAGCATTAGAGGTTTGGTTAGTCTTCATAACTGTTCGTGAGTCAGGCAGTCCTACACTATGCAGGCCCCTTCGATACAAATGCATGTTTATATCACACACCAAATGTAGCACTCACTGATTCTCCAAGCCAAGACTTGGAGGTTTCTCTTTCTGCAAAGATATTTATTTTATTAGAAAATATTCAAACCAGATGATCAAAAAGCTGAATTTTCTCTCTTGGTAGAGCCAAAGTAAATAGAGCTGTTAAAAGATTCCCAATGTATATCCCCCAAAGCCAAAGCCAGGAGCAGATGAAGGGGCAGGGGTGCTTTTCAGTCACTTTTCCCCTAATGAAATTTGCATGTAGACTTTACATGAGCCCAAGGACGCCACTCTTACTGTGCCTTGTAGGTCTAAGGGCGGTGGACCTAGCAGCTCATGATACAGCATTTGTGCTGTGTCTTCGCATTGTGTTAATATATGTACGAACAAACCTCACATTAACAATGTTAAACCCCAGTTTAGGATAGAACTTGAGCCTTGAGGCTGATGATAAATTACAAACCGCTATGCTTCTTGTGCCACATTCAAAAAAAAAAAACCTTAAGGCTGAAAGTAGCTGCTAAGTGCTTGAATTAGGAGTAACTCTTGGTTTGCTAGAGTATCCTAATTTTTTTTAAGCCTCCTTAAAATTTTCAGTTCAGTCAAAATTTTCAGTGTAAGCATTTTGCAAAGAGGTTTAAAGCTAAAACAGCTCCTAAATCTGCAACAATTTAGTGGTAGTCCAGAGTACTTCTACATCACTAAAGATGAAGACTTGTCACAAATGATTAAAAAGAAAGAATGACACCAGCAATCCAGCTACTGTGTTTATGTGTTTGAAATATTTAATGATAAAGTACTTTTTAAAAAACCTGTCCTGATTGTGAAGGTATTAATATGCTTGTTAATTTTGTCAGGGATTCAGTCAGCTCTTACTACAAAGCCATGCTCATTTGGGCAGATAGTAATTAAGAAGGCTGTTTAAACTGATACTCATTTAAAATGGAGAATCCATAAACCATTATCCTTTTAGTAATTCCCAATGTTCCATGCATATATGCTGACAATTAGCTGTTCATATATCTGACAAAGTAAGCATTTACATTTTGTTTTCCTATATAGAAATAATCACCGTTTTAATTTTCATTAAATATTTGTGATGCTACTACACATATCTTCCATATTTGCGGAATACTGAACTTTGTCAAAAATACTGACCTTAACTGACTAAGCAGTGTGGTAACATTCACAAAATAAGCCTATTCTTTATATCTGACTTGCTAATTGAACTTCCTTACTTCCAATGTCAACAGACATCACAATCACTTGTTACTTTTTATGATGACTGTCAAACAGAGGCCTGTTTCACCAAGATGCAGTCATTGCGAAACATGGAACACTGCTGACCCGTTACATGCCAAGCCTCCAGACATTCCAAAGTGTAAAAAGCATTTCAATGATTTTTCCATTTTTCGTCTTTTATAGTTGACATCCAAAACAACTTCAGAAGTTTAAGGGAGAGGGGGAGCCAAAATTGTGGTCACTCATAAAACAGAATGTTGGTTCATTGCTGAATTTTCTTTAGTGTGTCCAAATATGCTAAAGGTTATTTAAAGGGTCCCCTTGATTCTGATGAAAAGTGCTTCCAGTGTTGAGCTGTAACCTGGGTTAGAGTGTATATTTTATCCATTTCTTCACTTTTTGATTTTTTTATACTTGCCATCCAATTGGCTCATCTTGGTCCTGAAAATATTAAATTTTAACAATTCCTGTACTGTCTCCTACACACTTCCATAAAAACTAGCAGGTTGAATTTAAAAGAGGCTGTGAGATAAAGTTTCAAGTCTGGAATTCAGCTGCACCAGAGCGCTAACTAATTTTTCACCCGCCACTGTTGCAAATTCCTGAGGCCATTTTGGACATAGTTTTTTTAGTCAAAACGTCTAACCTTTCAGGCCAAACATCTGGAATTCCAGTACAGTATATTCAAAACATTCTACACATTAAAATCTGTGGATTTACCTTAAATCCATTTACTGCTAATCTACATGCAGCTTCTCTCTTTTTTTTTTTTAAAACTAGCTATAACCTTTGACTCTGAAATGGAGAATAGTACAGTACCAGGCACTTTTTACAAGTTTTACATGAATTAATACTTGGAAGGGTGACAGAGTGCCCTGTTTTCACTCTGACTGTTTCGACCACCTTGTATCAACATTAGGCAGCATGCCCGCTTATGAAGCGACCTTGGCAATGTGCAGCTGGCACACAAAGCCTGGCTCTGCTGTCCTGTCTAGTATTATTCATCTACAAGTTCTGGCAAGCCGGAGCAAATGATTATGGCATTTAGCCATAACTACAGTGAAGCCCACGACGGAAGTGTATGTTGGTAGGTTTTATAAAGTGCACACACATACACACACGTCTTGTCCTCTATGGTGCAATAACATTCATAATAAAAGCACTAAGCCCCAGACACATGGCCCCTCATTATACACATCTACACCCATAAAATCATAAAAGTACTTAATGTACACACACACGCACACACACACACACACACACACACAACATCAATGATGGAAGCTTGACTGCCTGTGCCCACTAATATTCCACTGGTAAATGTAGGTAAATGTAAAGAAAGAGACTCATACACACATACACACACTATGAAAGGCACTATTCAGAGCCTAGAAAGCCTGCTCTATAGCCAAACAGGCTCAGATGGCAATTGTGCACCACACAGCCAATCTTATTCTCCAGCCTTATTCATGTTGCCTCTGTGTAGATGTGCTGCATGACAGGGGAATCCCCAAAAACATCTCACCCGAAAAGCCCCCATTTCTGTGCTCTGTTTTTTGTGGCTTTTCGCCAGTGATTGCTGAAGCTTCATCAGTCTCTCTCTGACATTCATTTAATCACTTTTGTGTTTGTTTTTCTTTTTCTTCCCTTTATTTGCATTGTTTCCCCCCAGATTGTGAAGAGAGGCTCCACATTTCTGCCCAGAAACTGGCCACATGGTTCTCACATGATGCAGCAGTGGTACCACAGTAGCATTTGGAAGCAGTGATAAAAGCCTGCTTAGCTCGCTCTCTCTCGCTCTCTCCACACATACTACAACTTTACTACAACTTTACTACAACGGCGACCAGACAAATGTCCCCATAATGTCCCCCTTCACCCAATACACATGCACACACACACAGATGTCCAGTGTGCTTTGTGAAATCTGCCACCACTGGCATCAGGAACCTTGACATGAGTCAACATGAGATTTATTTATATAGCACTTTTAACAATGGCCATCACAAAGCAACTTTACAGAAAAATATAAATTCAGGATATAAACTTTAAATTTATACATTTCAAAATTTATCCCTAATGAGGAAATCAGAGGCAACGGTCTGGGTGACAAAGGTTAATGCTATAACTATAAATAATTCCCTTCTATAACAGTGTACTACATGGTCAAAAGTGCAATTGTCTAACCAGGAAATTGATCATATGTCTATGATGGAGACTTGAGGGCAAAGCTGTTTGTGGCAAATGCAGTCCTAAAGCTGTCATAGCAATTGCAGTCCAAGGCCATCTTCATGGTTTCTACGTGGTATCATCCATAGTAACTTTACCATCCATCTCATGTACTTTAGGCTATCTGTATGGGGCTATCCTCAGCAGCAGCGAGTTGTTTCCATGAGATGGGAACTCCAACCAGAAGTAGGGCATCAGGCTGGATCAGGCAGGTCCAGAGAGCAGAAAGTGTCAGGATTACTGGTATCTCAGGAACACACTCAGATCACACTTGTACAGACATATACATGCCTATACACACACTTAAAAGAGTGTGTTTACAATCCAACATTCTATGCCTCAATTCACACACCCGGCCACATGTGCACACACAAACACACACTCGCTGGCACCACTTAAACACGTTGTGCCTGGCCACCATGACACATGCTGTGCTGACATGCGCCACGACCGCACTGAGAGGAAAAAAAGGAGCAAATTCTGTCATTCCTCTCCCACTACTGCTTTTTCCTCCCTTGACGCAGTTGAAAAATAGCAGGGAAAAGAATGCTGGATTCAGTGTCCCTCTGCAGTACATGCCAGAGTCATGCTTCTGGAACAGAGAGAGACAGTGTGTGTGTGTGTGTGTGTGTGTGTGTGTTTTGGGGGGGTGTGGGGGGTGTGTGGGCGGGGTTGGGTTGGGTTGGGTGTTGTTCACAGAGTGTGTGAGAGCTGGGCAAGAGCTGAGATCTCACATACACTGAATCTTTCTCTAAAATGGACATGTGTGTACACACACAGACATATATCTTGTACTGCTGGCTTTGTCATTCTTTTGTTCACACATACACACATACGTACATTAATTTTAGCACTATCTCTGTTGAAGGTCAACAACAATTGGATAATGTCCTGTGTTAACTAGAGCCCTTAGCTCTGGACGATGTCTCCCCTGGCTCACTTTGAAGTTGAAATATACTTTTTGATTCTTGTTTAGTGGCAGCTACACTGGCAGAGGGCGTAGTCTTATGTTAAAAGCACTGCTTTGTCCTTCGTTTGATGGGAAATGTAGTGCTGGCCTGAACGAAATGCGCCTGTTACTTGCCACCTTTTGAAAGTTTCCCACCAAACACTTTCCACATCCCTCACATCACACAAATGAGGCCTAGAGGTGTCCACTTTTATCATTGGGAATGAACACATTTAACATTGGCGCAAATCAGTGAGTTAAATCCTACCACAGACAGGCCAAGAGCTTGTTACTGAAAGATTTGAGATTACATGCTAAAAGTCTAGCCTCATCACCTGTGAGGGATTGTCATTTGGTTTAGTTTACTGTGGAAAGAATGGAAAGTTTGGACAAAAGTTCTTTCCACTCATTACTCCTCCACCCCGTAGGCCTTTTGTGGACATTGCTGCAGTCACTCTTGCATGTGCATGAACACTCTAGTTGTATAAGGCACAGTCCAGTAATCACTCTTTTTTGCCATACTGTTTTAACTTAACTTACCGGACATAGATGATCCACTGGGTAAGTGAGGTTTATTACAGAGACAGCTACAATCGAATATGCTTAAAACGTTATCCACTACAATGCTGTTACTTTTAGTATGTAATTTTGCTTTGTTGTTCTTTTCTTGTTCTAGGAGGATGACTTCATGGATTGGTGGAGTAAGTTCTATGCCTCTACAGGAGAGAGGAAAAAATGTGGGAGCTATCTGGAGAAAGGCTTCGACACTCTACAGGTAAAGCAAAAAAACAGCGACACACCTATCACTAACTAATAGTAGGTGATAGTACTTTCAGATTTTAATCTTAATCAATTTTCACCCACTAGCTGAGTCTCCCCTATGGTATGACTGCAATCAACCTGGGATGGTGAATGCTAACATGTGGTTCTTCCAAAACTCCTGAAGCCATGCAATGTCACAGATCTCCTGAACCTCAGTATTCATGAACAAACAGACATGTGTGTGTAGCATCACTGATTGACAGGTGATAGAAGACCATTCCTTCAACCTAGAATGCAGTGGCAAGTGCACTGCATTACAAATGGCACGCTTCACGTTCTCCTAGTGTGACTATCATGTTCACACCGGTAAATTCACTGAGATGTTTGCGATATCTGGATTATGGGTATCAAATATTTTCTGATTAGTGCAAATATTACTGTTTGATTTGAGATGTTATGACCCTTCAAAAATCAGGCACTACATACTTAAGTACATAGTGTATAGTATAAGGTGTAGTAAATAGTGCATAGTATGCCATTTGAGAGCACTTTGGACCACTGGTGTTGGGATTTTAACTCAAAACCTCACAACAGTAAGGAGAACGCTTGGTGGCACCGCACAGGAGCCAAAACTTAATTTCAATGCAGTTGTATAGGCAAACCTGAGGAATAAAATAAACATTGAATGACTTATAATATTAAATTTCTATAATAGGTTACTCAACTGAAATCACATCAGGTTCATGCACTGCCAAGCAAAACCAAACAAAACACACAAAAAGTGCAATGGGAACATTGTCTAATAGTGTAGAAACATTATCTCTGCAGCATGACTTCAAAAGTCTGCTGAGCCATTGGGGACAGCTTGTGCTGTCTTTCAAGTGTACACTTCCCTCTAGTCCACTCCAGCCCACTTCCCACGAGCCTGTCTGTTTAGAAAGCAGCCCTCAGCTGACAACTTTTCCGATGAATTCATGTCGGGGATGCCGCAGGGGGATAACTGAGAGCAGACAGGGGCTCAGCTACTGACATCATCGATTCATTCCCACTTGTTCCACACCACTTTTCCCCTACCAACACAATCTCTCTCTCCTAGCCAGGCTTTCCATCCTTTCTAGTCCCAGGAGCATATTCTGACAGCCTTCCAGCCATCCTTTGTTTCTCAGGGCTTACCTTGCTCTTGTGTGGAAAGTTTGGGGAAAAAAAGCGAGGCTGGGCTTTGAGGCTGGGAGGAGTCTCACTGACACTGACTCTCACTCAGAACTGCTGTGATCAGCTGTTATTTTGAACGAATGGTGCCTCAGGGAGAGAGAGAGGGAGAAGGAGAGAGATTTTGTGTGATGCGTGCCGGGTCGCACACTGGTGGTGGGGATGAGGCCAGGTCACAGAGTGAATCATTTGGAACAACACAGACTATTTATGGATGTTCACTCTTGCTCTCATCAATAAATTGTCTCCTGGGTGGCCTTTTCAATGCTTTTTTTAGGTAGCTGAAATATGTGGTGCATATTTTCCCTTTGCATCAGTCATTTATAATATTTTTAAATGTCCTTGTAAAAAGAAAATTCTTTAATACCTTACACTTATAATTATCACCACATTTAAGGTTGTTTTATGCAGTTGAAATTTTAGACCCACAATTAAGGTCCATGACCTAAAAGACATCTTGGCAATAGATACAATAATGTGTGGTATATTCATTCAACGAACCATAACCATTATGTAAGTATGTTTACAATGCTTTCCATGACTGATATCTCCGTTTATAACCACCCCACTCTATGTTTGTGAAAGTTTGTATTCATCTAGGTCATTTTAAATGCCTGAGACTATTAAGTCAGGCCAAGTGGACTTGTGGTAAAATCATGAAGATGTTTTTCATTTTCTTTACAGTTCAGACCATCTTCAAGACCTTCAACACAAGCCAAAAATCGTCTCTCTACTAGGCATCTCACTCTCTCCCTCTCACTCACTCAATATTATTCCCTCTGCAGGTGTATGACACTGAACTGGAAAAAGTTGACGGCTTTGAGCAGCTGGCAGATTTCTGTCAGACATTCAAGCTTTACCGTGGACGCACTCAGGAGAGTGAGAGTGATGATCCCTCCATTGTTGGAGAGTTCAAGGTGTCCCATATACTACATTGAAGCTTGTCACGCAACAACATTCTACTCACTCAAATTCTTTAACTGGTTTTGCTTGTATTCTTGCCTGCATTTAGGGTAAAAAAACAAAAAAAAAAAAAAAAAAACACCTACATGCAGAGCCAGATGTGTAACATGAGGGATGTTCAGGCTTTCTAACGGACCTCATAGAATGACTTAGGCTTTTTTTTCAATTGGCCGTGTATTCATCTCTTCAAAATAGAACATTCAATCTGGAAAGTGATTGCTACATTGCAAATCATACAGTATGTGTAATGATTTTGTTTTCATATGTAGAATTTGCTTTGGTCTGACCTCTTTATCTTGTCATACAGGGCATGTTTAAGATCTACCCATTACCAGATGACCCATCAGCTCCTTCACCCCCCCGCCAGTTCTGTCTCCTTCCTCCTAATGGCATAGAGGAGTGTTTAGTTCGGGTGTATATTATACAGGCTTATGGCCTGCAGCCCAAAGACACCAATGGCAAGGTGGGTGCTACACTGTCACTGGCATGAGACCTTAATCAATCATCATAATACATGTACCCATTATGCTTACAGCATTTTATATGAAAGGTGCTTACATTAGGCAATCATAGCACATTCCTAAGAACTGCATAAATCTTTTATAAAATAGGGCTGGAAAGTTTAAAGTTGTGAGGTCACCAAGGTTTTTTGTAGTATTATTTTGTCTCAGTTAACATTATTAACATACTGTGCAAGGCTGTTATTGTAATTTTTTTCCTGTGTGTTGTTCTTAGTTTATTGTTACTCCCATTCAGTAAGCTGACATATGGGTTTTGTAAATAAGGGATGTTATACAAGGTATATGTAGTGCTTCATAACAGTATTATAAGGAATAAAATATGCCCTTATATCATATTAATAAAATCAGTGAAGGCCCCACATGATGTGGAGGACCATTACCATTTTGAAGATGATTATTTTTCTATAACTGTACATCCCAAAATATTCTATTCCTCATATGCCCAAGCAATTTGCCAGTAATTATAATTATTATTTATTAAATAACAATGTCATACTTTTTATCCATTTATTATATGTTACATATAATGTTTTGGAACATCTGCAAAACAAGTTAGTTCATGTTATTAATTAAGTAAGTTATTACTTAAGTATTAGGCCACTTGAGGAGGATATCAATCGTGTTTTTGTCCAATCTAAAATAGCCCTGGAAATGGCTGTCATGGCTGAATTTAGAAACATTCAGAATGGGCTAGCTCTGCAAATGATCAATTTTTTAAAACCCATCTTGAGGACCCATCAACCGAGCAACAAAATCAAGTCAAGTCAAGTCAAGTGGAGTTTATTGTCATTTCAGCCATATACAAGTACATAGTGAAACGAAACAACGTT
>CM075006.1:13904380-13925569 GCA_037576675.1 Pangasius sanitwongsei | reverse complement strand
AGTGACAATAGTGCAAATATTACAGAGTTTGATATAAATAGCTGAAGTAGTGTAAACATAATGGTATTATATTATATCATCTGTAATCACCCTTACAGTTATAAACACTATGTTGCCATTTTTCATTTTTCTTTACAGTTCAGTTCATTTTACAGTTCAGAAAATTTTCAAGATTATACAGAAGTCAAAACATAGACAGAGACACATGTTTCTCTAGTAGACCTCTCTCTCTCACTCTCTCTCTCTATCTCTCTCTCAAAGTCAATAAGACAGAAAAAATGCAACTTGTCATGTTATTAACACAAGCACAAAGTGCAAAATCCTCTCTCGTGAAGACTTTGCTATGGTGGAAAACTTACCTCAGGTTAGATTATGTGGAACATCTGCCATGCAAGTTGTTACTGTAAAACGATAATGTATTAGAAGGAGTACGAACCTGTGATTTGAATTACAGCTGGGACTATTGTCAGCGCTGCTTCTCTAGAAATTAATCAATCAGATTTCAGCGTCTGCAGCTCTGCGGTATAAATGCAAAATTAATAAAGACTTTTGTATTAAAGGAATCCATTGCTCTGACCTCTGGCCTTCGTAAATAAGTGAAATTGTATTGGAATTGCCCAATATGATATAGTAAAATACACTTCTCAAAATGTAAGGTGACAAGTGAACACTTAATACAAGATGCCTTAAAGCCTCATGAATGTGCTGTGAGTAAATACAAAAAAAAAAAAAAATTATAGACAACAGTCTTAAAAGTCAGAAACTACAAAAAATCTTTAATCTCAATCTCATGTATTGATATAAACTTTCATAAATCCTAGAGCGTTGTTTTCTGAAAGTATGCAATGCTTATGAATGTGTTATGGTATGGTACTGTTAATAAAAAAAAGAACATTTTGCCTTTAACTTTCAAAGTATTTTACAGTTAACTGATGTATTTTAAAATCGGTGTTTTTTTTTTTAAACTTTTAAGGTATTTTAGAGTTTTACAAATTACACTATTTATATTTTTATGAATATGTACACTATTTACACTATTTATATTTAAATATATTTATATTTTTATTTTTAAATAAAAAGACTGCTTTATAATCCAACTGGTTTTGTCCTAATCTGGACACACAGGCCCACAAACCATCAGAAAATGTGCTTTGTAAATCAAGAACAGGGCTAAATAGGTGCCCTTGCAAGCATGTTAACTAAAATATGTGACAAAACTCCCACAGTTCTTAGAGCATTTTACTCTTTATTTTAATGTAAAAGATTAAAATTTAAACAAAGATATATTGAAACATTCTGAGCACAGTTCCTATAATAACATGGGTATGGGTGACGATGAACAGTGACGTGAAACAGTTCAGTAGTGTCCACTTCTCCCAATCCTGCCTATAGTGCTAGACTGCTGTCCACAAGAAACCTTCCTTACAATTCAAACAGACTTGATTATTGTGGCTCAAAAAATATCAATAAGTCAGTTGTCAGTAGGCAAGTACTTAAAATAATCATCAGGGCCTTGTAAAGTAATTTGGTGCATCTGCAATTTCAGAGACAAACAAGTCAACCGAAGCACAACTGCAGAGCCTCTGGTTGAAATTATGCACTCAAAAAACATTAGACAATTCAACTAATATGTAAAACTTCCCTATATGTGTCCCCATATCAATATAGTTAGAAGCAGTTTGAGGAAAAACAACAACAGATTTAACAGCCCATTAAGTTACAACAAGGCACATGTTTTTGACCTCAAGCAAAATTTTTGATCCAGTAAATATTTTGTAAATGTTCTGTTTGAAACCAGAGTTACCATTACTCTATGCTAGCTGGGTACGCCAGATTTCAGATTTTAGACATTAGACATTAGATCATTATATTCCTAAAATACCCAACATGCTTCCACACATTCAATTAGATGTAGATGCAGAAGTTCTTGGCATTGCCTGAGAAAATGTAACCTGGATATGTAGTTGCTGAGTGTTTTATATAATTCAATATAATTCAGTATAATGCAAAACAGCTGGAAACACCAGTGATAAGCTTTTCAGTAACTGATTAATTGAAGAAAACTGCAGCTTGCCAAATAATAAAACTACTACTTGCCAAATGATCCATATCCTGTGCAGTTTTGGTCACATGGCTTTTTTTCTTTCTATAATGCATTTGGGTAATAAATACTGCAAACTATTGTTATTAAAGATACCTTGGATGGTTAATTAGCAGGAAAGTGCTGTATTTGAAGGAAACATGATAGTTCTGTTAGAAAACCATCAATTGTTATAGTTGTTATTGTTACAATATAAAAGTTTTGTAATTAGAAACAACAGGTTAATACTGTTGAAATTCTACTTTAAATTCACAGCAAAGTTTTACAGTGTATAAGGATTTTCACGGTGAATCACAAGATTACTCACAAAATCACAATATTACCAGAGAGGTTAAAGTATAAATCTATAAAGCCCGCTCTTCCTTACCAACTACACGCATGAACAATGTACTCTCTTCACTGACCTGGCCACAGATGGTCTCTCCTTTGAGTCATTAGCTATGAACACCCTCTGATGCTGTTTTGTCATTACTTACTCAGGTCAAGAGTTATGATATGGAACATTTCACACACGCACTAGCCTCCACTGAACCCTACAGTTATCGTCTAGGTTGGATGATTTTTCCACTCT
Source organism: Pangasius sanitwongsei (assembly GCA_037576675.1). Taxonomy (NCBI): domain Eukaryota; kingdom Metazoa; phylum Chordata; class Actinopteri; order Siluriformes; family Pangasiidae; genus Pangasius; species Pangasius sanitwongsei. The sequence goes on along the minus strand of CM075006.1, from coordinate 13,922,897 downwards.
ACTAGTGAGAGAGGGGTTGGTCTGAACCAAGAGAGGTTTTGCTTCTGTATGTGCTGGACATTGATGGATATGCTGCGGTGTGTTTGTGTGTGTGTGTGTGTGTGTGTTACTGCATACACTTTAATGGATCTCTTTTCTCTCTCTCACTCTCTCTACAAACAGTGTGACCCATATATCAAGATCACATTAGGGAAGAAATCAGTAAACGATCATGACAACTACATACCATGCACCTTGGACCCAGTTTTTGGAAAGTAAGTGACTCTCTCTCTCTCTCTCTCTCTCTCTCTCTCTCTCTCACTCGCAAACACACACACACACACATACACACACACTTTCTCCCTTTTTCCAGTTCTCTTTTTCCCTGTCATCATGCACATGCAGGCAAATTATTTTACTCTGCCGATGTGGTATATCAGACGGGAATTTAATAGTGCACCAGCAGGGGTTGCTATACTCTTAGCAATGGTCACATCACTATTTCTGTAATACTTGAGTCATTACACTTTGACACGATAAAGCTCATAGTGATGCAAACCAGATAATGGTACGATGTGGTGACATTCTTAATAAGAAAATTCAATATAATTTGCTTAAAGCATGAATGGAGAAATTATTATGCCCTCATTTTTATGAAGAACGGTGAGTCAGACAGCACAGTGTGTCATGAGTCAGAGACTCAGAGAGTCAGGAATCGTGGTGTAGGAGTAATACCATTTACCTTTTTCTCTCAGGATGTATGAACTGACATGCTCCCTGCCCCTGGAGAAAGACCTAAAGATCATGCTGTATGATTATGACATGCTGTCTAAAGATGAAAAGATTGGCGAGACCGTCATTGACCTGGAGAACCGCTTCCTGTCACGTTACAGTGCCCGCTGTGGCCTTCCCCAGTCCTACTGTGTGTAAGGAGTACACACACACACACACACACACACACACACACACACACACAGACACATTTATATTGTTATCTTTATGAGGAACTTCCACTGAAATGATTATTTATGCAGCTGATTAATACTATGCTTCACCTAAACCCTAACCTTAAAGTCAGTAACCAGAAGGAAGCCTTCTGGCTCTTTTGGTTTTTTAAATAAAAGTGACAGATTTTGTTTCCTTGTGGGGACCAGCCAAATGTCTGTCAAAACACCCCACATACCTCTGAGCAAAAAACAAATTAAGTATATACATTTTTTTACTCTTTACCACAAACCTGTCTTACTTCTTCTAGTAATAGTGTAATAGTGTTCATAATTTACAGTGTTAATAAAATGATTTAAATCTTTGCCAGTCCAAACACATTATATTTGTGTACCTTTTGGTACATGGATATCTACAAATTTAACATCTGATTAATGTGCCTGTCCCTGAAACTCACCCAGGTCTGGAGTGAACCAGTGGAGAGATCAGCTGAAACCTACCCAGCTGCTCCATCGTCTCTGTCAGAGGAGAAGCTACAAACTGCCTGTCTATAAGCACGACAGAGTGATTTTTAGAGGCCATGAGTACACCACTGCAGACCTTGGTCAGTCATGCATGTACACACATACGCACTCATGCGGACTTTACCAGTTTGAATTTATAATTTGTAATATGCTCAGCTCGTACTACAGTGTGTCTGTACAGTGTGTGTGTGTATAAAGTAGATGTTATTTATCGTGGGCATAGACAGGAGACTAAAAAATGAAGGTGGAATCTTTTCTTTGGAGCTGCTGAGTGCATAAGTCACAAGTAAAAGCTAATCAAAGCAATATTCCAACTCCATCACATCTTCCATCAATGAATAAAAGTGTGATGAGCTGCAGTTGTGTGAAAACACTGACAAAAGAGAATGCGTGCATACGTCATGGCCTGTGCCATGCATCATATCATGTGTGTGTGAGATCGCAGGGGAGATAGGGAGGCACTTCCCTACTTGGGTGTTATCAGCAGAAAATAATGCCTTGTTCCTTGGTGAGGAAAAACACTGAATGATATATACGAAACCGGTGTAAATATACATCAGTGGCACGGACAATTTTCAACAGAATATATATCATTCCTCCCATAGCGATCCCACATCCCTCATTGCTGAAACGCACCTGAGAGAAGTTTGCAATTAGTGTTCCATTAATTTCCCTACTATCCACTACTGTGTCCCAACTTTTCTCATTTCCTCTGTCCAAAACTCCAAACACAATAACCAACAAAAAAAGCCAAACCAAGGTTTTCTGCCTTTCCTTTGCTATTGAGGTGAGGCACACAGTGAGGGAGACTAGGGGCTCCAGCAGCCATCTTTCCAAGGTCAGCTCCAGATTTACAGTGCGCTAGTGTGCTAGTCCGACCCAGCCAAGGTCAACACTGCGGTGGGCTTCTCCAGCTCTCTCCATCCTCCAGCTCCTGTCTCACCACCAAGGAATACTACCTTGCTTTGTTTCCCCCCACGTAACCATAGTGACCCATGCTAAAGCGATTGTCAGGTGGCCTTTTTTGGCTTCCAGCTTCTTCATGGTCGACTGTGGGCCTCCAATCCTCTCGTGTTTTTATCCTCTTCACACCCTGACCATGTTTCCCTCAGGGATGTGACACAGGGTATGAGCCCATAAACTCAGCAGAGGAGAATGCTTTTTTCTCTCTCTCTCTTAGTCTCTCTGTCTTGGAATAGGAAAAATCTTCTCTTAGATCAACACAGAAATCATTGGGTCATCCAGAGAACTGAAAAGCATAAACTCTTCAGACCATAGAAATAGAATGCTTCATGAATTTACTTTACAGTCCCACTTTTTTCCCTTTTCCCAATGTCTCATTGATGACTTTATAAAGACGTGTTTCAATTGCCCACTTCAGCTCAAATGTGAGGGTCAAGTCCTGATATTTTTTACTCAAAAACAATATTGCGGTGAATATTGTGCTTACTGCACATCACTTTTACAGTATTAGGTTAAAACAAAAAAAAAAAAGAAAAAGAAAAAGACATTTGGCTGAAGCTATTTCCTGGTATGCTGAACAAATACACATACTGAACATTCCGGAAATCACTTACATGCATGCATTCATTACACATATACACCATAATATTGATGCAATGATGATGGATCTGTCTGTCACTCCATTTCTTCAGTAGATGAGGCAAAGCCAGTAAACGCTCACCTCGGGCCACTGGAGGAGCGGCTGGCTCTGCTGGTGCTGAGGAGACAAGGCCTTGTGCCTGAACACGTGGAAACCAGGCCTCTATACAGCCCCCTGCAGCCAGACATAGAACAGGTAACACTCATTTTGTTTTCTTTGTAAAACATTCAAAGAACTACAAATGCAGTAGTAATCTGAGTGCAACAGTATAAAATCTTGAAATTATAAGGGTTCATGTGATTTTTTTTGGCAAAAATGACTGAATAAATGTGAGTTTATTTTTAAGTTTTACAAGTTTGCTTAAAAGTATCAAAAATACAAATATGGAAAGTTCTTTTTGATTTTACCTTATTGTGGATCAGAAATCTATGGCTAAATATATTAAAATGTTAGAATTTGTCAGATAGAGACCTCTAATTCCAAGGTCCCAAATAGTATACTGCATTACAGTACCAAATTCTATATGTACCTCTCATATTGGAATGTTGTATGTTTGTATATTATCCTCTGACTGGCATTTTTAATACTTTTATTCAGGGAAGGTTACAGCTGTGGGTGGATGTTTTCCCTAAATCTCTGGGGCCCCCAGGATTGCCTTTCAACATTACTCCACGCAAAGCAAAGAAGTAGGATTAAATAGTAAAACTTTGAAATTTTACAGTACAAAATCTATTTTTGTCAAGTTCCAGGAGTCCGATTTTTTGCAATGTTCTCTTGTACAGGTTCTTTCTACGCTGCATCATATGGAACACGAGTGATGTGATACTCGATGATGTCAGTGTTACAGGCGAGAGGATGAGTGACATTTATGTGAAAGGGTAAGTCCATCCTGATGTTTCATGAGGTTGTTAAGCCTGTGGAGATGTGTGATTTTGCTTGGTACTGTTTCCTATGTCACACATTTTCTTGTTTGTCTGTTGCCAGTGTGACTAATAGTAGCAGTAAGATGCTAAAGAGAGTGAAGTGCGGAAACAAACACAGTTGCAGGGCAACAGGAGCTATCTGTCAAACCTAATGACATTGTCTTAGTGAAGATATGCGGATTGTGTTTTTCGCTTGTAGATGGATGCATGGACATGAAGGGAACAAGCAGAAGACGGACGTGCATTATCGCTCGCTGGGTGGCGAGGGTAACTTCAACTGGAGGTTCCTCTTTCCCTTCCATTATTTACCTGCTGAACAGCTCTGTACTGTTGACAAAAAGGTAAGGTTCAAAGACACCCCATCTGTCTGGAGGTGAAAATACACTATAGTCCAAGCACAAAGCAAGCCCAAAACAAGACATTATTATTTCTTGCAGTACCTTTGGTAAAAGATTGTCGTTGTCAATTGGCCAACATTATACAGGCAAAATAAATTTTTACGTCAGCTGCCCCAACTTGTGTCAGCTATCTGATTGAATGTAAAACTGAAAGCTAATCTCCAGGCCTGATCAAGTCATTCAGCTTCAGTAAGGCTCTCTGGGCAAATCCACAAGCCCTAAGTGATCTTTAAAGCTGCCATAGAAAGCCTTTACGTGATGGAAATCCTCGGAGCAGACAAATACAAGAGAACAAATCGTCTCAGACTCCAGAAATTGGCTGGCTGCTCCCTTCATAGTGTAACAAGGTACAAGAAATCTCGTCAAAGCATGTCTACCCCTCATCCCAGCCAAACCTGGTTCAGGGAAAACAGCTGTGATGGACAGGGCACTTAGAGTGAGGTTTTGGCAAGCAACAGATCAGTTATGGTAAGATTTAAGATAGCGGTTGCACCCATTACACCCAGAGTGGGTAATTATGTCAGCTGTCAGTAGATAGATCCACTTTTGGCTCAGAGTTTTCTGGAGTACGCTCCAATTGAAGCGATACATTATGAAAGTCATTTGTGTGCATTAAAAGGAGATTGATAGATTAGGTGTGAGAGTTTGTTTTGATTGGCCGTTGCATGGTTGTCAGGCGGACAGACAGGGCTTGTTTACGGTTGCAGGGCGTGACTTCATTATCCCTACAGTGCTGCTGCTCACATCATCCACTGCTACTGTATGGCGTCTGTGCTGTCACGCTGATGGCATCCTGTCTGGTGACTGGGTGTAGAAGTGGGGTTGTAGTGACACTCTCTCCAAGCAAGCTTGTCATGCTACTCTCACCAGCTCTCACTCTAGTTCTTTCTCTCACTCACAGTCTAATTCTGTCCCTCTCATGTTCTCTCCATCATTCTCTCACTTGGTCTTTCTCATTCACTCTCAAAGTCTATGTGTGTACATCTGCCTCTCATTGGTTTCTTCACTTACAGTATCCTCCCTCTCATTACACTCACTAAATTTGCATGCACACTAATAATTACATTTCAAGAATTGAAATTAAAGACACCTGCATTTTAGCCCCGTGATCGTGTTTTTCAGTGCATGTATACCAAAAATCTGATACCTTCGATTTTTTTCTGCCCTCGTGCCCAAACATAAGAACAAAAGCTTCTCTGTGTGTTTGAATTAAAATCCAATGAGACAATTTGAAGAAATAAGCATTATGTTCAATTTCTAAAAAAAATCTTCCAAATAATTATTTACCAGTAAAGTGATTTGAGAGCTGAGCAATTAGCTGACAAGAAATGTATAACGTTGTGGAGGTTACATAGAGAGGTTATATATTTTAGGACAAAATAAAGTGGACAAAGTAATTTTATTTCTGACACAAAACATTTAGTAACTTAGTAGAGTTACTAAGATTTGAAATAAAGAGTACCAATTTGTATACACAGTTGATGTGTATGATTTACAAAGACTAATTGTGTGAATGATATCATATGCAAAGTAGGGGGAGGGGCCAGTATGTAAATGAGGCTTTTGCATATGCTTAGTGTTCATGATAGCTGATAGTTTCAAAGATTTCCCTGAAGAGTGAACTAAAACTTCCATTATACATGCATAATTGCATGGCAAGTAAAATTGAGAGGATGTAATGAAAACTTGTTCAAACTTTTAAAAATAGTGCAGGCATGAGTGTGCATTATGTTAATAAGATTTATATGAATACCTTTTTACAGGCTCTCTTAATACTGTTGGCATCAAAGGGCACGGATGTGAGGTGAATCTTGAACGTGAAACCAATGATACCATGGGAACATTAAGTCGGCATTTAAAGAAACTTTTAGATTATTTTCAGATTCTAAGGAAAAAAGGTTAAAAGGTTGTCTTCAGTAGGCAAGAAAAAGTTTCCATAAATTTCATACTTGTTCTTTGGTCATATTTATTTGCACATGCAATAGCTGATCGCTAAGTCACTTTTAGGCTCAGTGGATCACTGTACGAGTGTTTTATTAATCGATTAACATAGAAATTGATTGTATTATGCACTTTTTGGTAGAAAGGTGACTCAAAGTTATTGGCTTATATTTATTAAGGCAAACATGTAACTTTGCTCATGTAAAAGATGCAATTATTCATAGACCCTGTAGGTGATTCAGCTTGCACATTAGTAGATCTGGAGTTTAGTGTGTTTGGTTTCACAAATATGCCTTTATTATCACAAGTGACAAAATGACCATGAGTTCATGTTGTGATAATAGCAAAATTATCAATGCAATATCTGATCAAAAGTGCTCCTCCTTTACTGAAAGTGATATAAATTATCTCTAATGACTTTGCCCAACCCTTGTCTTTATAACTACCTCCAAACCCTTTCATATCCTCTGAGCAGCTTTCAGATCCTCTCAGTTGTAATATTTGCCCCCCATTCTTTTTTTTTTTAATTAATTTTTTTTTTTTTAACATATCTGTTGTAAGTAAAGCAAATGTACTACACATGCATGGCTTCTTCAGAGCAGGTCTGGATACTGGATAATGTGGGGTCATTTTCTGTTGGTTTTTCCTTATGTTTTGAATTGTTTTAATGAAATGAAAATGAAATGGTGTAGCATTTTTTTTTTTAAATCAATGCACCACCGCTCCGTCAATAACATAGGTTATTTAATTAAACTAATAGCTTTTACTACGTGCAGTGTTGCTACTAAAAGAAGTCTGATTTTTGAGTGACTCATGTAGATTCATTTTTGGATTTACATTTTTTGATTATGTAAGTGCATGTACACACATTGATTACTGTGAAAAATTATGATTATTTTAAGCATCATTCATACATATTTTGTACATGCAGAAATACTCTCTGTGTCTGCAGGAGCACTTCTGGAGTTTGGATAAGGCTGAAACAAAGGTTCCTCCTAAACTCACCATTCAGATTTGGGACAATGACAAGTTCTCCTTTGACGATTACCTTGGTACGAACACACAAAGAGCAAAAAATCTTAGAGTCTCAGTCAGACCTCCAACCCAGCGACTTCAGTGGTGTTAACCTTCCCAAAACCACAGAACTGTTCAACTGCACCATTTCTCAACCTTGACATGACAGCAGAACAAGAAGCAAAACACTGCGTGTAATAGGACCAAGCTGATAGAATCCTTATGTCTAAGCTTACTGTATGTGCAAGTGTGTCTTGCTGTGCATATGTGTCTGTGTATGTGTGTATATTTCATAATTAGTTTGTTGCATATGTCTGGGCCTCAGTTTGAACCTATGTAACTTGTAGCCTTTATTCCCTGAGGCTACACCACACACAGTGGACCCCTACACAAATACATCATTCATCTTCACGACCACTGTTATTATTGCATTTATTAAACTTATTTCCAGCATATCAGCACATTCAGGGAAAATAAGAGTTATGGCCTTAGGAACATGGCTCCCAAAAGAATGCTGTACACTGAATTATGTAGTATGTATATGTTTAAACAATATATCATACAGCCACAGTGTTAAATTTACATCTTCACAGACTGTGACAAATTGTCCACTTTATGGTGGCAAAGTATTAAACTGCCAAAAAACCTTTCTCAAAAGGGAATGATTAGAAGAAAAGCATAAAAAAAGCATATTTTTCTCTTTGTCTCTGTCTCTCTCAGGTTGTTTGGAAATGGATCTGAACCACATGCTGAAGCCAGCGAAGTCTCCTGAGAAATGTGGTCTGGAGCTGCTCTCTCAGCCCCAGGACAAGCTGGTGTCTCTGTTTGAACAAAAGACAGTCAAAGGCTGGTGGCCTTGTGTGTGTGACAGACAGGGAGAGAAGATCTTAGCTGTGAGTGACATCTAAAACACACAAACATCTTGTAGCAATACACAAAATATGCACATGTACAGCATTTATTGTGTATGACAAATTACCATGAACAAGACTTTGAACAACAGAAAACCTGTTTACTCAAAACTCACTGATAATGGAGGTCAGTAAACATTTATCTTCATGCATTCACTCATCTTTAGTAACTACTTGTGAATTCCAAGCCACAAAAATTCTGAGCTCAGATAGCAACCTGAGCTCAGAATTGAACCATCTCTACCATCTGCTCCATCATGCCTGAAATATATTTATCTGAAATATATATTTGTGCCTTTCATGAATTCTTGAGTCTAACTTTTGTTTATATTTATAGTATTGTTTGTTTTTTCGGAATAGGTACTATTTTGAGTACCTATTCTATCAGTTACCAAAGTAGTCATTTTCTTCCTGAGTGGACATATAATCCACAAACGCTTTAAGAAAGTGTTACTGCAACTACTTTTTACTGTATTGCTCTAGTGTTTAAAAGTTGGATAAAACTACATTAGAACAGCTTTGATAAGCCTCTGTTTAATTTACATTTTAATCCCTTGTAATGTGGTGAGTGAGTAGAGACAGGAGGCATGTGTGTAAATTCGGTGTGAGCTTCATTTGGCAAATCCAAGGAATGTAATCCATGTCAACAGCAGGGGGTTAAACACAGGCAGGCATACTTAAACAGTGATTATCCATAATCAGAAACAAGGGAAAGCAGCGAGGGTCAAAACCAGGAAGTACAATGAAATACAGTACTTGGAAAGCAAGGCTCAGAAAGGAAATTACTAATAGCACAAAGAAACTTCACAACACTACAAAGAAACAGGAGAGTATAAATAGACAAACAAATCAAGAAGTAACACAGAACAGGTGGACAATCAGGTAACAAACCAATAACGGGATGGGTGGCAGAGACAGGACCAAAACAGAAACCAAAACATAAGCGCATGGTGTTTGTCACCATGGGAACTGTCACACGAATGGGGAATATGTGACAACCTATGACCCTTATTTTTAATGTAATTTAAATTTATTTATTTATTTATTTATTTATTTATTTATTTATTTATTTATTTATTTATTTATTTAAATTCAATTTATTTAGTTTTGAGTAAAAGGTTTTTAAAATTTTTCTCAGTGCAGGAAATGTGTAAATCTGTGAAATTTGTCCCTCAGGGTAAGGTTGAGATGACACTGGAGATTGTGTCGGAGCAGGACCAGGAAGAGAGGCCTGCAGGTCTGGGGAGAGAAGAACCCAACATGAACCCTCGTCTGGAGGAGCCACAGTGAGTCAATTCTTTTAACCTGTTAGTTCCCGAAACACAATATAAGCCTCCAAGATCATTTAGACTGGATTACCACAGGTTATCATTTTTCTTCACTCTTTAGGTTCAGATGAGTCAAATCTGAAGGTAAATGAAGACAGGTTAATAAACTGATATGTGGCTTCTCATTATCTCTGTGCAGGCGTCCTGAAACCTCCTTCCTGTGGTTCTCCTCTCCTTATAAAACCCTAAAGTTCATAGTGTGGAGAAGGTTTAAATGGTTCATTCTGGGACTGATCATTCTCTTCTTCATCCTGCTCTTCCTGGGAGTCTTTCTCTACTCTTTCCCTGTAAGCTGTGTGTATGAATGTGTGTGAATGTGTATGTGGGGTGGGTATCGTTTCTGGGTGGTAATTTTATAGATCAAAGGATAGATGTAGAGTGTGTAAAGCTTGTATCTCTCTGATCATATTTCAAGAATGTGGGGACCATTATTTAATATTGCACCTGGGTCAAATATTTCTCTTGCTCACACACACACACACACACACACACACAAACTCAATGATGATAAGTGCACTATAGTCACACATTGTTTCAGTTAGAAAGCCCTGATTTTACTTATTCCTTAGGCAGTTCTGGAAAATGTTTCAATTACTGATTTTACCGTTAGAATTAGGTTATGTCTCTTTCGTGTGAATCACCCAAATGGTCTGATGCCTGGAAATTCGTAACTATTCACATGACTCAGTTTGTATGAAAGCTACGAATGTTGGGGTTAAGATCATGGACAGGATAAGCATTCATACCCTTCCTTACAGTTTAATTACATTAAAGGACATCCAACCACATAACCTCGCACATTCAAATTTGCATAATTTTTAAAGCTCAGATTTGAATGACCAGTTGTAATTTTTGCATTCTTGCAGAACTATGCTGCTATGAAGATGGTGGGCCCCTTCAGTGGAATAGGAAATGGCAAACAATAAGCAGGGGAATTTGAGAAGACTCTAAAAGAAGGATGGGGCTCAACACCCATCCTAGCATCTTCTGCTGTTATGCCAAATACATCTCAGTATTCAAACTGCTCCATCTCTGTTACTGGGTTCCTGTGGGATAATCAAGTCATATCACCTGGGCCATTGTGTATGTGCACACAGAAATCCATGCTGCTCCTACTGATATCTGCCTTTAACTTGAATAGAGAACAAGCTACGAGAGGATTTAAGTGTAAACTGATGTTACACAGAGATAAGCGTGCAAAATGTGTGTTTGTGCCTCTGATCAAGCCATCTATGCATGTAGAAATACCTGGCGACTTGCATGTTAACTCTGAGCTTTTTGGCCTTGTTTGTGACCTAATGCTGAACTCTTTTTCTTCCTCTGAATTCTGTTTGACTCCCCACGTATTCTTTTATCTCTCTCCCTGATTTAAACACTTCTTCATGCTGTCTGTAAAACTCTGGCCTTTTCACAGCTAGCCATGGCTTTCTTCTGCCTTAACATAGAGAAAAAGAGACAGAATTGCCTTTCGCCTCCTCCTGTGCCTTCATCCCTCACCACCCGCCCCTTTTGCTTTCAGCATGCACTGATGCTTTAGGTTAAAGCCTGGATTTGTCCTGTGAACTTGTAAGGTCTGAGGCAACCTGCTTGTTAGCCGAGCTCCAGCTGTCAGCAGCCCTATGTTTGTCTGATAAATATCAAAGCCTCCACAGAAATCCCTTACCAAATGGACCTGGTGTCAGCTATGAGCTAGTTATATGTGTGTTTGTCTATACGTGTGTGTGGAGACTGGCTGTGTGAAATACAGAGAAAGTGAGAGTTTGAGAGGGTGTGTAATGTGTCTTTAACTGTTAAATAGCAAAATAATGTGGTGGCTGTGATTGACTGTGTATTTGAATGAGTTTAGAATCACTGTGCATCTGGTAAGGTCAGGACTACTTTAAAGGACTCATAAAAAGGCAGTCAGCATGATAAAACATACTGACAGAAGTAGGTTATGTGCTATGTTCCCTACTGTGTTGAGTGAAACACAAGCTCAGGGGTCAAAGCACGGCCACCGGAAGGGTCAATCAGATCATAGTGCAGGACTCCGCAGTGCTGCACCTATTACATAAGACTGACTTTTGTGTGCTTATAGGGCTTAGCAGTGTGTTTATCCTACAGCTAGAGCTACACAGTGTCATTCTGACCAGGAAAGTTCAAGAGAACTTGGCTAATCCCAGTGAATTTCCATTGATTTCCTGGAGCGTGCACATGTTGGCCCAAAAAGAGGGCCCAAAAAGGTAGAAAAGGCCCTTGGTCTTTAATTTGGTCTAAGATTATGATTTAAAATTATGACATAAGAAAAGGGACTTGAGGAAGAATATCAACAATTAAAAAATTATAATGTTTGATTTTTTTTTGGTTTCTCCTCTGTGCACTGTAGTCAAACTGAATAAATCTATTATATACTTGTACTAAAGCTGTACAATCTGAGTCCCAAAATACTTGAAATGGCTCATTTTGCAGGACAATTGTTGATATACATAGTCCTGGGCCTATTCAGCCAAAGTAATTGAGGGTTACAATTCACCCAAGGAATGACTAGCTATTATGTCAATGTTATGCCTTGTTAAAGTTATACAACATGACAATCCTGCCTGTTATTTTTTTCTGTGAATACAACACTGCTGTTACTCTGAATACAACATGCTGTACTATCTCTAGTGCAGATAAATTCACTGTGCCTAAAATTGTATGTGCATCCATTTTCAGACAATATATGGTTACAACATAGCGATATTCCAGTAACAGAATCTATGCCCTCAATTATAGTATTGTCTTTTGTTGCATCAAGACCTACATTAAATCTTCTTAAAAATGGTGTATGCATGAAGCACTTCCACATATTCAGGGTTTTCTAAATGAAGCTGCTTTGAGGTACCATGCTTGTGGATTTGAGCTTAAGTGATCAACTTTTAGTGCTGAGCGTTTCAGGAGCTGGGGAAAGTTAATCTACATAAAAATGTAAAAGATTAAATTAAACAATAACAACAACAACAACAAAACCCAACTCAAATATCTAATTTGTTGTCACATTTTTATTATTGTCTTGTGTTCAAAGTTGTAAAGAATCAGCATGAACAACATGATTCCACAGTTCATGCATACTTTAGGATTAAATTCTCACAAAAATACAGGCAAGAGTCAGTGTAGTTGTTTGCCCAGCTAGAAACTGAGCCACATCGTCGTTAGCTAGTCCTGGAATCTCGCTGAGTAGTGTAGTCCTGGTGTGTGTAGATGGTATTAGCCTTATAAAAACACATTAACCAGCAGGAACTTGGGGAAGGTGTGGCACATGAACAGAGTGTTCGGGTTGTGCCATGTGGAATGGACCTCCACCAAACCCTGTCTCACTGTCGTCGCCTTGCTGACGCTTCAAATGAGCTGGCCTGCCTTGAAATAAAAGCAGGAATTTAATCGAGTGTGAATCATGGCCCTGTAAAACTGAGGGAGAGAGAGAGAGAGAGAGAGAGAGAGAGAGAGAAAGGGTGAAAAAACAAAATGGATCTTATTCTTATTAACATGTGATCTATTTCTACAATACTTGGAGTATAAACTGTCAGCCACATCACTATTGAGGTGAAATGTGGTGAGGATTCTAAGCGTTCACAGCTGGATCTATGAAATCATTCAATGAATTCCATAGATCCTGCAAAATTATGTTTAGTACCTCAGGATACATGACAAAGTAACCCAGAAATTATGCAACATGGGATGCAGGTAGTTTTAATTTTTAATTTAATGTTCAGGGGCAAGTGACGTCATAGTGAAGATGAAGTGCTCTGTTTTTGGTATGGGCAGAAATGAAAGCACCTGTGCTGATGGTGGACCAGCATAACAGGGGGACTGACAATCAAAATTCACCAGTACAATGATATGTCCAAAATTTCTCTTGCATTACTGTCTGCCAAAAGCAATGCAAGACATTATTTTCTTGACTTTTCTTATTACCTTGCTTTGATGTTCACTATTAATGTTACTCCAGTTCAATACTACTACCTAAATAAAACTAACTGAAATATTTTTCTGTTTTAATGCCAGAAATATTATAATATTTCCATAACAAATAAGAACAAGCAGCTCAGTTGTGGTTACTAAATGGAAATTAGCCAGTGAAAGCATCATTATACAGGTAACGTCAAATATCTAGTAGATATTTATTATTTATTATTATAGTAGATATACACCTGTTGTTATTAAGAAATATGGGGGTGTGATGCTCTTTCATAAAGCCTGGAATTCCTATCTACACTCAGAGCACTTTTCATTATTTGTGATAAATTAAATTAGTAGCTCCATCACCATGATAATCTGGTTACATTTCTTATGAAACATAATATACAGGACCTAAAGGAGGCAACTAAAGTACAGACAATTTGCCATTTTGAGACAATTACTAAATTACAATATTCAAAATGCAATAACAGGTGGTAAGGTAGTGCAGTGGGTATCGTTGCCTGGGTTCGATCCTGAGCTCAGGTTACTGTCTGCATGGAGTTCCTGTGCATGTTCCTTCTATGTCCATATGGGTTTCCTCTGAGAGCTCCAGTTTTCTCCCAGCTCTAAACAACATAATGGTAGGTGGGTTGTGAATGAGTGTGTGAATGTGTGTGTGCATGGTATTCTGCCATGGACTTCGAGGGTGTATTCCTGCCTTTTGCCTAGTGCTCCCGGGAAAGGCTCCAGATACACTATGACCCTGACCAGGATAAAGCCATTACTGAAGATGAAAATAAAATGCAGTAATAATAAATCTTTTTTAAATTATTATTGTCCTACTTAAGTTTTGCAAACAGATAAAACACTCGTTCATCCACAAAAGATCTTAACACAAAACTTGTTGAAAGCCTCAATTACACTGTTGCTACATTGTAACTAACATGTAATAGGCTTACACAGTGGCATGTGCTTCAATACGGCTCTTGTAAATATGTCTTTGTAGTTTGTGGAGGAAATATTACTACATAATAAATCATGGTGCTGAATGTGACTCAATACTAGTGGGCCACAACACTCTGTCTTTGACTCACTGTAACCTGGTTACAATGGAGGGAAACATTCATATTACAGCTCCCAGTGCGCCCAGTAACACAGTGATATAATCGGCACCTACTACCCTTTGCTTAGATTGCACTACATCTTGGCAGCCTTTTATACAAAGTTACTGCTGTCCAACAGCTCAAATATAACCCACTGGTCTACACTAAAAAGTCATAACTGTAAGTTTACTGTCCATGAAATGAGACCCTGTTTGGATGATTTGATATATACAGTGGAAAACTGCTATATGTAGAAGGGTAGGGTGTGTATGTATGTACTATGTTATGATGTAACTGGTGTGGACCAAACTTCCACAATGATTTGAAAGATTAGTGTATCCTTGAGATCAGTCAGTTGAAGCTTGCTACAATGATGTTCTGGAAAAAATTCCAATAATTCCAATGTAAATTTTATTCAGCTTATCATATCATTGTTTAAGGGCACCATATTGTTCACATTTCTAAGAACACTCTGTACAACTTCTGTACAACACGTTTTCCAATAGAAAATGTAAAATTTAACGAGTCATCTTAAATCAATTCCAAACTGATTTGCTGTATCCGCAGCTTTAAAAACTCTCTGATCTTTTCACCAGTCTTATAAGGCTTTCTTGGTGGAATAATTTCCTGGTGAAAAGGTTTTTAATAAAAAATGATCCCTCTAAAGGAAGGATTCCTTATGGCACAATTTTATCAAAGGATGTATTTTCAGTGGAAAATTGATATTGGATTGGCCTGAGCTAGCCCAGTCATAGTAGGGTGTATTTACAAAGAAATTGAGGATGAGAGATGGCCTGATGCACTGACCCTTTTTAGAACTTGTCCAGTCAGCACATGTCTCTATATAATTGTATTTTGATGGCCTTAGAGTTTTCCTTAATTGCTACCTTTCCATTTCTCTCTCTCTCTCTCTCTCTCTCTCTCTCTCTCTCACTCTTGCTCTCACTCTCACTCTCACTCTCTCCTCATTCCTTACTTTGCGTAGGTAATGTGTGTGTGTTCCTTGTGTTAAAGCTTGGGTATGTTATTTCAGCCTTGGTGAACTTCCTGTGCTCCTTGACCATTGTCCATTGAGTATGTGGGTGGGTGGGAGGCAAGAGTCATGCCTAACCTCGACTCTCATAATTCCTACAGTATACAGGGAAAAGGATCATATGTCTCCTAGTTAGTAGACAGAATAAATTTGACTATACATTTAACACACAGAAGATGTTGACCTCTACCTTGCACTTTAAATTACTTCCTGGTGTTCATATTACAAAATGCTTTGTTAAGGTTTTTTAAAGAGTTATTTAACTGTGTTTTGTAAAAGGTATGCTTAAAATTGTATTACCTACATAGTTGGTGCATTACTCATTTTACACTGAAATTACAAAGGTGAGGCATGTTTGATTCTCAACTTAGAAAATGTTTTATTATCTCTAGAATGAGATCATGGAAAAATCCAGACATCAAAAAGCTTCACCTATTAAACAACATCTGCATTGACTGCTAACTTGGCATGGCCAACCGTTTAGAAATCAACCCCCAGTCGCTGTAGACCAAAAGGGCCATTATCACGAAAATTGAATTAACAGATTAATAGTTCTCAAACAACAGAGATGGCATAAGTGGGTGATTTGGGATATAGAGGCCATCTCATTAGCCATCTCTGGTAATGCAGCTAACTGCTTAATAGCTTCAATAAGTGGCCTCTTAAAGTCAATATAGCAATCATATACATAAGTATTAACTCTTTTTACACATAATTATCAACAGAATAAACAAGGAGGAATTTTTCACTCTGAAATGGAAAAAGCTATATAATTTTATGAGCCACACAACCATGGGGTTTTTTTATGTGTTGAGTCATTTTCTTTTCTCAACATGCCTTGTTTTGATAAAGCCTCTTTTTGGTTTGATCTAGACACAGATAACAATGAAGTGTGTTTAAATTTACTTACTGCTACACAACTACTGTTTTGCAACAGTTTTGATCATGACTTTAGTGGATCCTATGTATTCAGGATTAAAACATCAAGTCCCCATGCAAAGGAATATCTTGGACAAAATTCAGGATCCTTTTGCCTTTAGCAGCCCGGGTCACCCTGCATTGCTCTCTAAATGCTGTTCTGCACCATGCGATGCTCTCTAAAGCCCATTATGAGAATGCTACCCAAGGAGTGGTTTTATGGCACTGTGAATGTAATTGTTTGCCTGTTTTATGCATTCTGCAAGCAGTGGGGTGGCATCCACACACAAACACACACACCACATAAAACTCTTCACACAAAACACTAAGCATACTTTTGAGAATGCCGTGGTTTGCGGTCTCCTGAGTTTGCCACCCTGACAGTAAGCTGCTCCTGCTAGGGCCCTGTCTGGCAATTCTACCTACCACAGAGCTTGTGACATGTGAGTAGATATGGTATAATAAGGAGAAAGGAAGTGCAGAGGAAAAAGATACAGTTGTAAGGCATCATTATAAGTATGTAAATAAATGTGGTAATACTATGTTAATAAAAGGCATTTAAAGACAATATTTATAATGATATTTCAATTTAGAATTATGTTTAGAAGTATCTGTTGACTGAAAAAAAAGCAAGCTAATAAAGACAATAGAGTGA
The DNA here is from genome assembly GCA_037576675.1 of Pangasius sanitwongsei. Classification (NCBI taxonomy): domain Eukaryota; kingdom Metazoa; phylum Chordata; class Actinopteri; order Siluriformes; family Pangasiidae; genus Pangasius; species Pangasius sanitwongsei. Next base: position 13,905,704 of record CM075006.1, on the reverse strand, counting down.
TCTTTGGAAACATGACCTTATAGGACCCTCTGTTATGGAAGACAAGTGTGTGGCCTGTGGCTGCTCAGTTGGGGTATCAGGCTCATGTCAGGATGTCTGGGAACTGAACTTTACTCAGACACCATCTATTTCCTCTCATTACATCAAGAGGAAACATTAGAGGTCAACTTGCAGGAACTGAAAAATGCCCACTTCTTTGATGTTGCATTGTGGGATTTTAACTGTGCCCTTCCTTTTCAGGCATTGTCTCTTTTAACTCATTATTCTCAAAACTCAAAACTTATTTTGTTTAGCCCAAGAATCGAGTCTGAACAATATGTCCTTTTGTTGTGGGCAGCTACATTGTCAACCCCAGTGGCATTCAGTTTTACCACTTCATTCTTTTGGCCTCCTCATGTGCCCGCAGCCCTTTCCTTTATCCTGAAGTTCCAGCAAAGCAGAATGCTGAAATATGCCTAGAAAAAAGATGTTCTCATTTACATGGGCAATTAGAGCAGATAAATTTCCATTACATGGATGAAATTTTTCACTGTAATCAGGAAAATATCTGAACAGCAGACACATTGCTTATTGGCAGTTCTCAATGAGCAGTAAAAGTAAACAATGTACTGTTCATGAAGGAATTTCCAAGCTCACAATCTGGTGAGATATCACCACAATTTGAATCTTGTTGAGGAATGCCAGTTCTGCTTCTAAAAATAACAAAATCACATGATTTTATAACGTTAACCGTCCAAGTTCTCTTGATGATGAGGAAGACATGTGTCTGAATATGAATTCCAGGAATGTTTTGACTGCTATGATGAGGCTTTGGCTTATTACACCTGGCCTGAGGTCGGTTTGGTCACTGTAATTTCACCACAGCCAGTACAGCATGTTCCCAGGAACTGTCCTTCAGCAAAGGGAAACCAAACCCCAGGTTTTATTCCAAGAGAAAACCATTTGGGTCTCGAGTGGTGCTTTACCAGAGATGTTTTTCCCAGTCATATGGAAGACATTTCAGTCATTCCTTTTACTAATCTGTTGAAGCATAGATGCCAGGCTTGGAGCAATAAATGAAAAATATTTTCATCAAGAAGTAAGGTGGTCAGCATCTTCTCTACATTTCACCAGTCCAGTGGAATTAGGTCTGGACATACAAAAAGTAATTTAAACTTTTGTAGGTCAGTTTAATTCACAAAAAATGTGTATTTGAAGCGCACACAAAGAGTTAGGACTTAGGAACACGTTAGACTTTTCCAAGAGGGTTTATATACAGTTAGGTCCGGAAGTATTTGGACAATGACAGAGTTTTTGTGATTTTGCCTTTATACACCACCACAAT
>CM075006.1:13849590-13904280 GCA_037576675.1 Pangasius sanitwongsei | reverse complement strand
TGCTACTTAACTGACCAGATCAATATCCCAGGAGTTTAACTGACTTGATGCTATACTCTGATTAAAAAGTGTTCCTTAAGTAATATATATATATATATATATATATTGTTTGTTTGGCTGTTCACATTGTCAAATTTTGCTTTGCACATCCACAAAAGTGTGAGAGAATATTGCCTGTATGTGTTACATATCCGTAGGTCTTGATAGTAGAACAGTATTCAATATTTAACCTTTTACATTTTCTATATAATTTAATGTGACTGTAAGTTGTGTTGGAAGATGAGTGGGGCCAGAGAAAACATACTAGTGAGCCATATTTGGCCTGCATCCTGTCCTTTCCTGATCCTGTGTGTAGAGTTTGTGTACTGATTTCTTGAGTTTGGATTTGCCATTTGGACTGTTCTTTCTTTTTCACTCTTGTATATCTATTTAATAAAACTTCCACACATAGAGCCAAACAATCCATCAGAGTTCCCTGAGATGAATCATATCACTATGTCATTGGCTATTTTGCCCAGTGTAACATACCATATATTTGGAACAGATCAAACAAATTGTAGCACACTTGAGATTATAGCTTCTTATTTTAATCTAAACCTCATCTTCACATTTCTCTGGTTTCTCTAACTGGGGTCAATATTGCCTCAAAAGTCTAGATCATTGTAACAAACGTGACTCCATAAATCACGTTCATTCATTAACGATAATTAACACAGTCCAATATCCAAAATGATAGAGCAGGCTAGATTCAAAACATGAGCATGAACTAGCATGAATACCAAAGGGTGATCCTAAGAGTAGTTATGGATACAGATAAACGCTCTATACACATTCAATCAGGCAATCGGGGAAAAAACAAAGCTCAGAACTATCCGTAATACATAATGACATGCTGAAATGACATGAGTTTATATGCTGTGAAATGAGAAAGTGAACAGGAAATTGAGGTCAGAGTTTGTGCTAGAACTCAAAAGAGCGTGACCTCTGCCTCCAGGGAGAGGTAATGGTTTTACCAATTACCAATAAAAATCAATAGAATAACAATATATGTGGTGGTGAATTTTTTTTTTTTTTACATTATTTATTATGTATATAGTTCTCTAAAACTACAGGTTGTCTTGAACTGAAATATATTTCTCTTTTGCATGTATGCAAGTAGCATTCTAGCGCTGTAAAACCTGGTTATCCCAAAAAGTGAAAACAAACAAACCTGCTGACAGCTGGTGTCTGAATTGATTATGTCCATTTTGCTACAGGTGACATTCAACAAGCATGTTATTGGCAGAAAAACTAAATTTTGGTCTATTTTTGGATGTTTGCCAGAATTGAGCCATAGCAACATTCACTGGGTTTTCCCAGAAAAAATGTCAAACATAATAGTAAAAATTTAGTTTGCCTATTGTGTTATACTGTATACTGTGCGATAGTGTTGTGATATATATATATTTTTTAAGTACAGCCTTTTCCATTTTCCAAATCAACTTAGCAGTACACATTCATTGATGGCTTGTGAGCTTGCAAAATGACATTTTGTTTTTGTTACTTTTCAAAGAACATATTTAAGACATGGTACAGGAAATGGATGATTGAAATGAGGTGCATATTCCATAGTAAAAGTAAAATCTGTCATTCTTTTATAACGTTTACTGTTTGAGCTACTCAGAATTCTTTTGAAACCTGAACAAAGAATTTTCCCTGAGCAGAAATTTCCATAATGAAAAGACCAACACCTGATGTGTCAAAACTTATTAAATCCTGACCAGTAGTCATTTTTGTCTTTCCATCCAAATATTATATGCAGCATGCCAAGTCCATCATTTTCCATGTGGTCAAAATTTTCTCTACATGGATAATCAAGATTATATTCTTGCCAACAACATCTTTTTAAAACATATCTTTTATTATACAGTGCCATCCAAAATTATTGGCACACTTCATAAAACTTAGCAAAATTTAATATACTATAAAAAGAATAACACATGCAAAAAGTGATGTTCTAAGCTCAAACATACAGGGAAGTTGTATAGTTGTATTTAACATTGTTGCATAAATGCATTTTAACATTTTCTTTCTACAAAACACTGGTTTTAAAATTATTGGCACCTTTACAATTACTAGTTTATGATGCCTGCCCTGGAGAGAATGTCAGTCTTGGTCCACTCCTCCATGCAAACCATTTTAATCCCCTTCATATTCTTACATTTGTGTATGTGGACAAAATTTTGTCATTGCAAAATACCATTTTGTGTTTCTTTAACTATTTCTGTGTTGATTTGGAAGTAGAGCTGGGTCATCACCTTGTTAAAAAAAACTCTATCTATAGCCAAATCTGAACCTCCACAAAACAGTCCCAAAGCTTCACTGATCCACCACCATATTTTGCAGTGGGCATCAGGTGCTTTTGATTTTCTATGCAGTCCTATTTTGATGCCAAACATGCTGAAGTTGTGCATGACCAAAATGTTTGATTCTGGTCTCATTTGACCACAACATACATGAATTGTAGTTCTAATGACACTTGGTGAAGTACAGATGCTGAATATTGTGAGATGCAGAGAGAGATGCAGAGAGAGATGCAACAGTTAGTTTGCTCTTAGAATAGAACTATATAGGATGACACATTTCATTCTACATTTCCTCCTGGAGTCTGCAGTGAGCTGTTTGGGTTGTGGTGCCACACTGAGTCTGTGAGACCCCCTTTGGACTCTAAATGACTGCAACAGATGGAATGTGTGTACAAAACTCTTAAACTACACCACAGTCTCTGTGTGTTCCAGTATATTTTATTGCCTCTCAGTTCAAACAAAATTGGCAAGCATTAATTGGCTTTTTATAGCGAGTGTTTCCATGTTATAATTACTACATGAAACTGCTACTTTAGTGTATGCTGAGCCACATATACTTTAGAACTTAATAAAGCACCCTGCAATTGCCCTTGTACATTACCCCTATAAAAACGGCTTAGGAACAATTACAGTGCCAACTGTACCATACCAACCGGAGCTTTTTTGCACTGTTAGCCATGCTTATGCCTTAAATGCCCATCAAAAAGCCCACATGAAAGGCAAAAACATCTTTCCCAATCACAATGGCTCACTTGAAACTATGATGGAAAGCTTAACTAACTAAATTGAATGATGGCCTGAGAAACCCCTTCACATGGTGAAACTGTGACATTATCCACTATACGAAGTTTAGAAAGCTACAGGTTTTCCTGAACTGAAAAATATTTCTCTATTATATGTATCTCAACCAGAAGTAAAGTTAAAGTATTTTAAATCAAAATATTTCAATAAATATTTAAATTAAACTTCATTGAAAGACACCAATACATTGTCTAAAATCAACTGCTGTTTAATGTTTTCATTTGCATTTAATATGAAATAAATAATATACAAATTATAAATATGAATATTGTCTATATATCATTGTTTATTCATAGTCTACTTCCAAATTCAAAACCTTCTCTATTTAAGGGAAAACTAATTAGTGACACATTATCAAAGAATTAGAAGTTTATGATGGGAAATGTATAATCCTTTTTTTTTTCATCAGCATCATCCCCTTCAGTCTGTCTAGTCTTACCACCTGAATTTAAACACTTAAGCAGAAGCTTCATCATTGCTTTTCACTCTTGGTCAGTGTCCACTCTTACAGAATAACTGAAATAATCACTGATTAATTTTGTTGTTCTGTTTTGTTGTCTAAATTTCCATTTTTATTAGGTTATTCAAACATTTTAAAACTTTGTCCAGTTATCTCTACTGAGTGTGTACGCACTTTTCTCTGTTTTGATGATGATGTAATGGCACAGGTGAATCACAGATTGCAAACAGAATTGATGACATATGTTTCGCTACAGAATGTAGTTATCCAACAACTTGATCAAAGCATGACATTCACTGTGTGAGGAAGTCACACATAGCTAGCAAGGTTTTAGACATATTTAGGCAGACTGGCTGATTTAATTAAACTGCATTTGTTAAACTTGCTCCTTACACAATATGATCTTTGCAGAATGGCTATATAGGCAAGATTATAAAGTAAATAGAAACATTTCCACATATTTTTTGTGAAATACATGTATGATTTTATAAAGCTGAGGTGCCAGAGTGTGTACACAGTTTTGGGAAATTTTCTTTTGAACACTTTTCAACCCAATTTTTTTTTTGGCTTTTTGCCATAATTCCACCACAGAGACATCTGACTGGTTTTCCCAGATAGTCGCGCCAATTAATTTTTTTAACAAGAAGGTATAATTTTTGTGAAAACTGCTGCGTGATTCAGCGGGGGCTTCAGAACAGCAGTAGTCAAAGTTTCAGGCAGCTACAACCAGTGACTAGACCTCTGGTGTAGTTGTAACACATGTTTACTATAATCAAACTAGGTACAGATCCCTGAGGTAATGTCAATAACTAATTCTGATGGACATCATTTTATTTTGCTACCACAAAAAGAAATTAATTCATACAATGTTAGATTTTTTGGGGTTCTACATTGACTCAAAATAGAGACATATGGGAAATTTGGACATTGAACAAAATCCACTGATGTAAAATCCCAGGGATCAACAGAGTGCACGCACTAGAAATCGTTTTGTTCATCTGTAAAAACTCAGGCTTCCTCAATGTGCATGCTACTCTCCCAGGTTTGATGTCACATTCACAAACAAGAGCTCAGCACTGTTCAATCATCTCCAATCTAAAACCCAGTCCACCATCCTCCAGTTCTAGTGGCCCTACAAAATCCAACATCCTACTAGTATTCCTCTTCATTTTTCTATGTGGTTACAGTGATGCCTTGGGCTTTCTGAAATGGAGAAATCCACAAGAATCTTTCATGACAACCCCCCATTCTCTTGTACATGAGGGCTGGAAAATAGGGGGTGAAAGATTCTAGTGCCAACAGGTAAATGCTAGACAGCATTTATACCAAGAAATGAAATTCAGTAAAAGAGAATTAAGGTTGGTCCCTCCAGGGGTGGAAAATGCCCCTTTATTATTATTATTATTATTATTATTATTTATTTATTTATTTATTTATTTATTTATTATTCCACTGTATTACCTGATTTTCTTTTTTAGGCAGCCTTTGCATGGTCAGCACCACCACCACGGTTGCAAAGTGGGCCTAATAACCTTTCAGCAGTTTTATTTTCCTATCTCTCCCTAAGCATTTTTGTACAGACAGGAATAAAGAAGGGGGTTAATATACAGAAATGGCTCCTTTCGTGACTGGCAAAAGGTCTGGGGTCAACCCATGGAAGTTGGTGCTAGAATCACTGTGAGATCCACAAATGATGGCTGAATTAAGAAATAGCTAGTTCATTACAGAATCATTACAGAAATCTGACATGTCAAATTTCTGTAATGATTCACAACTAGCTATTTCTTAATTTGGTCACCATTTGTAGATCTCAGAGCAATGATAGGAGCCTGTTAAACTTAATACTATTGTATTAGAGTTATCATTACAGTGGGGGAGGATTTAATAGCTTAAGCTAGACATATTATGATCATACTGTTCATTATTTTGGAAGATTTTAAACATATTTCTTGGTTAAGCAGACCATTACATTTTGTCATGATTGTACAATTTGAATAAACCCATGATGTATATGTAGTCTAAAAGGCCAAATTACCTAAATGGGTACAATTTATGAATGTCTGTCAGATAAACACTTAAACACTGCACGTGGCCTTACAAAATTTCATTGTAAGCAAAATGTCCAAGTAAGTCTTGTAAGATTTACATGATTAAAATGATCCTTTCTTTAATGTTAAGTGCCACAAATTGTAAGTGCAGTTTTAATGCTTTTACATAGTTGTAGACTGCTTCTCAGCTCAGTCCCTGGTTCAATCTTGCCATCAGGTTACAGTTAGTGTAGAGCTCAGGAAAAAGAACCCGTGTAAAAAACCTTTGTGATAACAGGAAGCATAAACATTCTCTGGTTGTCAGGAGGCACACTGCTGGTGGGGTGGCTTCTGAAGCCAAAATGACACAAAATCATGTCTGCCCCTGGGTGGAAACTGAATTGATGCCTATGATGCTGATCACCTTAGAGTTTCCATCTTCATACACCTTCCTGGAGTCATGCATGACTCTCAGATTTGCTTGCTGCATCGCATTTAGTTGTTAACCTTAGACATGTCTGAAGGCTCTCCTGAGCAGGGGAAGAGTGGGAACTGATAGCCTAACATGCACTGGAACAGGGATAAACCAGTCAATTAGTGAATGAGGACATTTTGGGCTTATTCCTCCCAATGCAAGAAATGACTCCACTTATTCTGGTTCTGAGCACAATAGGATCTCAGGAACCTGTTTTTTTTTGTGCTTGAGGTATTCAATCTGACTTTTGGACTGCAGGTGATAGCATGAAGAGAGACTCTGATGTTCAACAGCTGACAAAATGTCTTCCAAATGTGATATGAACTACACTTTGATCAGATGTCCTCAGGCAGGCCAAACAGTCTGAACAGCTCACTAAACATGAGTTCTGCGGTTTCCACATAAAGCTTGGGCAGGGGAACAAGTCTGAGAAGTGCTTGACGATCAAATGCTCATCGGTCTGTAACATAGTGCAACACAATATGAGACTGCACTAGAGTGCATAGTGGAATGGGTGGGTAAAGGTTCCAGCAACCCAGCGGGAAGATGGCAGGGAGTTCTAGACTGTGCACACACTTGGCATGAGTTGACAAATCTATGATGTGTCTGACTACGGAAAGCCACCAAAAGCTAGTATGGACCGAAGAAAACATGTACTGGATTCCAGGTTGACTGGAGCTCAGGGACTTGTGCACCCAGGAGACAATCAAGTTTATTAACTTGAACCCTCTGGATTGCAAGAATGTACCACCTTTCCAGGGTTACGATGCATGAGGGAAGCAGGATTGCTTCAATGGTTGGTTTCTCATTAAGTTCTAAGCTGCACGGATAGTGTGTTTGGCCTCAGAGGGGGAATAAAAAAAGAATGTCATACAGTATATTCTATAATTAACTTGTTCTGCATATCCATAAGTACATAATTCACAAAGAACTACAATATGGAAGGGACACTATCCAGGCCATACCGTATCACCAGGTACTCATAGTGTCCTGAAATGCTGATGAACTCCAGTCATCACCCTTGTGGGTCCAGCTCTGGAAGATATGTGTTGTGCAGGTCAAATTCAGTAAACACATTCACGCCTCTCACTTGCCTGAGTGCAGCAGGGACTAGAGGCAAGGGATAATCGCAATTTACCATGACCGCATTCTAACCTAGTTAATCTATATAGGGGTTCAGGTCACCCTCTTTCTTCTCAACAAAAAGAAGACTGCAGAAGTGGGCAATGTGAAGGAGAAGATGTAACCATTTGATCCATAGCCAAGGTTTCAAGATAGGACAAGGGCATTCTTTTCTATAAGAAGGAGTGGCACCTGGCAGCAGGTAAGTGCCACAATCTTATGGACAGTGTGGGGGTAATTCTGTGGTCTTAGATTTGCTAAAAGTATCATCCAGGTAAATCAGAACACCCCTTAAACAATGTGGTTCTTCATGACAAGAAGGGCAATGGTATCATGTTGGCGTAAGCCTGTACACATGTTCAGGGGAATAGTGCAAACTGGCCAGATCCTAACAGACTTTTGTAAAGAGTTTTGATAGACGAAGGGGAAACACAGGACACCCATGGCCACGTTCAGTTAATAGCTTCATCCATGTGACAACAATCTCTCTTATTCTCCACATGTCTGGGCATCATCCAAGCTCAACTAAATCACCCCAAACCATGTGGCAAAATGTGTTATGGTCTGATGAGACCAATTCTAAAAGTTAATTTAATAATAATTCCATAATTCCAAAAGGTATGTTTGGTGCAAAAAACAAAGCACATCACCAAAAGAACACCATACCCATGATGAAGCATGGTGTTGGCAGCATCATGATTTAGGGCTGGTTTTCTTAAGCCAGAACTGGGGCTTTTATCAAGGTGGAGGGAATAATTAATAGCTACAAATACCAGTCGATTTTAGGTGTCTTCAGGTGTCTGCTAGTAATTTCCCCTTTTAACATGATAATGACCAAAAGGAAGCAAAGTAATGGCTTAACCAGAAGTAGATGAATGTTTTTGAATGGCCTAGCCAGAGCCCAGACCTGAATCCAACTGATGGAAAGTGGGGTGGGGTGACCATCTGTCACCTGTTAAATCTGTGGGGTGACCTGAAGCAAGCTGTGCACAGGAGATGCCCTTACAATTTGATGGATCTAGAATGTTTTTAAAAGAAAGATATAAAGCGATAAAATATTGCCATGTCAAGATGTGCCACGCTGATAGACTCTTAGCCAAAAAGACTGAGCGGTGTAATAAAATCAAAAGGTGCAACCAGGTTATTGTAAATTTTTTATTTTTCCTATTTTTCCCTAAAATATTTCTGATTGTATTTGACTTAATTTTTATACGTTGTAATTTCACAGTGAGGGCGGAAACAGTTCTGACATGATTTATCTTGATTTCATTTTTTTTTTTTTTTTTTTTTAAAAACCCTGCCATTTTAACAGGGGTGTGAAGACTTTTTATATCCACTGTGATTGTTTAAGCATTTGAAAGATTAAGCTGTGAATTCACACCCAAATCAGGCAAAATGTTGCATTTGTAGACTGTAAAGACTAATATAGTAAATCAAACTACTTTTCTTAAAATATAATGCCTTTTTTTTTAAATGTCTATTCCAAAAGTCTTTTCTCTCTTGAGCTTTCCCTTAGCATTTCATGCAGCATTATCTGTCACAACTTATCTACTTCAACTCCCTAAAATCTCCTGATTGCTTCTATGGTTTGTGAAGTTAACACCAGAAGCACAATGCTAACAAATGTTATGATTGCCCATGTCATTGTGAGACAATTTCAATATGTGGATCTATGAATTAACCCAATATCTATGGTCACAAAATCTAACTGCAGGACGTTATAGCAAGCCTATTGTATTTCATGTCCATTTATTATGGTCAAGTTACAGGATTGGATAAAATTAGTAAATAAAAACAATTATATATGTCAGACTTGAGGAACTGTTGGAGAGTTCAGAACAAAGTGCTAAATGTCCTAGGTTTTGTCAGTATATCATTACACATGATTAGCTTGCTTCAAATGTTTTTATAGCTATTATTTTGTACAAATAAGCATGCAGAAGCCGTTGTCATGATGCAGATGGCATTTTATGCATGGATATTTTTATGAGCCTTGTTGAAATTTTGTCATGGGCCTACAGACAAGTATGGCTGCAACCCCCAGTGAAGCCTTCACATCTAATTACCTACGCATCAGTTCCCTTTACATATGAAAAAAAAAAACTTTTAAGAAAATGGTACATTTCACGAGACTTGAAGCCTCCATGCCATATTGAAGGCATATTGAAGCTGTTCTGGCAGTTGTTCTGGCCCAACACTTTATTAAGTTGCTTTATGTTGTTTTTTTTCCTTTAATTTATCACCACCTGTATGTGGTTTTCAGGCATAACATACCCCTCTGTTTTCCCTTGAGAAACAACATTAGAACAAAGATCCAAGTGAACACTAAATGTTTAATTCAAAAGTAAGAGCTCAAAAATCATTTATTCATTTATATAAAGAACATTCCAGTTAGCTTGGTTGTGGAAATGAACACTTTGTGAACCACTCGTGTTTACTTTGGCTTATATAAGAGTTATTTCTGACTGCTTTTTATCTGGTTCTGCTGAACCTGTGCAAGCATTAATGTTGACTACATAACAAAATACCTGACAAATATATGCTGTTGAAAGACTTTAAATATGCTTTTTTTCCCCAGAATTAGACCACATGACTAGATATTGGTGTTTCAGGTTGTCCCTAAAAATGGTAACATGTTGCTGTTATTTATTTAATTGATTAATAGTTCTCTGAAAGGGCTTAAAATACTTAAGAAACTTGAAACACACCAAACTGGTGTGGGCTGGAAATGACAGTTGGCATTTACTTGTTGTTCCCCACATACTTATGTAGAATTTGCCCATTTTCTCAATTTAACAACCCCTTACTCTCCTGTCTCATTCCTCCTCATATGAAAAGAAAAGTGATGTTCAGGACCTCCCACACTTTAATTTTGTCTTTACTCTGCATATTTCTTTGAATTTCTGAAATATTAGCAAGCCTGAAATATTTTATAATTATACCACAAACTTGCCTGAATTCCTACTACATGTTGTAATGTTGTCAACATTTATGGTGCTCACATTTCAGAGCACGCTGTAATTTCTACATAAATATCAGCAAAAATTCACCAAACTATTTTTGGTCTAACCTCAAGTCCAGCTAGTATGGCAGTAGAAAACTTGGCTTTATTTGATCTTTAAGATTTAATGTTTTTTCATCTTTGATAAAAAGTTAAAAATGGAATATAAAATCATGCCAAGCAAAGTTAAAATACATGATTAAATACTTACAATGCCCATAAAAATAATAATTTATATGATAGAATGCAGTGCTAGTAGAAAAATACCTGAATACACAAATGTTCTCAGTAGCTGGAAATTCAAAGCACCCCGGTCAGAGGCCCTTCTATTAGCTTGCGACCAACACAAACAGCAGAAGAAAAAATCATCTTTGTAAAAATGTAAAGGGTGTCTGCCAACTGAGACATTTTTGCTGTTATCACAATAAATCAGATGTGAAACTTGGACAAGAGCGCACATAAGCAGGGTCTTTGTTTTCTATTCCACTTATAAAGGTTGTGTCTCAGGAGAGTAATCAATGCTGAGGCATTACTCTCTCTCTCTCTCTGTCTCTGTCTCTCTCTCTCTCTCTCTGTGTGTGTGTGTGTACATATGTGTGAAAAAGAAAGTAATAGAAGATGACAGGGGTTTGTAGGGAAGACATCAGTAACTGTGTGTGTAGACACTGTGTGTATGTGTGGTCATACATGTTTACCTGTGTGTCTTGTCAGTGTGTACTGAGAAAGCGGCTTTTGCCAAAAATCAGCAGATTGATTTAACCTGCAGTGAGTGATGCGACTCTTAGGATGTCTGGGTAATGAAGTACTGTTTTCCTTACTGTGTGTTTGGCCTTGGCTTTCTGAGGTCAGAACAAGTGCAAGACATTACTCACCATATTCATAAAAAAAAAAAAGTTCATGTTGAGTATTTTGAATCTTATTATGGTAACGCTTTACCCTTAATGTTTCCTTAACAAATTAGTTAACATAAACAAGCCATGAACTTCAGCTTGAGTGCACCACAACTAACACTAGTATTATTTGTTTGTTTTTTTCATTCTTTAATTTTCATTAAGAGCTTTATCCTGGTCGTGATGGTGGTGGATCCAGAGCTCTTCCCAGGAACACTGGATGTGAGGCTGGAATACATCCTAGATGGGATGCCAGTTCATCTAAGGGCTCCTTGCACACATACATTCACATACCTAGGGGCAATTTAAAGTAGCCAGTCAATGTACTGGAATGTTTTTTTTGGGAGGAAATCGGGTAGAACTTGCAAAACTCCACACAGACGACCCTGGAGCTGTGAGGTGGCAACACTACCCATGCTGCCATTCACTTTTATTAATTGATTGTGAGCTTTTGAGTAAAATTAAACCCACAGTGACCGATATGAACCAACACCTGAACTGAGTCTGAAGTTCCAGTATTTACCCCTAGAGACCAGAGTTCAGTAATTTATCAACATTTAGGGAAATGTTGTAATTTAATTGTTGCTACCTTTTGTGGTTCTTATTTTTAATCTTGGTTTGAATAAACATTAGTCAATGCAGGTGTATTTATTTAAAAATGTAAATAAATGGCAGTTAATACATGTGTTAATTCTATTACCTTGTTAACATTATTCATGGTGTCATGGTTTGTTAACTAACGCAATAAATAATGTTTGTTAAGGGAAATTTAATGTAAATTGTTATGTTTATTAATATAGAAACATTTTTGCACAAAAAATAAGTAAAGATAAAATATTACTAGGAACTACCTTGTTTGTGATTTTACAAGGAACCACACTTGAAATTCAGACAGTAACAACATTTACATGCCACAAAGTGGAATAATATATCTAAAAAGTTTATAGATTTGTTTGGGAGATTAAATTAAAGCAAGCTTCATTCAATAATGTAGGTTTCATTCATTAAATAAAGAGTTACTCACTAGCCTTCACACTCTCCATTTTCAGACATTCTTTCATTCTCTTCAGAAATGGAGCATAAAGGTGAAGAAAACATGCCCTTTACTTGCTAGTTTGCTTAGGTGTGGAGCCCAAACTCCTCCTGATGCTGTAACTTACAGTGTCTCCTGCCTCCCTGACACACACTCCAGACATACTTACTTTTTAACATTTCTCCAAAGCCCAAAATGATTCTTATTATTTTTTATATTTTGTGATGGAGCAATGGCAAGTGGGGTGTGGGAGTGAATGTTAGCCACCCACACTCTGTAGAACAAGTCCTTCTTTCTTCAGGCTGCAGACTGTTTGCTTTACAGAGGACCAAGTGGAAAGAATCAAAGGCAGGACTAGCACATGAAATGTAACACAGAGAAACTCTTTTTTTTTCAGTCATGCATAACAATTTCATTTTCACTTGTGCAACTGAAAGATCGTTTTGTCCTTGAAACATACGGAGGGAGAAATTAAATAATTAAATAATTAAATAATAAAAGAAAAGTCGACACATAATATTATCAATAGAATCTATAACCCCGATCTGTATCAACATTTCAGAGTAAGTATTTTTAGGATTGGTTGTGTCTTCCTTGTCTGAATAAGTATTATACTGACTTTAAGACCCACTGTGCATGGTAGGAACCAGAATGGAAAAGTTCAAAGGTAATCTTCAGGTTTGCCACTAGATTTTTCCAGAAAGCTCTATGAACAGTGGCTTGGTAGTATAAAATGACCTTTTCCATACCAATAGCTTGTGTAATCACTCTCCCACACACTGACTGTGTGGCTAGACTGCCCAAAGGGCACAATTATTCTCAATGTTATTTCTCTTTTACTGTTTTCTTTGGTATTCCATTCGTTTTTGGAACTCAGGGTTGTTCTTGTAAGCTGAATGTAGTGGCTTATATAGGACTGATTCTAATCAACAGTCATTTTCCTCCATATGTGCCCACTGACTCTACTGCCACCACTGCCCCATTTTCCTGCAACTTTTTATTTTTGAAGTCTGTCTCTGAGGCCACGTTATTTGAGTGCCACGTTATTTCGGTAATAGTGGAGAAAGAGTATGAGGCAAAGGGTGTCAAAGTGTCTTGATCTTTGGTTCTTGTCTCCCTCTGTTTTCTTTTTCTCAAACACACACATGCATACACAAACACACAAACTGTCAGACACACATTCCTGCTTTCCCACCCTCCAGTGCGGTAAGTGATCAAGTTCCAAACAACATTATCACCCACACATGGCATGGTTTCTATAGGTCACCAGTCTTACATCATTATTAACTCTGTTCACTTTTTATGTGCCCTAGACACGCCTGGCCGGATTACCGGACCAATGACAAGTACAAGTATCACCCACAAGCAGCGCTGTCTCCTGCCAGCACTTCCCTCAGTTTGATTTACTATTTCCATTAAATGTGTCAAGTGGGTCTCTTTCTTTCTTTTCATTCACAAACAAGAGCAAAAGAGGATCCACCCTGTTTTAACAAACAATGTCACTCCTTTCCTGTCAAGCAGAGTTAAGATACCAAATAAAGAGCTTGTCTTATTCACATAGTGCTAGTTCATGTATGAGTGATGTCCTGTTCAGCAGGGTAACATCAACAGAAAATAAACTGACTTATTGTAAAAGTAAGTGTGTTTGTGTGTGTGTGTGTGTGTGTGTGTGTGTGCGTGTGAGAGCGAGAGAGAGAGAGAAGGAAAGAACGGAGGAGAGACAGAGATGCACACTGTTTATCAATCCCAATATATCTAATTTACAGTCCTAAAGGGAACCCTCAGCACTAGACACAATGTAACTTAAACAGTGTATTTAAGATAACTAGCTGATTTGGGTGGCATGCTGTGTGTGTGTGTGTGTGTAAATAAAGAGTTATTAAAGAGTTATTAGTTTACCAACAATTTGGATACCAACCAAAATTCCATAAATTATAGAATGGTTTCATTTTCTTTCATCCTCTCTTTCTTATTTGTCACTATGAAGGGTTGTGAATCGATGCACTCAAAGGAAGCAAGAGAGAATATAAAATAATATAAAATAAAAAAGAGAATATTAAAATAATTACTTCTTTTACAAAGAACCTCAAGAAAGAACCTAGTTTTGTGTAAACTTACTGTAATTACCTCTTCTATTGTGAAGACCACTGTATCTGTGTGGCTTCGCCATGTGTACAGGTTGAAACTACACCCAGAGTGTATCCAAAAAGAAATCCTCCATTAAAACCTTTCACTCTCCACCAGTCCATCATCTTGCTATAAAACGTCTGATAAATTACTGCCTCCTGTCATATCCGAACCGCAGACTCTGCCCCAGCGAGGGCGATTTATTACTTTTCCTTCTCTTCCTCTTTCTTTCCCTCCATCCCTCTTTCTTCCACTGCTCCGAAGATCTCTGGCTTGCTCGGTTACTTTTCCAGACCACGTAGTGGTGTGAGTCCAGAATCCTCCAGAAGACCCTGCAAAAGGCTCAGATGTGGCTTTGATTTCTTTGCTGCCTCTCTAAATGTTCTGTGACATTGAGTGCTTCAGCAATAGAACCCCCTCGGTCTGGTGATTTTGGTCTTGGTGACTTTGTCCCCATCTTCCCTTAGAAAATGCCATAGATCTCTGCCTATTCAGAAGATCAATGGGTTTGTGCTAATATCTAAGTAAATAAATCAGTGAATAAGAGGCACTCATTTAAAACACACTGTTTTGCTATTTTACACACACAAGAATACTTACAAATTGAGAGTGTGTCTATAGACCTAGGAAGGACAACATTTATGTAAACCTGTCCAGGTATTGCAGGTAATTATCCCAGTTAATCAGCTTGGACAATTACAACCATAGACTTCTTACAACCATGACAGGACTATGAATTTCTATGTGTGAGGTGGTTTATAAGCAAAATAGGGAAAAGTGCATATTGTTTCTAGCAGTGAAGTTAAAAAAGCAAGAGAAAGTAGCATGGGTAATTTTTTTTTTCATTCATTTTCAGTAACTACTTTACTTTACTACTCCTGGTCAGGTTACAGTGGATCCAGAGCCTATCCCAGGAACTTTAGCCATGATGCAGGAATACACCTTGGATGGTACCCTAGTCCATCACAGGGCAGTATGCACACAAACACACTGGGGTATTTTAGGATAACCAAGCCACTTCCTGGCATGTTTTGGGGAGGTGGGAAGAAACACACATGGACATGCACAGAAACTCATAGACAGTAACCTGATTTCAGCATCAAACTGGGGATGCTGGAGTTGTGAGACAACAATGCTACCTGCTGTACCATTGTGCTAGCCATAAGTAACAACCAGTCTAATGGAAACTAGGAAGAAAGTGAGCAACTGAATAGCTGTATGTTTTGTATAGCTTTTGTTAATCCTGAATGCCTTCTGCTGCCCCATTTAGGTTCTTAATGAGTAGAAAATGAATTACTTTTTGCTTTTTTGCTTTGCTTTACCTAGTTGTGGCCCCTTGAGAACTTTATTCACTTTCAAGCAATTATGTAGTCCTAATACTGGTGCTGTTATTATAATTAAGGATTCCTTCCTTTTAAAGCAGCAACCAAACATATCTCATTTTCAAGGATCAAAGTAAACAAGAATTAAACAAAAGTAAACTGCTGAACAGGCAGAAAAATCCAATAACAGAATTTTTTATTCTGATTAATGGAATCTAGTGTATATTGGGCCAAAACGTTAAGGAAAGTAAATAAGACCAGTGTGGAAGGCCAGATATATGTCCAGAGAGTCAGGAGTGCTTGATGCTGATGAAAAGACTTTTCGGCTGTCAGAGAAAGTGGTGGGGAGACAGAGACACAGCAGGGTGAAAAGTGCAGCATACTGCTGCACCATATATTTCAAGGGTCTGAAGCAATGAAGCAGTGTGTTCAGTCTCTGTGTAAAGAGACTCAAGGGTGGACTGGTCGGATAGTACATCTTTTTTTTTAATTAACCATCTTTTTGTAGATGAACATAGATGTCTACTGAAGTGTGTCTCCTTGAAACGATCAGAAATATGGCTTTTCATAGCTAACATATTTCCCAGGATATGCTCCACCATGACCCTGACCAGGATAAAGCAGTTGCTGAAGATGAACGATAATAGCATCAATAGTAATTAGCCTATTCTCTAATTTGACAGATTAACAAACTGTCCCAATAAGATATATATACTGATAAAAATAAGCTTATTAGCTGAAAAATGCAGTTTTGCATAAGCCATGCATAGATGAGGATCCATAGATAAATCCCTGTATTTCCCTGTATGGAGTGCCATTTTATTTCTAGATTCCTATTCCTAGGAATCTCCCCTCCTGTTAAGGTCAAGGTGACAGTCTCCACCCTGGATTTTCTCCATTTGTTGAGAGGTCTGAAGGGTTCCATGTGGATTCCAATGCCTCGGCTCTATTCCACCTGTCATCACTCCTGCACGCTCAAGCATCTCTCAAACATGCGTCCCTCTTTGCGAGTGCAGAATAAATTAAACAGATCTACAGTAGACTGAGATATCCAGTTTCCACCACACAATCCAAGAGACCTGAGACACCGGAGCCCGGGCCCAATTTAAAACAGCAGATTTAGAAATGAAAGTCTTTTTTGTGTGTTTTCCCTGACATTTTTCCCCTACCACTGCTATTCGCCTCTCATTTTTCTCCTCTCAAACCATGCCATCTGCAAGAGATCATAACTTTGCTGAAAGAGGTTGGGTTTTGGGCAGTTGGAGCTGGGATGAAGCCTTTAGAAGTTATTCACTTTGTCCACCTGCAAAACAACCCAACTTTGATAGGATCCAGTGAGCCTCCATTGGAGTGTAATATTTTTATTCAACCACACCAGCTTCATAGGCGATGACTCAGAAAATGAAAAACCCAAGATCCTGTGTTGTACATTTATTATTTCAAACTCTACATTATTCTGGCAACAAATAATTGGCTGTAGGGTGAGGATTTGATTCAAAAATCTACATCATTATGAATCCTACATTAAAGGCCCATCATTATGTTCCCTTGTTTGTGTTTCATACAACCCTGTTTCTCTGTCCTTTACTATTTATCAGATCAGAAAGAAAATATACGACATTTGAGGGCATGTGGTTCAGAGGGAGAGTAGTCAGGAGCAGTGGCCAGAACAGAGGGGCCCCAGTGGTATAAAAAGAGATGCAGAAATGATGTAGCATGTGGGGTGCGGGTAAATAGAGGCCTTTAGCATTTTATTCTTTGTAGGTACATGGATTTTGTATCTCACACTTTCTTCCAGGAGGGACCATAGTTTAAGAATGTAGCACTCCCATAAGGTAAGTCAGGGGGAGGATAAGAGTGAGCAGGGAAGTATGATTTGCTGTGTCAACATGCCAATGTCATTATAACAACTACCTTTAATACATCTTTTACTGTTGTCATCCTCATACTAATGGCTAATTATTCGGATCCAGCATGTACATGAATACATATGGATATGTATGTGTGAATATGCAAGTAACTAAATAGCTGTGATTTACAGGAACTTACATTGTAAATGGCATTAGCTTTGTGTCAGTGTGGACAAACACAAAATACAGAGCTTTAATTTGAACATTAATCCTCTCTGAGCTGTTTCAATTACTGAAACACTTAGGTTACAGCTGTTCATTAGCACGGCCCATATGTTTGGACATTATCCTTCACATATCCCTATAACAAGCTACAAGAACAAATAGCAGCCTCATTAGTACTTGGAGTCATGCTACATTCATTTCACCATTCTTCCTTTTTATTCACCTTCTCCTATTAGGATCAGTAAAAGAAAAAAAAGAAAATCTGATAAAAACTTATGCCAATATGTTCTTTCAGTGAAGCTGCATTACTGCATTGTTGGAGTTGTGTGTATGGTGGTCTGGAATGGTGTGGGAGGGGTCGGGCAGAATCCCATCCTCACACCTGGCTGTCCAACCGCAGATCAGACTGGTGGAATGTGAGCGATAAGCAGGCGTGGTCCAGTCGCGAGCTCCTGTGGAGTTGGAATGCTGACCCTGACATGAACCATGATCTGGGATTGATTAGACAGATCCTTTAAATCTCACTGGCTAACAATGTGCTCAGGGCATGTTTTGCAGTAAAAAACACTCTTCTGAGGCATTCCCTGTAGAGTTCAAAACAACAGCCAGGAGGCCAGCAGAGGAGAAAAGAGAGACAAAGACATTTGCAGGGTGAAAGAAATCAATGAAGTGAAGCATCTTTGAAGGGGATAGGGGGGAATTACAAAAGCTGTTGCAGATCCATAGCCTTGTGGGACATTTGGTTTTCTTTTGTCAAACACAGATGAAAACAAATGCAAAACGGATCAGGTTGAGTCATGCCTGCATCAAAGTAGGATTAATTAGGAAACCCATTGGGATAAGCAATTTCAATAAGCCTTTAATACAGTGTGTTATTAATTTACAGTTGTTTTTTCCCCCCAAACATTTATTCCTCACCCATGTTACAAAACATATTAATATTATTTATTACTTTTTGATGCATGTTACTCTGGAGAGACAGAAGGGACACAGACATTATGAAATGGGGATGGTAGACTGCATTACCTAATAAGAGACAGAAAGAGCTCCTCTCACTGCAATCTTCTTACAGGTTACAAACCAAGTCACTTTCCCTGATTGCATCACGTACCAGCAGAACACATTCAGACAAAATATGATCACATACATATTTGTAGTTACAAACATAGCTTTATAATTACAGTTGCTTCATAGGCTCACACAAAGGCTTGTGGGATGTGACCTCTAGCTCATACCACCACCACCCAAACCCATCCCACCCCATGATGGGGATTAGAGTTGTTCTCTTCTGTCCCGTAGACAGTGTGGAATTGAATTTCTCTTTTTCATCTATCCACAAATTACTTCAAGATGACCCCTTATTGGCTTAAGAACCTAATTAGACTTGCGGCCTCATTTACCAGAATCACTTGTGCAAGTCTCTTTTTTCAAAGGAAGGTGGGGGTGGGGAGGGGAGGAGAAAAGAGGACTTGATGTATTGAATTTGTCTTTTCATCATAACCAGAATAACATCTCCTACCAGCTGAAAAGTCATTTGAGGGGTTGTTCAATCAGCCGCTAAGACTTGAGAAGAAACCAAACCGATGTAAGAATGGAGATGAGCTAGCGATGGGGGAAAGAATACTACATAGTTCTCCATGGCTGGCACATGTGCACCCAATGAAGCATTAAACCTTAACTTTCCAGATCCCTGCAGGAGCAGGAGGAGAAGAGACAGAGAGGAATAGGCACCAGCAAAGGAAACGTTCATCCCTTGAAGTCACAAGACTGGTTTACATTTAAGTTGTGGTACTTTCTTTCTCTAATGTCTGCTCCTCTTTTGCCATCTGTCCATATCCTTTCATGTCCCCTTCTGTAAAAGATCTGCTGTAGCATTATTCCACCACCATGCAGCTCTGTGTATTAATGTCATCCCACTGCTGTTTGTGGACAAAAAAAAGGTTATCAGCTGACCTTTGATATTGCACCACAGGTGACTGATTAGACTGATTGGTGTTCCTTCTGTATTTAAAATAATTTAAAAAAAAACAACAACAAAACATTCCTTAGTGTTATTTATGAGTGTGTAATCCAGGAAACCTGACCACCAGACTTTCTGAAAAAGCTAAGGATTTCTGAAAATCAGCATAAACTCACGAGGTTTCAATATACATCCTTTGTTGACTTTTCCATCAGTTTTCATTGAAATTACCAAGTGACTTGTTTTGATCCCTTGGTCTGTTGGCTTACTCTCTCTTAGAAGGTCTGTTCTCTGACCATTTGTGCTCTTTGGATTTGGCCTGTTCCCTCTCAGTGGGGCTGCACAATGATCAGATTTGCTGTGGAGCTTCATGGAGTGCTTTCTGAGAACAACCAGGCACTCAGACCCGTCATCCACCTCAAGTCAACCATATCAGTGTATCCGATTCTTCTTAGTCCCTGCAATCTGTCACTATGGGGCCCTTCTAAGCCCCTTCTCAACCATCCCTCACTTGAATTTTGCTGAAAAAATAAAAATAAAGAAGAAATTAAAAAAAAAAGACCTAATAAAAAAATTATATCTTGTGTTTTACCTAAGTGCTTAGTCACTTAGCATACACTATGTCATGATGTAACATAAAATATTATCTCTATACGTGGTGCAGCATTCTGGGGGCCTCTGGTTTTCACTCACCTCTCAAAGTAGTAGTATGGCTAGCCCCACAGGACAAAATGTAAATGTGTCGGAGCTGTGTGGAATCATCACTGTTGCTTCTAGGCATATTAATATGTTCTGTATACAGAGCCACACAATTTAAACATGCTGTTTTCTATTAATACTGAGTAGCATTAATTTTGAAAGCCATGTGTTCTTGGAAATTCTTCAAACAAACATCATTTTACAATATCATGCACTGCTAATCTAGCTATATATGCTAGGTTTGTACAAATACATTTGTACAGATACATTCCTTCATTATTTCATCTTCAGTAATCAAGCCTATCCTGGGAACAGTGGGCACAAGGCAGGAATACACCCTGAATGGGATAGCAGTGCATGACATATGAGTGCACACACATGCAATCACACATGCAACCACACATGCACACATGCACACATAATAACTACCTGTTGCGCCACTGCACATATACAATTTTTAGAGATTTTTTTTCTTACATTTTTTGAGTATTGATTGATCCAAAACACACCTCAATGCTGTGGATGACATATTTTGAGAGGAATGAGAGTGCTCCCTGTAATGCAGTGACCCGTCCAGTCACCTGACCTTAACCTAAGGTTTTAGGAGCAGTTGGATCAAAAGGTTCAAGAGAGGTATCCAGCCAGATCCATAAACACTTTTGAAGTCCTGGGAAGTCCACTGAAAAGTACCTGGTAAAACTGACTGTTTATGTGAAGTAAGTGTGTACAGAAGTTTCAGCTGCTAAGAGGGATTTATATGAATACAGTTAACATTTTTAGCTAATGTTATTGATAGTAGTGCCAGTTTTTTTTTTTTTTTGGTTCAACATCTACATGCATATCCTCTCAAATGTTAAAACCATTTAAAAGTGGACTAATTAAATATATTTAACTAGGAAATAACTTCTTGCTTTTGGAATTTACCCAACGATTTATGTAGACCTAATAGCATCTAACAGCATTTTAATTATTACATTTTATCCTCCACATCTTTGTTCATACCTCCACTGCAACAGCTGCATGCCTTGATTGTATTCTGCCACACTATTACTTTGCTTTGGAAAAGTATCTGCCTAACAAATGAATGTACATGAATAAATAAGCTGTTTGAGAATATTGAGCAAGAAGGCCAGAAAAAGAGGCTTATAGAGAGGCTCTTTGATGTGTGATTTCAAGCGTGTGTATGAATAAGAAAGTGTGTGTGCCTGCTTGTTTACTTACAAGTCCCTACTCAGAGGCCATTCTTGCATGTCTTTCACCATATCTACACTCTGTTAGAGATCAAAGAGGAATATAGTTGTTGGACTCGTCCATTTGCAGTGTAATCACGTTGGTAGGACCTAGCGATGAGTTTGGCTCATTGGGACGATGGATTCGCTCAGCAACTGGGGTGAAATATAGAGCAATGGTGAGTGATACAGAGGGCCAGTGCAGGTGTGAGGGTCACACACATACAGGAGAGAACAGGAGATGCATTTGTGTGGAAAGAGCCAGGTCAATCTGTACTAATTAGCCACCTGTCTGAAGAGAGAAAGAACATGAGAGAAGAGTGGCAGAGAAAACAAGTAGGGCAAAAGCAGAAGCGATGAGCTTGTGACCTTGGTACTTATCAGACTGTGATGTCAAATGAAGGCAGTAGGAATTTAAATGAGTTTCAGTGTGGCCATATTGGGCAAATTGCGAAACCATGAGGTGCACAGTGTGAGTAGCATTTGATTTACCAAATCTGGATTGCAAGCAAAGCACTTTAAACTCACCACAGGCAAGTGCAAATAATTTAAGCTTCTTTTTGAAACTCAGTTTTTATGGACATAGTTTTATGAGGCCTGTCTCCTGCCTAGGGAATCAGCTCTTTAACATTCTGTAGTGACCTCACATACCTCACACACTTTTCTGTTAACTTAAAATTCTCTTGCTTACTCCCGTATGACTATCGCTGAGAGCTCACATAATATTAAGCTGTTGCAATTAGGTACCAGTGACATTTGGTATTTTGTTTTGAACGTTAGCATGTCTTGATGTTCTACCATATTGTCTGGGCTGTCACTGACATTCTTTTTGGCCTAGCACAAGTACGATATTTGGGATACGCTGGGAAAACCGATCCGATTTTTGTCAAAATTGAGTTTTACTGTTGATAATATACTTTCATACTTCAACTTTTAGAAACCATAAATATATTTCACCAGAGACATGTGGAAATGTTTTACTTTTAATCCTGCCTAGGCTTTCTGCAAATATCATGTTGGGTAAGGAGCCAGTTTAACAAACGAGCTAGCAAAAAGTGATCAGTCTGCCTAAAAATGTAAAATCTGGCTAAGTGTCCTTTTCACATTCAATTAATGTTGCACTTTGATCATATTGTTGTATAGTTATATGCCATTGCGAAATGGACATAAGCCTAATCAAGTCAGTTTGTAATCAGATACCACCTGTCAAAATGTCCACATAAAATGTGCTGTATGAAAGGAACTTCAGGCTACATTCAGGCTTCAGACTATTACTGTTATGCATAGATGAAAGACTACTGATAAACACTAATTTGATTTTTAAAAAATTACAGCTTTTGTAATAATGTATATAAAATTGCGATGTGTCAATAGTTTAGAAATGCTTGATGCACTAAGTGAAAAAGCAGCTTCACTGCAGACACAAATTAATTAATTAATGGATGTTTTTAGTTTTAAAACCAGTGGTTGTGCAGGCTGTTTTGGCTCGGGCTACTCTGAGGTGTCACTCAGTAATCTGCCCCTTTCATTCAGTGCAAATGTCACAGTTCACTGAGTGCAAACACAGTGCATAAAGTGCAGACTTAGAGACAGCCTATATGTTATGATTTGCTAATATTATGACTGACTTACCAACTGATGCACAGATCCACCCATCTGAACCAGTCCTGTGGTTTTGGCTAACGTAGCAGGCTCAGCAGTGACCAGAGCATGGTACAGTACAGCGTGGGAAACTGACTACACTACTTTACCAGCGCTTAGCCAGTTGGTAGAAAATAATGCTGAGCTGACACTGAATAAGACCCAAGTCGAGAAATAAGGGGAGGATAGAAGGAAACCCAAAGCCAGCCCCAATATGTGTGTTAGCATTGTCCAGCTAACTTAGTAGGTTTAGGAAGCATGTATGGTATCACACAAGCTGCCTGTGTAGAGGATAGGGTACCCGTAGCTACAACTGTAGTCGCAAGCTGTTATGCAGATAGCTCTATATAGTCCACATGTGATTTGAGACAACAAGAACAAAGGGAAAAATGTCCGTATGCACTGGTACTTATTGTAAATACTACATCAAAAGTCAAACTCTTTTGGAATATCTTGGGACCCTGCAGTAAGATCCTTTATTCTCAAAACTGCTTCAAAAAGAACAGTGCAGCTTTGTTAGTGACACACTGTAAAAAAAAAAAAGGTGCCTGATACAATAATGTGACATACAAGAAAGTGAAACATTAGATACACCATATAATAATTTCACAATTATAAAACTGTGTGCAGTGTGTATACTGTTGGACCTGTGGAGAGGAGGTATATATTCTGAGGTCAGTGGAAATGTGTTTTCCGTCTTTACTTTGGCCTGGCCCGTTGGCGTGATGCTGATGGGTTCTTGACAGATGACAAAAAAGGATTCTCACCACATATTCAGTATTCCACCCCCATCTCCCCTCCCTTTCTCCATTTCTCTCTTTCTGTCCTTGATTGGCACAAAAATGTGGATTAAATTGTCTCTGGCCTAAGGGGTTCAGCAAGTGCCAATTGTCAGAGTTTGCAAGCACATGAAATTCCTGTGCTTACAAACCCTGACTATATAACTCCAGTGCATGATAATTTATGAAAACTAAATAAATATTTAAATAAGAAACCAAACTTGCCTCATTGCAACAACAGACCTTGTCCAAATTGAAGTGAATGGGAAGCACACAGTGGATTTATTTTTCTAATCAATCTCTTACTTTGTAGCTACATTTTAAAAATGGCTAAAACAATAACCTAACAGGACATAAAGAGTGTGAGCAGATTGCCTTCAGGCTTCTTTGAATATTTAGGCAAATATTCCAAAATATTTTTGGCTTGTATCTGTCA
Source organism: Pangasius sanitwongsei (assembly GCA_037576675.1). Classification (NCBI taxonomy): domain Eukaryota; kingdom Metazoa; phylum Chordata; class Actinopteri; order Siluriformes; family Pangasiidae; genus Pangasius; species Pangasius sanitwongsei. The sequence goes on along the minus strand of CM075006.1, from coordinate 13,879,858 downwards.
TGGTTGTGAATGCAGTATTTGTTAATGTGTTTGGTTAGTGCCATTGAAGTAAATGATGTATGCTTCCTTATGGTCACACTGGACTCCTGCTGATAGATGTGGTGTTGGTTTGGTGGCAATGTAGTTCAAGTTTGGCCTCTCATACTGTCTGTGGCCTGCCTCTGGACATTTAGATATTTTTGTTCTTGTCTCAAGCAGAGGATTGCCCAAAACCTAAAACAACTTTTAAAAGAAACTTTTTTTAAGTTAAAAAAATAAATTATTTTTTTTGTCCAAAGCTCTTATTGTAACCTCAGCTGAAGCCTGTACATTTGGTCCTGCTTTAGACCTGTTTCTGGTCTATTGCACTGCAGAAATGTGTCTGTGAAATTAACTTCCATTGGTTTTGTTGTATACCTAACCACATAACTTCTGTAGCTTCTGGGTTTGGGAAAATTTGGAGATTTAAAATAAAACATGAGACTCCAGATTAGTTAAGTTATGATTCATATCAATATTGTATGTGCAGGAATACCTTACATTTCAGTCTGAGCCACCCCATTCATTCATTCATTCATTCATACATCCTTGAGGTGTCTCCCGGACAGTGAAGAGGACGTAGGGGAGGAGAAGGTTCCAGTTCCTCCCCTACTCGTCTACCACCCTCTGGAGCATCCAATTAATATTACATATTCAGTGTTAATCAGGTGCTCAGTAGAGTTGCTCTTTTTCTTTGGTTAAATGTCAAAAGGCATTCTAGTGGTCAGTAAGTGCTTTATACTGGTCAGAGTTGATCCAGAGCCTATCCCAGGAGCACGGGAATACACTCTGTCACACCTAAGGGCAATGAATTAAGGAAAGGATGGTGTGGCTCAGATGAAGGCTCGGAAAACATTGGAAATAATCTTATCTGAATTGCAAGGTAGTCCTTTTGTCTGTACATACACTCTTGGTGTGAATCGTAGCTTATCTGATCTGCAGGTCTCATTAAAAAAATCTTTCAAAATGCGGATACAGGAAGAACATGCAAAACTTTTCACAGACAGTAAGCTGAGCTCAGGACTGGATGCTACTCATTGCGCCACCTTGCTGCCTGTTAATTATAAATCATGAGACTCCAAGTAACATCTCACCTGTATATATTGTATGTTATAGATTATAGTGCATATACATGTAAAACTAATGCAAGAGTGAACCAAAGGTTGTTGTGAATAAGAGATCAATGAAAGTATAAAAGAGGTTACATATCATTTTTTTCCCACCCTATCAGCACTTCATTAACAGTGGTGTGTGTGTATGTGTGTGTGTGTGTTGGGTGGTGTATGTAATGTGAGTGTGCATGTGTATGTATGCTTGTTCAGTTTTAATTCTGCTCCCATGGGAAGACTTGTGTGGGTCAGTGATAGGTTACTAGATTAACCATGTCCTCTATGGCACTCCATTAGCAGATTTGTTTGTGTGTGTGTATGTGTGTGTGTGTGTGTGTGTGTGTGTGCATATCAGGGTCAGTGATAGGCCATGTATTTACCAGCAGACCATTACAGTGACTCAAAAGCAAGTCACTTGAGACCCACACGTTTTCTTTTTCATCATATTTCCTTTAATTAAATAAGACATGATGCATGCAGATGTGTGTATTGCACATTACTGATACAGAAACAGAAAGAAGCTCACAGCTGTTTTTCTTCTTTAGGTTTGTTTTATGAAATGTCATTATTCGTCTACAGTCAGTTCAATTATATTAATGGGCTGTGCTGTTGAACTTGTGCTGAACGTTTTAACTGTGCTGCCACCAACCTTGCTGCGCCAGTAAATCTGACAGAAAATTTGTTTGTCCTTTGACCTGTGGGCGTCCCTCGTGAGCCTTGTACAGACGGGTTCTGCAAAAACTATCACAGGGGAGGTGGTCTGTGTGTGTATGTGCGTCTCTACTGGGGCATGTAGAAAAGTCGAGGTGTGTGTTATGGGGGTGAGGACTAATGAGTGGCTCAGGCTGTTCGACTATGGCTGTAAATCCACCCCCCACATATTTTCTCTCCCCCCTGTGCTCTGTCTATCTCTCTCTCTCCCTCTCACTCACACACACACACACATACACACACTGCCACCATCTCCTGGCAGAGTTTCACAGGGCTCTCTACACTGAAATAATGACCCACGCTCTCACAGTAAATACGTTCCAGCTCTGTTGTGGTATGTTTTTGCACTTTTCACCCTGTTCTCGTTAGACAAAAAAGAGCAAGCAGCAGAGAGGAGAATGAGGGGAAGAGGGGGAGTAGCAGATTTAGAGGGGTGAAGAAGGTGAATTTATTAAACCCCAGAAGTGTGGTTTTGGTGTGGAGTAATGACCAAGCTTTAATGACAGTGCTGGGGTCTGCGGGGTTGCAGAGGGGCCCTCTGTCAGTCTGTTTGATTGTGTAAGCATGGTAATTGGCCCAGTTAAAGCGACTGACCTGTGATCAGTGCCTGTGTGTCAGGCTAGAGGGCATGGTTATATTGCCATAGGAAGTGAGTTTATAGGTTGTGCCAGCGGTTAGCGTCTTTTCATACACCGGGCTGATGGGGCCTGATGCTGTGGGAAGACTCGTGATATGCTGAGTACAGAATGTAGCACTGGCTGTAGCAGGCTAGGGTACTTTGACCTCATGACCCCAGTGTAAAAGATTCCCACAGTGATTAGGAAAACCATAGAGTTTACTGTAATGGGAAGCTATGTGTTTACCCTATTAGAAGCAGAAGAATTTCCTTTCCTTCTCTCACCTTTCACCTGTGGCAAGGTTAGGATTGCATTTTGAATTTATATGGTCCTCTCGTTGCTTCTCTCCTCTATTCCTGTCACTTTTTAATAAAAAAAAAATAATTGTTGTTGTTTTTATAGTACCTCATTATATAGAGATGATTGGTGGCATACAAATAGTTTCCAAGAAATATGAAAGCTAATGCATGCATGCTGCATGATTCTGAAGGTATAGTATAATATATGATCATATTATATAGATATAATTGTATAATTTTAGAAACTTAGAATACACAGCTGGATACAAGTGGGTATGCTGCTTAGGCTGTGTGAGGAAGACCTAATGAGTAGGCTAGCCCACATGTTGGCTTCCTGCCACAATATGACTCTTACTGTAATACACCCCCACATCTTTTTTTTTTTACACACAACCATTTCACTTTCACTCCATCCTGTGTAACTGTTTGAAGTTTATTGCCTATTATTAAAATAATTGCTGAATATGGCAACCTGTAACACAGTGTGTGAGAGGAGGTGTAAAACGTAGGAAACGTTTGACAGAGACATTCACTCTATTATTATGCGAACACCTCTGCAGAGAACATATAGGGAACTTAAATAAAATATACATCATTTGTTTTCAATAAGGCTTTTTAGGTGTGATTTATTAATGCAATATTTTGTGACAGATCTCAGACACTTTGGATGATGCCACTGACAGTAGAGCTCGATCATACCTACCTTGTGGACAGTAATGCAGTAATCTCCAAACAAATGCAAAAAGAACATTAAATATTAATCTGCTTTGCTCTTAATATAATCCACTCTTTTATATGTTTATTAGCAGCAATAAAAGCCATGCAACACTTTCATGTAATGGACACTGCACTGATTTGCTCTGATAGTGACAAGAAGAAAAATGGACTTAACAAATGTCTTCTGGTTCTGATGGCAAATAAAGATTTCAGATTTCCTTTTCAATGTCAGGTAGTGGTGTCTGATGGGTATTATGGGAATTTCAGAGACACACCCTAGTGAACCATCATTGCACTTCCAGGAGCCTGTGTGCAATGTGAATAGTAAAACTTTGCCTTTCAACCGCCCTTAACCTCAAATTTGTCAAACGTGTATCATTTTTGACAGACAATAACACCATTTCTCAGCTCATTTGAGAATGGATGTGCTTGGTTAGTCAGGGGCTATGGTATCCAACAAACACACACACATACAGTCATAGTGAATATGTGTGTCCCAGCAGCAAAAACTGGACCGGAGACTGACCACAAGCTGCATAAAACCACTGAACCACTGACCGGGTCAAGCATCCACCCTCTGGTCCTGATGGATCTAACAGTTTAACATCAGCCAGGTCTGCTCTGCTAAGCGACTCTCACTGACATTGCAGTATGGGCCACAGTGTTGCACTTTGTAGCATCTTGCCTTTCCATTGCTTTTGAGTTTTTCTTTTGCATCTTACATCTTTGAATAAGGCTACTGATTTAATTTGGCATAAGTACCTGAGAAGAGGATACAAAGTCCAAACTGTAATCCCATGTACATTTATTTCTCTCTCTCTCTCTCTCTCTCTCTCTCAGCTTAAATTTCCTGACAAGGTTATGTAATTCTATCACTGAGCATTTCATTGAGACAGAAACACAAATTACTCCTTCTACATTGCCATAATATCCACAGTCTCCAGTCTTTGTCCTTGCTGTGCCAATTGTAGAAAGAAGAATGTGAGTCACTGAGCAAAGTGCCCAACCACAGTTTGGGCAGGCAGATCTAGCTGCTTGTTTGGGGCTATGTGTCTTCTCATAAGGGAAGTTGAGTGTGGTATTATGTTGTTTTCTGCTTCCTGTGACTCAGGGCTGTTATCCTAGTGTGGTCCACTTTCTCCCTGCTGTAAGCTAACTTCATGTCACAAACAACGTCTTCCCCAGCTCATCGGAAACCAATGGCAAGAGATAGTGGGCAGAATGACTAACATGCGATTAGGTGTGTTCTTTTTAGCATTTATGTGAGGCATGAAGTAAAAAAAATATGTCAGACTAATATGGATGTCTGGATTTCAATTTAATCTCATTCTCAAAAATTAAATTAGAAGGAAATAAATATCTAATAACATACAAAATGTTGACTGACAAGGTTCGTCTTGCCAGAAGTGACCAGTTCATATAAAGGAGTTACCCAAACACTCTATGATGGGATGTTTATGGTAAGATTAGCGTCCATCCCTCTCTTCCCCTTTTTCCTGCTTTAACTTTTAGTGCACCCCAAACCTTACCAATAATCCATCCACAACATGGGGTACTGTATTCCACCAGTCATATATCTTCCTGCCTCTTTAGCCACCGTCTTGGCAAAAAAAACAGCAATGCCTCACTTCCCTGACTGTACATCTGAGTGAATTTTGCCCTATCTATAACTACAGCATAAGCCCCCCTCAATTTCTGATGGTGATTCTACACCCACATGCTCAAATTCAATTGTTCTACCATTCTGTAGTCCAAAGATCATCTACCAGGAATGGAATACCCAACAATCCTCTTCCAGTTGGGGGGCAGAAGTGGTGTAAACATTCAGCCTGCAGATGTATGTACGGGTTGTGGACAACAACATCTGAGTACACCAAAATGACAAAATGACCCCTTAAGCAATGCTGCATCTGTCATTGAAAAGTGGTGGGCTCATTACAAAGCCTAAATGCCATCATTTGGAACTTGAATCAACCTAGAGGCATGATAAATATAGTTTAATGTCAGTCACTATGGTGGATAGCCACCTGCCAATCCACTGGCAAAGTTAAGGACACTGAACCAGATCATGTAAAAAAAAAAAAACACTATAAGCATTAATAAAGCACTGATAAATAATTAGCAAATAAGTACATGTCATTGTATTTATTTGAAAGTGCCAATATCTTTACACTATTGCTTGCTCAATTCCGTATGGGAGCAGGTTTACATCAAAACTTAAGGACTCACTTCCATACAGGACTACATCAATCACACTCACTTTAACAATACCTTCCTACTTCACTGTTAAAGTATAGTTCTGTTTTTCCATCAAAATCTCTTCTTATTCCACAGTCCCCATATTCTGACACCCAGAGGCTGACCAGAACATAAATAAACACTTCCAGCCCTAGCTAGAGAAATACTAAACCTTGCTTCTGCCCCACAAGGAAGGTTTACTATCCTCCCCATTAAATCAGAGTCACTGAGTAAGAGAGATGAAGGAAAGGAAAAGAGAGATGAGGTGAAGAAGTCAGAACACATCAGTGGTCCTGAGAGACTCACATTTCGACTCATGTTGCAAATAGGGATGTTATAGCCTCCTTAAGAATAGACGTAAGAGCTACCCTAGAGTGACAAACGTTGTTGACTTTCCACAAAAGAGTAAAGCTTAAAAAGCTTATTTTCTTGAAAAACAATCTAATAGTCACAGGTAATAGTTGCCATTCCACCTACTGGCATGTATTGGGGAGGTGGGAGGAAACCAACACAGACATGGGAGAACATGTGGAACTCTACACAGACAGTAACCTGAGCTCAGGGTGGAAGTAGGGATCCTGGACCTGTGAGGAGGCAACACTACATCCTGCACCACTGTGCCATTTTTATTGGATATCATGCCTTTTTCTTTTTAAACAACATATCTTGTTATAGTGGCTATATAGAGGCTTGGTTCTTCTCTTTCCACTATGATGTGCTGCACATGTTTCTACATAACCACTTCATCAGGAGCACTCATGCATTACATGATATACAGTCTAATTTGTTTGTTTGATATAAAGAGCCCCCGAAAAGTCTGAAGCAGCCCAGTGTGTACATAGGATATGATATTGATACTATCACAAAACATCATTAATCCAAAAGACAATGACAAAGATAGATTTTGTCCTTTTTTTATATACATAAAACCAGATGGAATAATGCCCCCATGAGGAATAGTTCCAAAAGAAGAAAAGAAGATATCCTGAGCAAGAAACTTATTCATAACTAACATAAGTAACTCATAATTCATTATCCATCACATTTGTAGATTTAATATTGAAACCCAAACATGCTCACAGCACACAGATGAGCTCCTTAATGAACAAATAAGAACACACAACTGGAGGGTTAACCCAAATAGGATAGTCATCATAATGAAGGAAAGCACAACTATGTCTTCTACAAGTATATATTTGGAATCCATTTAACAGAATAAACATTTAGTAATATTTATTCTGTGGAATTTAACTGTTCAATTTATGACTCCCCTAATTTATTGCTGAGGCAGAATAAAGGTTGAGTAACAAGTGGATGTTGTTATGAAAATTTTTACTAATTTTCACTTAATGCAGTAAGCAGCTGTTTCCCTGAATCACTCCATGGAAGCACTCTCTCTGTGATGTCTCCTATTTCCTCTTTGCTGTACCACATACTGTATTTCTTGAATCACAGTTGCCAACTACCATGGACAGTGGAGACCCCGGTGATGGACACTGCCTTTAAATTTAAACTCCATGGGGTGCTAAAGCCTTCTGGATGTGTGCTTTGGATATCAGGCTGTGTTTGACTTCAAAACCTACACTATCTTTTTTCTGCAGGACAGAAGCCTGGCAGGCATGGCTGCTGCTTCAGAGTAAACTGAGAGAAAATATTGAGCCTGGAATTTGACCAGTGCAAGGAGGCCTGAAAGAACAGAGCACCAGTAGCGAAGTTATACAGTATATCCAAGATGGCACTATTCAAGGAACTTGTATCAGAGAGCACAATGTTTGTGATTAGCTCTTGAGTAACACCCTTCTTCACTTCATGCGGTTATTGAAAATGTTGTTAATGTTTTTTCCTAACAGAGGAAGACAAAATCAAATTAGGATTTTCTCTCATAGACACAAATTTAAAAAGGAACCAATTCATACTTTCTTTAAAGACTTTCTTTCTTTGGTTTTCTCATTCAGGCACCTTAAAGTTGATGATTTGTAATATTTCCCTTCATACATCTTCATCATCCTTGCTGCCTTTAGACCACCACTTCACTAATCTCCCTGTGGAGGAAAAGAGCTGGCTGTTAACTCTTGCAGCCTTATTCACTGTTCATTGAACTCCACAAGGCTTTGCAAGAGCTGTTGCACGCTAGCCGCAAACGTGATAATTTACAGCAAGTGTTAGTGAGACCTTCTGAGGGGTTTGGCAGTGGAGAGGCTCCCTTCTCTCCTTCCTTTACTCTTTAAGAGGTTACACATTACTTTGCTCATGAAAAACGTGGTGATCTGTGACCCATTCTTGATCTTTGACTCTTTCTTTGCTAAGTTCACCTGTTTATGAGTTCCTCTGCCCCCAGGTTCACCTCAGATCTGATATCGACAGGCTTGAGCCACACAGAAAATGAGTGTGTTTAAAAAATGAGAACAATACATATTTCATGAAAATGTGACCCATGTGTGTATCTAACAGTGCAAATCTGTTCTTCTGTTTCATAATTTGTATGGGGGTTGCTAGCTGATATGTGTATTTATATGTATGAGTATTTGTGTGTAACCTCAAATCCCATCAAAAATATATATGAGTTTCTTAGCTCTTAAAATGAGGTTAATCCAGTCCAGTGGCCTGGCTATGAATGTCACAATCGTGTAGAGAGTTTAAGGAGATATTGGCTGTTCCAGGTGGGAATCTCCTTTCCTCCACTGATACTGCTTATGTCGCCTCAGTTGCTTCTTTTTCCACTGAAGGGTTACTGAAGGGTTGCGCATGAGTGATAACCCTTCCCCTAACGTACATTCTCAGTGTCACACCTCATTATTGACCTGCAGAAATACTTCCTGATATGTGCTGGCCCCCAGCATGCAGTCCTTCTGTAAGGCCTGGATTCTCATCTACTGGCCCCATGGATCCCAAGCATTGGAAACAGAGGGAAACAACACTTTATACCATAATGAAATACAAACATTGCAGGGCCGCAGAGAGGAGCAGCCCTGCGGGAGCTGAACTCTTAACCCACACGCCCTATGGCTCAGCCTGTCACCCTCAATGACGGCTCTAGTTGCTTTAGATTCCATAAAAGCTACAGGGCCTCACAGCTGAGCGGCACCACCACGATAGGTTCTGAAAGCTATACTGTTGCTAATACTAGCAAAATGTTTGTAGAGGTTGTGATTCACACATGTAAGCAATACATTTTGCTCTGGCTTGTTTTGGATTGGGTGCATATCTGCACTTTTGTCACTTTAGAGAAATTCCTGGTATTCATACATTTGTAGTCATATGTCATAGCAGTAACAAAACAGGCCCTGGTCAAGAAATTTAAATTATTCAGTTTGTCCAAGACTATCCTCAGTCTCTTTGGAAGGAAGTAAATTGTTTCCCAATCATGGATATTCTACTCATATTAGTTTCACTTGTAAATATGCTGAAATGTTTGCTGTTGGTTGTTGAGTATGGCTAAAATCACATGTACAAGCTACTATGGTTTGATTTCATGGGTATCTATGCATTCATGTTCCTAGTGGCTTAGGTAAGATGAGCATATATGAGAACAGATACATATTGCAGTACATTTTGCTCTAGCTTGTTAGCCAAGAACTAAAAAAAAACATAATAATGCTGCAACCTAATAGTTTATTAGCTATATCTAGCATAGAGAGCAAGTTTAGTCCAAGTGTCTCATTTAACACAAAGCCTTTTTCTTTTGCTTTTTTTTTTAATTCATGCACCTTTAAGGACTTGTGCAGAAGGGTTTTTTTTTTTTTTTTTTACCTACATCACCAAAGTGCAGGGTTTAGAGCAAATATTTGAGACAGGGCCAGCATCAGCTTTCAACTTGTTCTAGACTTTAACACTCGTAACCATAGTAACATCATCCAAGAAATACTTAAATGCTTTCTTTGCTGTCCATGATTTATTCTAAATAGAGTAAATCTTTCATAGGCTATCTGGGTTTCATATGGACCAGCTATTCTCTTTATTCTGATACCTGCATTTCACAAACTCCCACAAAGGGAAAAAACTTATTGTGTGTTAGCTATATAATCCTGCATTAAATGTCTACAAGGCTTTAAAATAGTGATGTGTATGCAATAACATATAAATCTTCACTGCTGAATTTGAGGGTTGGTTTTCTATAAACTGTATTGTTAACAAAGTTAATAAAGTTAGGAAAACACTGCCATGATTTATAACCGTGAATAGTTATTAAGTGTAGTGATCATATTTACAACTTAAGCATGCACTTGCACAAATGATGAAAGACTTTAAAATATGTTTCTTTGGAATGTACTTTGTATGTGTTGATATAAAATCATGGAAGAAGTGAATTATAACAGCCATATCATAATTTATGAAATACTTGAATGTGGCACAGTGGTGGAGCAGATATCATTGCCTCCCCACAGCTCCAGCACTGAAAAAAATCCCATCTTAGCAAGTGAAAATATCTTGAATATAGTAAAAAAAAAAATAAAATTGTATTTCCTATTGTAAGATTACAATAAACCAAATGTCCAAATATGACATTACTAAATCTATTTCTAGACATATGTACTAATTTCAAGTTGTAATTTTTTAAATTCTATTAGCATATAACTTTGCTTCTTTCTAGAAATAAAAGTTTAAAATTAGCTAAATTATCTGTCAATAGAACAAGACTATTTCAAGCCTGAAATTAGTAGAACATGCCTAGAAATATAATAATCTTATTAAACCTATTTGGTTTATTGTAATATTATTAATTTGACTATATTCAAGATATTTTCACTTACTAATATATAATTTTTGCACTGAGGGTCCCCAGTTTGATCCTGATCTAAGGTTACTGTCTCCCAAAAACATGCATGTAGGCAGAGTGGTTATGCTAAATTGATGTGAATGAGTGGGTGAATCTGTGTGCATGGTGCCCTGTGATGGACTGGTGTCCCATCCAGCATATGTTCCCACCTATCTCCCAGTGTTGCTAGGATAGGCTCTGGATCCCCACTGACCCTGACCAGGACAAAGCACTTATTGAAGATGAATGAATGAATGAATGAATGAATGAAATACTTGAGTTATAATATTCACACTAAAAAGGAAGGATCAGTGCTCTTTCTTTGCTGTGTGGATTACTGCATGTCAGACTGCTGAATGCAGACATGTGGCCCAACAGTAAACGGGTTGTTGGACTTCAGAAAGTTCTGCTTTGAGGTAATGTGGTTAACCAAAATAACTGATCTCTGGGCCCTGGCACTCCAGAAAGACAGAGAAAAACTCAACCATAAGTAAAAGGCTGGCATTTGTAAAAGTACTACTTTGAAGTGTTTTAAATGCGAGACCTCTAAAATTTAGGCCTTCAAACTCCAGTGACCTGGAATCATATACCTTTGCCTTTGGCAGTGCCAAAATATATAACATAAAACATTTATACCCATTTGAGTCATAGGCATCTATACATCTTTCTAATGTCTCTTTTTCCCTTTCTTTCTTTCTTTCTTTCTTTCTTTCTTAAATCTTTCTTAAATCAGTGAGTGAGGAAGTAAGAGAAGAGGTAGAAAAGAAGGTGTTTAAGTACATGTGCACCATGGCTCTCTTTGCATGTTTCCAAAGAGCCGTCAACAATGATCAGCATCCTCCAGGCAAGTTTCCAGAAGTTTCCCTGGACCCAGAAGCACCCCGCAGGGAGCCTGTCTACAGAGAGTAAGAGAGAACCTGTGTGTGTGTGTGTGTAAGTGAGTCAGAGAGAGAGGAGGAAAGACCAGAGGGGATACAGAGATGCATACTATTTACCAAGCCCCAATATATCAAATTTACAATCCTGAAAAGGGAGCCTTCACCAGTAGACACAATGTAACTTAAAGAGTGTATTTGAGATAATTAGCTGATTTGGATGGCGTGCTTTCATGCGTCTACATTCACTGATTCCCGCTGTTGTGAAACACAGAATACCAAACCATAACATTCCATAGCTAGCTGATAGAAACCAGGGGATGACTGGAGTCTGGGGGAAGCGTATGTCCTCCATGTCTGAGATTTTGGCTGCTGCTGGCCAATCCCCACCTGGTCAGTCCTCAGTGTTTGGGTGTCTCTGTAGAACATGTGTTTTCCACTGATGGCCAAGAGGTTGAAATGTGAACCTACTTGTTCTTTTTTTTCTTTCCTCCTTCTCTCTCTCTCTCTCTCTCTCTCTGTCTCACTCCATTCCTTCTTCTTTCTGTCTCTACCCTCTACATCTGTAATTATACAGTAAAATAAACAGTAACCAAAGCCGCCACATCACTCAACAACAGTGCAAGTGACAAAGACATTCCCTCCTTGGCTTTGAGGGTCAGAATGAAATGTTCAAATTCCCTAACAGCAGTCACTCCCTTCTGGAAAGGATCATCTTAAAAATATATATGCCTTTATACATATATTTCATTTCTGTTAATTTTTTTATGAATGATTCCTACCAAATGCCCAAAGTTACCCAAAATATCATGCTTACCCAGACATGACCTATGATGTCATACATGTCTTCTCTAATGGTTGACAAACAGCAGGGTATTAACCAGGAAACCACTGTATAATACAACAAGGTCCAAGTCAGAGTTGTTGTTGTTTTCATGCTTTCCTGGTTTACATAGCAAACTGCACAACATACATCACTGCTCAGTTTTGTCCACTTACTTTGTCTCAGGCCTCAATGTTCCTCAACTTACAATATGTTGGCTAATTCCATATTTCTAACCAGTGCTATTTGAAGAAACAGTTGATGTTTTTAGGCCATGCATTCCCGCTGTTTACACAGCCTGTCCTGAATGAAAACACACCAAAAAAAGAATAATTTTGCTGGTTTTGTGTCCTAACATAGCAGCACCCATAATGTCTAGACTGGAAGAGGAAAAAAAAAAAAAAAAAGCATATGCCTAACATCATATTATGGCATCACCAAAGTTTTGTTTGCCCCTATTTGAGTGGTTATGTGGGTTTGTTGTATTATTGGCTCCTTATTATATCAGTGGTTGTCTCTCTGAAGAATTTATGTAAGGCCCTGTTCTTACTCCAGAAGCAGTTACATGCTCTTGGCCTCGCCAACTACAGCACATGTTTGACGTAAAGAACAGAACCCATTCTGATGATGTCTGCTGCAGAAGATCTTTCAAACATCTAATATTGTATCAGTATTCTGTCTGTCTCTTTATTTTTCTTGATTTCTCTACAGACATATCCATACTGAGTGTCATTACACTTAGACATGGATGACCTGACAGTGACTCATCACTTAAAGGAAAAATCCACCCTGAAACACATTAAATATGTTTATATTGAAATATTAGTGGTGTGTTTAGCAATTCTGGTGTTGATTTGTGGGTTGATGCTGTATTTCCATTATTCCTTTGAGAAGTTAGTGGTTGTGTGCCACTCTGACATCACAGCGGGACCTTGCTAGTGCAGTTACAATGGCATTTAAGAGGACCTTTAAAAATGAGGGATAAAAGTCAGGTTTTGCTATTAGCTCCTAAAACAAAAGCGCTTCTTCTCTAACTCATCATTTTCCAATGAATTTCAATGTCTAATTAATGAGAAATTCAATGTAGATGTAGTGGGGCAGCAAATGTTGGTCTCAAGGTTCCAGCATGCAGTCAAGTTATACGGTACAGAGACTCAACTCGGCTAGTTAGTGATTAATGAGATCTACATGCACGGTGGTGTTAATCTTGGTATTGGCATAACAGTTGAAGTTTTGGAACCTGATCTGTTTGAGCAGAGTGTACACATGAGGAGGTGTGAGGGGTGAACAGACTAAAGGACTGCTATTGCACTGGTCTCTTTATGTAGAGATAGAAGCAAGGGCTAATTTCCATTGGCGCAGTATCTGGTAGTCAGGTAGCTTAATGACATTGAGCTTCATATATCAAGTTGGATAGAAATGGATTTATGCTTCAGTCATTAGTATGAGCATTTACACAAGAAATCTGATATTCATGAAATCCAGAAAATCTTTCGTATCCTTCTCATGCTCCTGACTGTGTGTAAATTTACACATAAGAAGACTAATTCATGTAAACCTTAACTTGATTGACTTCAAATCATACAATTAGCACTGATTACTGCACTTTTATATATGGAATATACTGTCAAATTTAAATTGCTTAATTTTATTATGTTTACAGCATTTAGCATACGATCTTATAGAAGAGCTTTGGAGTCTCTGTCAAAAACATGCCCTCATGCTAGTTCACTAGGTCTGGGACTAAGAATACTAATGAGAGCATTTTGTGAAAACCAGTCGTTTTAGTATATTATTGGCATTAATTAAAGAATATAAAAATTAAAGAAAGTGAGCCATAAATTAAGACAAATAAAACTAATCATTCACAATTATGAAAAAAGAAATGCTGTGGTATAAACAGAGGATGTGCTGTGAACAAATATCTCAGGTGATGAAAGATTGAGCACTCGCTTATTATTATTAATATTATATATTACTAAATATTTTAATTAGCATAGTAGTGAGTCAAAATATTCCATTTCTGTTTTCAGGCTTTACCCTGATTGATCATTTCATGCTCCCAGTTTTGTGGGCATCACTACATGCAATTGAGCTGTGCCTTGTATGTGCTTGGTAATTTACGAGTGATTGGCATTCATTAACATTCACACAAATACGAAGAAAATCAGCATTTCCGAAACTTTTGTAAATCTGGTGGATATTTTTAGTTTGGTTTGGCTTACATAAAAACATTTACACATGACTTTAATAAAAATTTGCTAGAAGAGCAATTGTGTGTAATGTAGGTAATATAGACCATGTCGATTAAAGACGTTTAAACTAAAAAAGTCAACAAAAGAAATCTTAGACAGGATTGAAGATCACTTGTTATTTCTAAAGGTTAATATGCAAGTCATTGAGAGTGGATTTCTCCTTTATGGGAACATGAAAATTTTGTTTGACCTCTAGTGTTTCATTAAAGAAAATGAACAGAAGGTGCTCCTCATATCAGTGTAATCCTGTAGAATCAATAGAAATGAAGAATTGCTTGCATGTGTGCAGGATTGAACACATAGAATATACTAACATGACTAAGAATTCTCTCAGTTTAACGTCTCATCACTTGCTTCTCCCTCCCATCTCTCTCCTGTTGTCTTCTTCTGTTGGTGAACGAGCCCAGACATCAGCCGTATCACCCCATATTTCTTGTTCTGTCAGTATCTCTCTCCGTCCTCTTTTCCTCAAACTTGTCAACACTGGAAACTAGATCCAAATACATATAGGCAAAGTTCTGTATCAAAAAGCAAATGCACCCCCCCCCCCCCCCCCAAACACACACACAATTGTCAGGATTATTTCAAAAGTAGTTGCATATTTTCAACGTTTTGTTGACCGATGGGGTGGTGTGTGATGGGTGAAATGTTTCACCATGGCTGAAAGCTCTCGCTGGCCCCCATACAGTGAGTAGATGAGGTGTGTTGACCACATGTGAAAATGACCTGCTAAATTAAAACAGATACACAAGAAAAAAATATAAGCAAGGAGATGCAACACAGAGCAAGGTTGTAGGGTTAAAAAAAAAGCAGTCAGTGTTGATAGAGATAACATTCACTTTGTATTGTTGAAAATATACATAATGCACCACATACCAAATACGAAATAGCTGTGAGAAATAATAAAAAATCAATGTATGTCCCACAGGGCAAAATATATATCAGACACTAAGAAGAGTCCATGTTCTCAATGGCCTCAAGTCTAAAGTAAATAAGTAAATAAATATATAATAGGGAAACCACAGTTAAATAATCCTACTGTCTCCTTTTCCCAGTAGCCAAATTCAATTTAACCCACATTCTTTTGATGGATTGGCTGAAGCTACTCTTTCCAGTGCAAAAGCCATGGAAAATCTTTTCAACATCATAGGAGGAATACTACATCATGAAAAAGCAAGACTGCTGTTATTCTACAGGGAGAATAAAATGTGTGGAGAAATACAATATTATAGGCCTGACCTTTGCCAAACCTTTCTAGTATCTTTGAGGTGGAAGGTTAAAGTAGATACTTAAAGTAGAAAGGCTGAATAGAACTCTAGTAGACCCCAAGAGCACAGGGACTTCCGAAGTCTGGCTTGCCTGACATGGAGACACTTTTCCAGGAGGAA
This sequence comes from Pangasius sanitwongsei, assembly GCA_037576675.1. Classification (NCBI taxonomy): domain Eukaryota; kingdom Metazoa; phylum Chordata; class Actinopteri; order Siluriformes; family Pangasiidae; genus Pangasius; species Pangasius sanitwongsei. The sequence goes on along the minus strand of CM075006.1, from coordinate 13,864,052 downwards.
AGCCTTTGCCAGGCTGCTGGCTCCGGTGCTCTGGGCAGCCGCCACAGTGGTTTGTGGTGTAGTGCCATGGCAGTGAAAGTGCCGTGAGGGCTCCCACTCTTGCATACTTTATGGTCAGACTGAAACATTACAGCCCAGAGAACCTTGCCCAGCATTGCCAGACGGCCGAGATGAGATCACTACTGAAAACATGCTAGCACTAACACCCGCTAAGTGCCCTGTTTGCGAACCTTTATGAACGAGTGACAGCATGGAACACAGCAAGCGTTTGTGTGCTGGAGTGAGATGTTGAGCACTGATGTTCAATAAAAGGGGATCTAACTTGTCAATGTGATTATTTATGTTATGAATTTGCCTTTACCACAGTAAAACTTGAGGTCAGGTGACTATGATCTGTCGTCAGCCTTTTAGATTATCACCATCCCTCAGTACCTTCTTTCTCACGGAACGCTTCTTCATGCTGTCTGGCATATGAATGTTGGAGCATTTTTTTCTGTGAATTTAACTGTGATCTGCAAATGATTTGCCAACTGGAGTTAGAGCCACATTAACTCTTCTCGAGTTTTACTGTAGAAATGCATGATGATTCATTATGCCAAGTTTTTTCCCTTTTAAACAGAAAGCCCAATGTGTCTATAAACAGTACAAATACATTGTATATTTTAGTTGGTGTGATCTAGTAGACATTATGTAGCTGTAAAGACTCAGATATTAGTCTGCTTGTTGAAGTGATTGTTGATTAGGGTTTATTGTGGCATCTAAAGTTTATAAGGCCTCTCAAAAGTTGGGCCTTGGCAGCAATGTTGTGTGCCAAAGTCTAATCTCTTGTGGTTGGATCATATAATCAGTCAGATCACCATCTGGTTCTCGGTTAACCTCAGAGTTGAATATTCAGTGCTTGAGATTGCAATACTGTAAACAGTTGCCCTCAAATGCATGGAGTCCGAACTTGACACTTTGGTGACATTCAGCCGCTGGTCCTGAGCCATGCGCACACACACACACACACAGAGAGAGAGAGAGAGAGAGAGAGAGAGAGAGAGAGAGGGAGAAAGGGGAGACAGGAGGATCATACCTTGCTACTGTTGTATTTTGTGTGTGTGTGTGTTTGTGTGTGTATGTCTCTATGTGTTTTCCTTGGATGATGACCAGTGTTCAGTCTCCAGTCTCCACCCACTGCAATGTAAAACAGAAGGCTTAGATGGGCTATAGTTGGATACAGCTGTTGCACAACAGCTCCATTGGTCAGCATATAAAAGGGCATGTGTGTTTGTGTAAGTGTGAATTTCAGAGCGTCTGTGCATTACTGTGCATTAATTATGCAGTGCTCCTTGATCAACCCAGTGCAGTGGAGTGAGTGTCCGAAAGCAGACAGAGCAACAGACAGGGTCCTGGCTTTTGAAGCATTTCCTCCTCCTTTCCCATCAAGGTCTTCTCATATGTCATATTTTCACTTAGCACATCTCCCTACAACCTCTCTCTCTCTCGCTCTCTCTCGCTCTCTCTCTGACCTCACTCTCTGTTGATCTTAGCATACTGTGCCTGACTAACTGCACATACACTAGAGTTGATGGCTGTGTTTAAATCATTCACTGATGGCTGTGTTTAAATCATTCAAATCATGTCTTTTTACTCTTCTACTCACCTGTTATGTACTGCTCTCTATCACTTTTTTCTTTCTGCCATAAGCATATGTAATGCCAGAGTTCATTCTACCAACAAAAATGATCTGTATTAGATGAGAAAATTCCTTTCTGCTTTTTTAGCAAATAAAATGTTCACACATAACACAGCCTGTATAACAGAGCAACTTTTAGTGTGTGTTTGTTGTCTGATGTTGCCTTGACAAACAAAAGTAGTGTTTTTTCCCCACATGCTGCCTTTTGGCCAGATTTGAATAAAAATCATGTGCTGACATGATGTACTTTGACTTGACGGGGGGAAATTATTCAAACCCTGAATTTGGAGCTCCTGTGCTATTCAAGGTTGTTGACTCTTTACCCTTAGTCTGGAAAGAAATCGACAGGCTTGAAAGAGGCCTTGGTAATTGTAATTATACTTAATTTGTTTATCTCAGCTTTAATCAACGAGGCTGTCCCCTGAGATATATTTAAAGGAAAAGCCTGACAGAAAGTAGCATGTCTAACAAATGTGACTGAACATGAGATATAGTAATTGATGCATTTACCCTAAAACAATTTAAACTAGCTAGTACACAACAGGTTGTTTTTCAGAGTACAGTACCCTGAATAATTTGATGAATACTAGTTTATACTAGCATGAGGATATGTTTTGTTGTTTGCTTTTTTGTTTTTTTGTTTTGCTTTTTATGGAGACTGTAAGTTGCTCTGGATGAAGGTGTTGTTAAATGCTGTAAATGTAAAATGTAAATGTGTACTAGCAGTATGCTTACATTTAATGAATGTGTACATTTTAATGAATAATTAAACTTTATATCATATTTCAATTAGGCTTCTAATAAAATGCTAGGTCTCAATATAACTGAAGAGGAATCGCAAGTGACCCGTATATACAGTCTCACTGGCTCACTGTCGCCTGTAACCAGTACAACAACGTAGCAAAACAGCATGGGAGCTGTCATAAACTGCAGTCAACGTGCAACAGAAAGTAACGCCTTTGAAATCAGTGCCCAAGTGTAACATTAGAGTGGGCCTGGAAATGAGATTTGGCCAATACATTTTCACAAAAACGCACACACAGTGGACTTCAAACTGGAGAACTTGGGGTGAAGCATGAGACAGACAAACCACACACACACTGCACAGACACTGCTAAATTACTAGCACTAATGCAGGCTCTGTGTGTGGGGGGTTAACTGTGTATGAGTGTGTGTGTGTGTGTGTGTGTGTGTGTGTGTGTGTGTTTCTTGGTGGGGGGTGGGGGGTTCATGGAAAGCCACTTTTTTGGTGTCTGTCCAGGGAAAAAATGCAAAAAGGAGCAATTTGCTGTCAACTTTTTTTTTTTTTTGTCTCTTGCATTAGAGGAATAATCATAATGTGCCAGCAGCAGAAGGAGGGGGAGATTGAGGGAGACTAAGGGAACATGAGAGAATGAGGGAGAGAAACACATAAAACAAGAAAATGAGAAGTTGATCCAGAGGTGGCTAAAAGGGAAAGAGAGACAGAAAGAGCGAGAGAGAGAGAGAGAGAGAGAGAGAGAGAGAGCTCTGACTGTAAGCCATGTTCTCTTTATCAGCAATTTTAATTTCTCTTATATTCTATGTATTTTGTTTGCACTCTATATCAGCTGCCATTTGAAACTTCAAATCCCCTCATGTACTGTAAACTGTACACTTACACACACGCATTCACACACGCACACACACGCACACACACACACATCTAAATTCTCACAGAGCTGTGTTGTGGTCATAAATGATGGCGTGTATTCTATAAAAAGCTGAAACATGCTTTAAACACCTCAACAGATTGACACACCTATGTTCAGATTCAGTATTTTCATCAGCATTCTTCACTTTTAATCTGCACAGGAACGAAACCAGAAATAACTGGGACATCCCTTTGGCTGACTCACCAAAATTGTCACCAGATCAACCAAACAGATAAACTTTGCCTCTACATTGGTGGACAAAATCAATCAACACTGATTCATTAATTTAATGACCATTTTCACCACATAACTGAGTATAAGCTGTAAAACCTGTAAATGATGCTGCTTTCATTGCTAACAAAATATGAATGAAAGATTTTACAGCATGTGTGAATGTGTCCCCACAATATACCCCACAATACATAGCAATATCTCATAGTTTGGGGACAACTGGCTGACCCCCACAAGAAAAACTGATCTGTGTGTGTGCTTTTGTCCTGTCTTGAAGCTTGTGGTCTGAATAATAAGCACCAGTCAGAGCCACACTACAATACCTCTCTTTCATTTGGTACTGTTGCTTCCTGAAAAAATTATCTTAATAAATATATGAAAAACACACACACACACACACACACACACACACGCTCACTCCACATATTTCATTAGGAAACACATTTTCTTTATGTGTGCAATTCATTATAGACGCTGCAGTTCAAGAGTAAATGTAGCACATGTAAATTTTTCATATGATGGTCGCAATGATACAATACTTTACAGATGTTTGGTCTTTGTCTTATACAATCCTCCAATACAAAGTCCACACACTGCAATTTCATGCACATGTACATGTCTGCCAAAACCTAAAACAATAAGCTGACATTTAAATCCTAGGCTTTCAATAGCAGTATTTAAAGGTTAACATTTTATGATTTTTGAAGTGCATGACTCTAAAACTAATTCAAAAGCACATGATACTATGCATCACAAATTAAGACTTTCTCTGGACTTTCTTGGAAACAGTATCTAGTGTATTTGCAATTATTGAAAAAGTTTCAACTGTAATGGTAAGCCACTGAGGCCTGACTGCATAATGCTGTACATTTTCTCATCCAATGTGTGAGGGATCTGTGCAGACACCAAGTCCACAAGTCGTGTCTGGCAGTATACAACCCCTTAAAAGAGCTGCAGCTATTATATGTGCAACTCTGTGGACTTTGTTTTGAAAAGTGCTGGGGAAAGAATAACAAAAACCCCTGAGTAATTATAAAGCAGGCCAATTTTAGAGTTTTTCTGTTTAAAGCATGTTTCATGGAAAAAGGGTTCCATTTTAACCAGTGTTCAAATCCACACCAACTTATTAAACTCTCCAGCTATTACAGAATGCAAATTGCTATTGCTAATATCAGGGGCGACACAGTGGCGCAGTGGGGAGTGTTGCTCCAGAGTCCCTGGTTTGATCCTGTACTCAGGTTATTCTCTGTGTGGAATTCTGCATGTTCTCCCTGTTTCTGTGTGTGGTTTACTCTGTATTTCCTCTAAATTACCCGTGTGTGTGTGTGTATGAGTGTGTATATGGTACACTGTAATGGCCTGGTGTCCAATCCAGGGTGCATTTCCACTTCACACCGAAAGTTCTCAGGATATGTTCTGGCTCCACCATGATGCTGACCAGGATAAAGCTGTTACTTAAGACGAATAAATAAATTGTTTATATTATGGAAGCCTAAGAGTGCAATTCCACAGGCTGATTATATTGATAATGACAGCTACACAAAGTCTGACACTTTTAATTTGCACTTTCCACAATATTGTAGTTTTGTGTGGGTATCACCATATCACTGTGACACAAACATGAAACATGAAATGTGTAAGGAATTCCCAATCTCTCAGTGCGTGGTGCTGATGTGACGCACGCTGAGCTTGTGTTTTGTTTTTAGGCTCTCTTCATGTGCTTTTGTTTTACAATCAGTCTTGTCTCCATCCACTGTCTTGTCATTGGTTTATCTCTCAGTTGTGTCTTAATCATGTTCAGGTGTTTTGTGTTCCAATCTTGAATGGTTTCTTGTTATATATACCCTCTTGTGCCTCTATGTCTTTGCAGAGCATTGAACCAAACTTCTAGATTTTCTAGATCACTATCTTGCCTACTGTCTGTTGATTTAGAGATGTCTGAAGGTGAGAATTCTATCACAGAAGGGATGGATTATTATGGATGCCACCCTGAGAAACTGACACACTGACCCTGAGAAGAGCTCTCAGTCTGCTTCCCACTGAACCCTAATGCAGTGAGCTTCAACCTTATTTCAGCCCAACTGCCGAAAGTGAACCAAGCATGCTAAGTATTATGGGCATTTTGTTTTGACATCTGGCTAAAGAGTGCCAGAGGACAAAGCTGAAGTGCTGCAGAAGTACTATGTATTATGAATATATGGCTGGCAAACACAAAAATGAATGCTGGATAAAGTTTGCAAGTTTAAACTGGATTTGTGTTCTCAGTGCTTGATTGATTTCTGTTATTTCTATGCATACTTGCAAAAGATTTGTTTATATTCTTTATTGCCATGTTTCTAACCAATGACTGAAAGACGTTTACATGTTTCCAGCTCCACATGTCCCTCAGCCAATGTTTTTTGTTCCCTGGTTAGAAATTTGTGCAGCAAGAAACCGAAATGGTGCCAAATAGAATTTTTGGAATATTTACACAAACAATAAGAATCTGCTCACTAATATAAATATAATACAAATTAAAATGTGATATAAATACAGAGCTAAAGTAAAAATGGAATGGTCACTGCATGGCAATTTTTCTTCTAAATTATATTTGAAATTCCATGAAATTTCAATCGAAAACGGTATTGCCACTTCTTTGCTTTTTGAATCTCGGTACGGTATGCATTTGAGATTTTGGCTTGTCAGATGTTCCATCAAGGTCTACTATGACTTCCACCTTCATCCGAGATGTCTATTTGCCCTTGTTTGGTTCACTTTAGCTCTGTGCTTTTTCTTTTACTCAAGTGAATAAAATCCAGACAATCTCACCACTCATCAAATCCATGGGCTACCATCTCGCACACGCGCACACACACAGAAGGCATTTACTTCAAACACTCCATATGCCTGCTTTATCAGTTTCTGTAAAATGTTTAATAACCAAATTAAAAGTTTAATGGATTGTTGAAACATACATCAAGATCAAGTACTGCTCACAGGTTAAGAAAGGTAAAACCAGATGCTGTGCTGCTGTGTAGCTCATCTTAAATTTACCGATTGCCACTTACATTACTGTTTTATATAGTAGCTCCTGTATAAACAGTATGTGCATAAATATGTATGTGTACATATGCACATGTGTGAGCACTTACATTAGTTACCAGGACAGAAAGAGTAGATATTGAGGTTTAATGGATTATCCTGCCTCCTCTGGTTGGCCTCTGCATACTCAAACTAAGCATGATGACACACACAGGCGCACACACAGACTGCCTGAAAAAGGTCAACAAATGGATGTTATAGAGTCTCCTTCTTGTAAACGATTAAACAGTTTGGCTTTAAATTCTCCCTGACCCTTTCCTCTGTGAAAATCTTCCAATATTTAAAGCCAGTGAAAATAATTTCTGTTACCCATTCTTAAAAAGTGCAGTTTTTATTCTCTATATCTAATTTCCTCCTCCCCAACTCAGGCCTCAACATAAAATCATAACTTATACTCCAATTGTGCTATTCTGAGCCCTTTTTCTGTCGTAAGCAAATGGAATTGGGGGATTGTAGAACAAAGAGGACATTCAGGCTGTGCCATGGTGTGTATAGCTGATGGGGATGTTACAGTCACTAACGCTGGAAAAAAAAAAAAAAAGTTTTAATACAGGGTAGCATGGCTTAGAGGGAACTGGGCATGTTCAGAGCTCTGATAAAGAGATGGAAAGGGACTCCACACACAGCTCACACACTCTGATCTGATTCCTCAATTCATTTCTGCACGTTTTGTAGCTTTTGTTGTTATAATTTGTGTTGTGGCCTAATTTTTTAGCTATGGTCTATGGCTTTCACTCTTGTCACTGTAATTCTATGGCACCAGTGCTCATGGCTGTGCAATACAATGTGTTTCTATTCAATTTGGTTTCTAGTCATTAGCAAAGTGTTACTTTGGCCTTCAGGCGGAGCACAAATGAGGCCTCCAAAACCAGGGGCCTTGTTCCTGGACTGTCTGAATACTCAGACATTCCTGATGGCTACAGAGGTGGGTAGAAGTGTGTGTCTCATTCTCTCAACACTGTATACCCCCTGGAGACCATCAAACTATGCCAGCTTTGGAGACTGGGTGCCCTCCGGGCATGAGGTCCAATTAAGCTCAACACAGACGCCTTTTTTGGGGAGAAGAAACACCCCGCTGCGCACAAAGTGCGGCCCCCACAGCGCACGGTATTTATTTGCCTGCATACACATGCACATGTGTACAGACACACACATACTCACATTCTTGCCTAAATACAGTCTTGTACCTTAGGCCAGACTCTACAGTCGTTCTCACACCTGGAACCAATGTGTGAACAAATGAAGGAAGGCACGTAAGGAACGGCAGGCAGGGAGGATTAATGACTGAGTTTATCCCTCCCTACCTGCTTTGTTTCACACACACACACACACACACTTGTGCACTCACATGCAAAATTGTTAAATGTGTTGTGTAGTTTTGATGTCCCTCATTATTTTCCCATGCTTCCACCTTCCTCTGAAGAACTATTGGATGAAGATTGGTGTACTGGACACTTTATAAATGTTTGAAGTCAGATGATGGCATCACTTCAGTGGGATGTAGTTGATGAGGAAAAATGTTATCGAGATTTCTTGCGTCTTTTGCCTCATTAAACAAATTAAATAAGTAGCTCTGGAGGGTATAGTATTTGCGCCTGTGCATTTGTGTGTGTTGGAAACTAGATATTGTGGTTTATGGGTCCTTTCTTTAATAGGTAAAAATAAAAATGCCTGTGTGGTAGGAATACTAACAATTTATTTCAGGTGAGGTGACCACAAAACACACAACACTATTAAACATCAACTACTTAGTTTTTAATAAATTCAACTTGTAAACAGATATGCCAGCAAGCTTAGGCCAGAGGGGTTTACACTGGTCACACTTTACCACCTTAGAGTGTGTGTGTGTGTGTGTGTGTGTGAGAGAGAGAGAGAGAGAATGCTATATTGTATTCTGTACTTAAATCCAGTACCCTAGTTCATTTTGGTCACTTTCATAATGAAATCTTTATATACAAAGCCACATAGTTGGAGAAACCTTTAATCTGCTTTTATTAGGTTTTGCCAGATACAAGACTTTCCCCAAATCCATGCAACCAGTCACACACATTCATACAGCTCTCTTAAAGAGTGCATCACACTCCTTGAATAATTCTTTCTTTCACATGGAGCTAGGTGTACTGTACATTTGTCTGCATTTTTCTGACACAATTAGAAAATATGCCAATAAATATCTAAATATTTAAATTAAAATAAAAAGTGCTATTTTTAATGCATTCATGTTAATGACTATTTTGTGGAGTGTTCATGCAGTTTAAATTTTAATTTCCTCCTCCCAATATTCTAAGCATTCAGTCATCTTCAGTAGGCGCTTTATCTTGGTAGATTCAGGGTAGCTTCGGAGCCTATTCTCAGAACACGAACACACACACACACACACACACATTCACACCTAGGTGCAATTTAGAGTCATCAATCCACCTACCGGCATGGAAAGAAAAACCATGCAGAAGAACATATGAAATTCAGCACAGACAGCAACCTGAAATAAGCGGCTAGTAAAATGGCTCATGAAAAGCCACTGTGGACAAAGTTGGATTCATCTTTACATTTTTACGAACCATGCACAGAAACAGCACAGAAACATGAGATTTCCACAGTACACCTTTGTTCCATTTCTCCTCCACTAGATGGCGATGATGGCCCCTTCCATATTTCTCTGTTCCAGCCCAAGAACGTATATAAGAGCCTCTTTATTTTACAGAGAAGCATATACATTTTTTAAAGCTATGTTTAATTATTAATAGAGAATTTTTGTAAAATTACAGCAATTAATGTTTTTGCCTCCACTTTCAAGTTTAAAACATATATTATCTGGCATTTATTAGACATGGAAAAGTTTTTAAAACAGTAAGAAATATGGAGAAATGTTTATTAGAAGTGAGGTACTAAGTGATCAAATGTTTCCCTTCAATATTTTAGACCTAATGCTTATATTCTATGGAATGAAAATGAACTGTATCAAAAATTAACCTCTTGCAAAGATATGCAATAATTTTATATTGATAAATATACATCATAAATATATTCTTGCTAGAAAATATATTCCTTTTTTTTTGTCAATACAAATTTCATTTATTCACCATTATTCAATCTTCTGTGAGCGGTCCAGCTCAGATCATGAGAAACAGCTTCCAGCTATCAGGAGATAACCCTCAGGATTAACCATAATTACTGCCAATTATAGGCAACTGAGGGGAGAGGCAGAGCAAGCACAGTGGGAGCAGATGGAGTGTGGAGGAGTAGAAGAGGGCAAGAACTGATGGCTGGACTGAGAATGGGTGAAAAAAGAGAGAGAAAGAGGTTGGGTGGAGGTTGCCCTGTCTCCTGTATCGCATCCCTTCTTTTGCTGGGTTTAAGTGGCTGCATTATACTGGGAGCCCCTTTCTGCCTTGTTCTCCACCGTTGCCCTTTTAAGAGTAACCAGAGACAGCCAGAGGACAGCGGGCACAGAGAGACAAGCACCCCGCCCTGGAGAGAGAAAGAAGAAAAGAGAGAGCAGAGAGAGCGTGAAAGAGACCAATGGCAAATGGGGCTGCTTCTGAAAGTAGCGTAGTTAGCAGATAAAAACTGTCTCCTGCCTGTAAAAAGATCCTTCCTCTTCTTCTCCTCTCCTCTTTTCTTTCCTCCCTCGCTTTTTTGCAAGTTTATCTTTGTGTCCTTAATTGGGAGTGGAGACAGAGACTTTTTCAAGACCATGGAGACCCCAGACGCCTCTGTACTGTCTATTCATCCCTTCTCTCTCTCTCTCTCTCTCTCGCCCTCTGACCCTGCTTTTGTTCCCCCTTCCTTTCTTTTCTCTCTCTTACCCACTTATTCCCTCCCAGCATCCTCTCTGCTCTGTGTCTGTCCTGTGCTTTAACATGTTTGTCTCACCGTATTCCCTCAGCACCACTTCATTCCTACTCCTTCATCTTACTGGCATAATGTCTACTTTTGCTTCCAAGGACAGAGATTACATACTTTGTTGCTTGCATTCTCACTCATACACACACCCGGGAGGGCGGGGGGGGGCGCTGGTGGTGGGGGCAACAGATACTCAATCTCATCCATGGGAAACTCAAGTGTGACACCTCAAGTTCACCTAGAGGTTGCCGCAATCAAAAAAACAACAGCACAAAGAAAGAGAAACTTAGACTGATGGATCTAGAAACCAAAATGAGGTTGTGAACAGACTTTTCCGCTTTAAACAGGCCCAGGTTCCCTGCTGTGCTGTGAAGGTGTGTTTCTTGTTAATATCCCGAGAGTGCAGGTTTTCTTTTTCCTATCCTATTTTGCGGTGAGGTGAAGAAGAGGGTACCGAATGTCACAAATTCGATTCAGCACATTGCTGGATGGAATGAAGAGCAGCTTTCCACACATTATTAGAGAGGAGGCATCTATAAGTCACTTATTCAGTCACTCACTTGACATACACCGATCAGTCATAACATTAAAACTACTGACTGATGAAGGGAATAACATTGATTATCTTGTTACAGTGGCACCTGTCAAGGGGTGGGATATATTTAGCAGCAGTCAGTTTTTGAAGTTGATGTGTTGGAAGCAGGAAAAATGAGCAAGCGTAAGAATCTGAGTGACTTTGTCAAGGGCCAAATTGTGATGGCTAGACAATCGGGTCAGAGCATCTCCAAAACAGCAGGTCTTGTGGGGTGTTCCTGGTATGCAGTGGTTAGTATCTACCAAAAGTGGTCCAAGGAAGGACAACCGGTGAACCAGTGACAGGGTCATGGGTGCTCAAGGCACAATGATGCACGTGGGAAGTGAATGCTGGTCCATCTGGTCCGATCCCGCAGAAGAGCTACTGTAGCACAAATTGCTGAAAATGTTAATGCTGGCTATGATAGAAAGGTGTCAGAGCACAAAGTGCGTCACAGCTTGCTGCATATGGGGCTGCGTAGCCACAGACTGACCAGAGTGCCCATGCTGACCCCTGTCCACTGTTGAAAGCACCTACAATGGGCACGCAAACATCAGAACTGGACCAATGGAGCAATGGAAGAAAGTGGCCTGATGAATCACATTTTCTTTTACATCATGTGCGTCTCTTACCTGGGGAAGAGATGGCACCAGGATGCACTATGGGAAGAAGGCAAGCTGGCAGAGGCAGTGTGATGTTCTGGGCAATGTTCTGCTGGGAAACCTTGGGTTCTGGCATTCATGTGGATGTTAATTTGACACTTATCACCTACCTAAACATTGTTGCAGACCAAGTACACTCCTTCATGGCAACGGTATTCCCTAATGGCAGTGACCTCTTTCAGTAGGATATGTGCCCTGCCCCACTGCTAAAATTTTTCAAGAATGGTTTGAGAAATATGACAAAGAGTTCAAGGTCTTGACTTGGCCTCCAAATTCCCCAGATCTCAATCCAATCGAACATCTGTGGGATGTGCTGGACAAACAATTCTGATCCACCTTGCAACTTACAGGACTTAAAGGATCTGCTGCTAAGGTCTTGGTGCCAGATACCACAGCACACCTTCAGAGGTCACAATATTAGGCAGATAGGTATATATATATATATATACACATATATATATACACATATATATATATATATATATATATACACACACATACATATACATACATATATACTCCAAAACATAAAAATGTTCCCCTTGGATGGCTGTTTATGACTCTGTATGTGTTTGGATTAACACTAAATTGACATTTTTTAATTTAAAATAGTCTTTCTATTTTATCAGTCTCTCTCAGTACTGATTTAAGGAGAGTTACGCATGAGCTTTAATACACACGTCACGCCGATATACAAATTTTAGACTACCCAGAAACTTCTGACCAAAGGCTCTAGCTGGCTAACTTCGGCAACGTTACTGAGGAAGAAAAATAGGATTCTTATGGTGTAGGTCTGCCTCCTGTTGAACAGGCTGCTGGGAATGTGACGATGTAAATCTGCATACCTGTGACAAATGTGGTGGAGTTACTGTTTCCTCCTCAAAGTTTCCAACATCAGCACATCCTGAAGTGTTTTATTCGTCTTATATACAGAATATACAGCGGTTTTTCGTTTATTAAAGAACAGCACATTGTAGTATTTGTACGTGCTGTCCCTGATCCTGACCTGCATGTGTGGCTTCATCTGTTTCCACGTGATGGAGTGAGAGATGCCCCGTGTCAGGTAGTTCAGAGCTTGCTGTAACACGCGTGGACTCACAAACTGCTTCTGCCGGTGCTGGTCAATCACCTTTAACAAGACCTGGAACCACACGCGATGCGCCCATTTCACACACATCACACGTATCAGGATAGAGTACAGGTGTGTTGCATGAAAAATATTGTTAGTTGAGTTAGATTGAACTTTTATTTAGTGTGTACTAAAAAAATCTTTAAAAAAAAGGTACCTTAAAGAAAAACTAAAATGTTCTTACTGAGACATAAGTGATCACAATATCAATATTATATTATTATTTTCCCTAGCCCAGTGTACGTATACACACACACACACACACACACACACTCAGCGCTTTATGGATTTTAAGTGCTGTGTTATATAATTCTTGATGTTAATTAATCATTAGTTAATAGTTAATTAGTCACAATTATTTTCTTTTCCCATCTTCCTCAACTCTGATATGAGCCGGTCTCCTATTGGCCATTCCATCGAAAGGTTAGTGACCTTTATTTAAGAGATGATGGAGAGTAATGTGAATGCACGTAAACCGCGTGTCATTTCTTTTGATGGATTTCAGTGTGTTAGCATAACGTCGAGTCTGAGGGAATCCCATGACATTTGCACGGTGTGTGTGTGTGTGTGTTCAGGGATAATAAACAGATGCAACATTTACCTGCTGAATCCCAACAGCGTAAGTCTTTACGAAAAAATCTGCAAACTCATAGTACTCCTTCGTCACGTTGCCCGGGCTCCCGTACCTACGAACGGGACGAACGAGAAAATAAAAACTGCAGACAGGATCTGAGACGTTATAGATGAGAATACGGTACGTTTAGCCTGTGAGGTCACCTCTCAAACATCCTGGTGATAATATGGAGAGCCCATTTCTTACACTTCCACCACACTAACTCTGGCCGATCGTCTTCGTCCACCTCCAGAGTCTCCTACGAATCAGAGGCAGACCTGCTGTGAGGCTTTTCAGAGGTGGATGCACAACTCCACCTCGCTGTCCAATGATAATCATCCTTTTATTTTGCAATACACACGAAACTTACAGGAGGGACGTCCCGATCCACAACCGCTCTCAGGATCTCCATCCACTGGGTCATGACTGTATTACTGAGCAGCTGGAGAGGCAAGGAATACTACACGCACACGCACACACACACGCACACACACACACACACACAGTATTGGTAACACCACCACAGACAGAGCCATTGCAAATCCACTACACTTTTAAAATAAACTGTGTAAGAATTTAAGGACTTGAAGTAAGAATGAACGGAATGCCAACACTTGGGGGCATGCTCTTATAGGGAAATAATCAATGGCAAGAAGAGGAGTTCCCATGATCACTACAAAGTCGGCTATTACACAATAACAACACGTCCCATACAGTTTTATTCCTCTTATACCACAGACATTTGCCACAATCACAATTTCTATTCATTAAAAAAACATCACATTGTATTTTTTTTATCCATTTAAAGTTACATTTAAGGTTATGGAAAGGTCTGTGAAACAAGTTAGTTCCTGTATCACTTATAGAGCCTTTCGCACGGCAGGAACCTTTTCATAGTACCTCCGGAACTGGGTGCGATTTTAGTACCGGACTGCCTTTTTCGAGAACCAAATTAGCTCCTACTCCGGAGCAGGG
>CM075006.1:13820148-13835145 GCA_037576675.1 Pangasius sanitwongsei | reverse complement strand
CCATTGTGGTGGTGTATAAAGGCAAAATCACAAAAACTCTGTCATTGTCCAAATACTTCCGGACCTAACTGGATATAAGCATTAGTTAATTAGTTCCAGCTGCAATGACAATATATTATCATTTCTGTAATAACATACACATAAACTTTTTTTAATGTGTATAATTCTTGGATGGTGAAGTTTTCTATGAGGATATGTTTATTTAGCATTTTTGGAAGAAGTCATTGTTTTGTAATGGCCAGAGGTAAACCTGTAATTTTAAGTTGTCTGCCATGTCTTTAGGATTTTTTGCGATTTCTTGTTAACATGACGAGCTGCATGTTTTGTTTCATTAACTTCAATCTTAAACAAAGAACATGATTTATCTTCCAGGTCTCTAAATGCTGTGTGTTTAAAAGATATGCATCCATTTCTAGAAAACCATTGCAATGCAATGTTTCCTGTCCATGTTTTGCAGTTCCTAACCCTTTAGTCACATACTCTCATGCAATTGTATAGTAAACCCACATTTGCACTTAATACTTTCAAATTATTCAGTAAATTTGAGACTGTCATTATGTTTGGGAAATGCATGAGTAAATGACCTCACTAGTTGTTTTGACGTGATGCACAGAAAAATATCTGTACACAAGAAAGAGTCAGAAAATTCAGTGGTACTAGGAAACAAACATCATCTGTCTCACACATTTCTAGCCTTCACAGAAACTGTGCTTAAACAGACCTAAGCCAGAAATGGCCCATATGTTGTTGATGAGCACGAAGTGTTACCAGAGAAAAGGGAACTTCATCATGACCAGAAATGTTTTACGTCTGGAAAATGTGAGAGAGATTAAAATGATTACCACTTGCATGAGGAAATTAAGTAGCCTTAGTATCATAGCATCTGAGCAGCAGAAGTCAGCAGTAACAATGTTATTTACGTTTTGTTTTTATGTTAGTATTTAAAGCAGATTTGTTACTCTAGTATCTACATATTTTTAGAAATCATAGTGATTTTTTTTTTTTCATATCAGTTAGCTTCAAACGATTGATTACCTGCCAAATTTCTAACAAATACATATAATAAAAAACAGGGGAGTGAATAATTATAGTTTACCCTTAGTATATTTACTAAGGGTAAACTATAATAACAAATATATTTAAATTATATAATAACAATAACTATAATAACAAATATATTTAAATTAAATATATTTGTGACACTAGAAGTAGTACTTCTCTTTTGTCAGAGTTAAGCAGATCTAACATCCTATACATTGATACCTTTGATGAAGACATAATGTGTCTGAGAACAGAAAATGGGGCAGAAGAACAGGAGAAGTAAAGCACCTGTATGATTAGGACACTCCTCTGTATGATGCTGATGGCCTAAATTAGGGTAGTGTAGGAGTTTAGCAATAAAATGGAAAAATTCAAGTCAATTAGCCTTCGCTAGTTCCTTGGCAACATCAAGTGACCCTGCCTCAGTGGAACAACAGAACTGAAGAACAATAACACAAAAATATGCTGAAATATTTATTGTATATGGATCTAGAAGCATGACAGTACATAATGAGGAGACAAAAAAAAGGCCAAGGCCTGAGGTTGCAGAAAATTCATAATCTCCATTTGGGGTCATTTCTCCAAAACGTTTGGGAACCTCTGGCAAAATTACAATTACCTACCACATACTTATCTAAAAGAACTGTTTGAGAATGTTCTGAAAGTAAATCTTGATGAATCTGATGCCAACTGAAACAAAATTCATATTGGAAAGACAGATGATGTCTATCACTACAAAATTACATTGTCACACCTAGCTATTAGCATGCTAGCTAGTTCAATTTGTTAGTTCCTATCATGTCTGGGGATTTTCTGAGGTGGCAGTAAAGAAAATTTTCTTACGTTTTATCAGTGAAATGTGCACAAGTTACCTTACCATCAGTCATTTAAAATGCCCTTTTACTTTACTTTTCATTTTATTTTCATACTTTTAGTACATTTAAGTGTATGTACTTGAAACTGTACTTCAGCTTTTACCAGTGTGTCTTTGGTATCTTAAGTAAGATAATATGTACATCAAGACACATGTCAAGTGAACCTGAAAATGGTTTTTGATGTTACCTTGTGATACCTTGTGATTCCCCCTTTAGACAAATCAAGTGCATATTGATGTGAACATTCAGCCCTTCCTGCACTGCGTGTGTACTCACTGGAAAAAAGGGCCAATTACTAGTTTATTAAGAGTAATTGTGTGTCCGGTGAACCTCGGAGGCTTCGGAAGGCAACACGCAGCGATAAGTGAGACTGTCAGATTGTATTATTGATAAACACACAAGGGCTCTGTGGAAATTCCTCAACAACCAGAGCTGTTCAGAGAATCTTACCAGCTTGCCTTAAGAGGATTCCTGCAGCTTTCTATGTCCAGCAGGCCCACACCACACTGAAATGACATGACAGTTTAATATTGAGGATGCACTGTGAACTCTATATTTTTGCTCTTGTAGAAATTACAAATAGTTAAGGAGAGACAGGCAGAGATCAATGGTTTTATACATGTCTATGTCTTAGGGGAGTGACTGAGTAATTGCAACGTTATTGGGTGCACATATTGTCTAATGGAGCTGATGGGAAGATGTCGATTAATGAACTTGAACTCCAGTGACCCATCACCTTCACAGAGGAGGCTGGAAAAACAGATAGGGTCAGGGATGTGCCGGTCGTGACCCTGCTGTTTGCACTCAGAGCAGTGAAGAGCAGAGCATGGGTCACTGTGTCATAGGTCAGGTTTTGACCGAAAGGGAAGAATAACACACACATGCACACTGTTGTGCTCTCACATTAACACTAAGGGATATTAACACTCTCTCTCTCACACACACACACACACAGACACACACACATACACAGACAGATACTGCCACTTCATATTTGAAAGAGAGTGAGTGAGTGAAAGAAAAAAAGCAAGGACTCTTTTCGAGCCTCCATCTGGATACCAGATGGTGTTTGAGTCATGCCTGGGTTACTAGGGGCTAGGAGCAGTCTGTTAAGGAGGGAGAGAGAAGAAGTGTACACATTACACACAGATTCTCTATCTCTGTTTTCCTCTATCCTGTTCTCTCATTCTCATATGTTCACACACAGATTCACAGACTGCTAGCACACACACTAAAAAAAAAAGAATGCTATGATCTCAGGGGAGAGAGCCTCTGTGGAGATTTAGATTGCTTGCAGTCAGTGCTGACCTGGGGCTAAACCCGACACCTGACTCACTAAGTTGCTGCTGCAGAGTTCAGCCTAAGGGTGACACTTACCATGACTCTACAGCAGGGACAGATAGAGAGCGCGAGCGAGAGAGAGAGTAAGTAAGTAAGTAAGTAAGTAAGTAAGTAAGTAAAATAAGGGAAGACATACCAGTCACAAGGAAAATGTTCAAGAAGATGTATTGAAAAGTATGTACTGTATAGCTTGACTTAGGTGAAAATGTATTGCATATGTGTGTATGCTATATTGTATTTGCCTGTGACTTTGATTTCAGGA
Source organism: Pangasius sanitwongsei (assembly GCA_037576675.1). Classification (NCBI taxonomy): domain Eukaryota; kingdom Metazoa; phylum Chordata; class Actinopteri; order Siluriformes; family Pangasiidae; genus Pangasius; species Pangasius sanitwongsei. The sequence continues at coordinate 13,831,626 of CM075006.1, read as the reverse complement.
GTTGAATCAAATAGGTGTGCTGTTATAACCAGTGTCAGGTCATGAGAGAGGATGCAACACAAGCAGTTAAGAATTAAGGTTGTAGCTGAAAGGTCCAGCATATCTGTGGCCAGGTAGCCTTAGTTAGTGTTTGCACACATTCCTTGGCTTTGTCAGAAAATTGCACTAGTCCAACCATTAACCATCAAATTTATTAAAAATGCTACCTTACTGTAACTCAGCATACAGCAGGCCTTGAAAAAATAACATTATTCATTCATTCATTCATTCATTCATCTTTAGTAATTGCTTTATCCCAGTCAGGGTCACAGTAGATCTCCATCCTGGGAATGCTGGGAGTAAGGCAAGAATACACCCTGGATGGGACACCAGTTATCTCCTTAGGGCACCATGCACACACAAACACACACACACACACAACTTATAACCAACAAAATCTAGACAACACTAATGCTCTTGAAGTTTTGTGTTTATGTCTATTTTATTTTGTCTTTAAGGTATTGTTCTCTATAAGCATTGTTTAGCCTAAAAGAACAACCATGTATCAGTGCACACACACTCAGGCTGTAACAGTTCACGGCTTTAAAGATGAAAGATGGCTTTAAGGATGAAACACCACATAAGGTGCCTTGGAAGTGGCTCTCCAAAGTGTAATGTATGATGTGTCAAAGACTTGGAAGAGATTTGAAACTTCTCTTACAATAGATAAGAGTGTTGAGTTGATGTAGTATCAGAGCAGTGGTCCATCTTCCCATCAGTGATTGCTCAACCCACTTATAAAAGAACCCTATAAATCCAACAGCTTTGATAATATTAAAACTGAACAGTATAGATTGCTAAAAGCATCACATGTGACACAGGCACAAAACATATACAAAGGTAACATTGTGGACTTTAAAGTAATTTATTTGTCTGCTGGTTGTCTGTTGTTCTTAGCAACCTGATTACCTTTAGTACAAGAGTGAAGTTATCTGTGTAGGTTATGTTTTCAAACAACTAGACTATTTGTTAGCCAATTATAACCCATGGGTAAAAAATCAATTAATGAAGGTACACAATTTGTTATGTGCGACCATGTAAGTTGACCAAGAGTCCATCAGCTCTAGTTATGGCTGACTTAAAATAAGTGTAGTTCATCATTTTTATCCATATAAAATTCGATCCTTGAGACACCTCAGTTTAAGATTCTGTCTCCTCCGAGCTTCTCCATGAGAAGAAAACCCCTTTCTGTGCATTTTCGGGGACAGAGTGTCATAGTTATGCATTTAATATTCTCCATTGTGTTGTTGCAACAGCCAAAACTGTGGTTACAAATACTATCAGAGAGTACTCCTGGACTTACCGCTATTCGCTTGAGTCAGTATCACACAAGAAAAAATGAGCTTAAGTTTAAGGTCAGGATTGTGTGTAATTGAGACACACAATTTGTAGAGTGCACTGCTCAGCTCACAACTACTGCACAGCTGTGTGTGTAGTGCATGAGTCTTACCTCTGTAAGTACAGTGTGCCCTCATGTCTGGATTTCAGTCATGAGTCTGTGTGTCCTAAAATCAGTAACTGCAAAAAAGATTTGTGATGCAATGAATATAGTCCTAACTTAGCACATTATATAAGGGATAAAATAAAACATAATGAAAGCACCCTGAAATCAGAAAAAATGTAGAATATTTCAGTAAAAAATCAGTGTCCAGACTTGTGTTTTTATGGCGTAGTTTTATAAACATTGCGTGTCTGGAACACACGCTTCTTGCTAAATAAAATTGTTTGATATACCAATGTGCTCATTGTTATTTTACTATGCTATTTGTATTTTATTTACCTTTTTATTTTTCACCCAGGTGCTTGTAAACTCGCCTGCTGACAGCGTACTCAGTGCATAAACCTGGGAGAGGTTTTTAAAACCAGTGAGTTGTCTAAGGGCTCCAAATTGGCTATGATTAAGCGAAGATTAATTTCAGATGGCTTACTGTCTTTAGCATGTGCACGCACACACACTTAGCTTCTCTGATCATCTATTGTGAGAAAAGCTACATGCTCATGCTTATTATGCATACTGTATATACATTGCACTGATCCCACAGTACTGAAATCTTCAGCAGACCCACAAATCTAGTTAGCGCTAACAATTAATTACTTGTAAAATGTTGTTTTGATGTTATTATTGCTTGTTTGATTCATCTGACTGTTTTCAGCACCTGAGGCAAGTCACATTTGCCTGAGGAGGAAGAGAAGTCAGAGCAGTTTAACTCAGCCAGCATGTGTTTTCTTAAAAGAGAAGGTGTTTGCATGATATGATGCATCAAAATTCCTGGAGTTCAGATGCAGCTCTTTGATTTATAGTGTGGCTTTGGTTCTCAGTGGGTTTGAGTAATGAGCCTTGACAGATTAACTTATGTGGACAGTTTGTATTCCATTACAAAGAAAGAGAGGAAAATTATAGCTGAAAAGGAAAGTAATAGTAAGGATAAGGGCAAAGCAATACTGTGTTATCTTTAGCCAGCATCTGGGAAGTTCTATTGACTTTCCATATGATAGGACCTCACATTAGGGAGCAGAACGCCACAGTAATCATTTAAACAGGGTAGAATTTCCATACAGTCTGTTGAATCTTTGTGTCTGTTTCCTAACAGTTAGAAGAGAGGGTGACATGGCATAGTTATCTGTGATGCATCTACTGTATATAATTTTTATACATTTGTGGTGGGGGAGTTAAACATTTACAGCTCCTGCGGTTGATGTATGGATTGCTGCATCTGGATTTAAAATATTGGTCTGATCCGTATCATGGCATATCTATCTAACGCACTCTAACACACTTCACTTTATTAGGAACACCTGTACACCTGCTCATTCATGCAGTTATCCAATCAGCCAATCAAGTGGCAGAACAATACATAGATTTCTATGGCTGTAAGTTTCTTATTGATGAGAGAGATATGGGGAGAATTGCCAGAATGGTTCAAGCCAGACAGAAAGGCTTCGGAAACTTAAAGAACCACTTTTTGCAACCGTGTTGAGCAGAAAAGCAACAGCTGTCAGATTCTTCAGATTCTGGTTCTTGGCTGACAGGAGTGGAACCCAGTGTGGTCTTCTGCTGTTGTAGCAGAAGCCATCTGAGTGTTTTGCATTCTGAGATGCTTTTTTGCTCATCATGATTACAAAGAGTGGTTATTTAAGTTACCTTCCTGTCAGCTTGAACAAGTCTGGCCATTCTCCTCTCTTTATCAAGGCATTTTTGCCAACAGAACTGCTCAATTTTTTAAAATTTTTAGAGTCTATTGTACATGAAAATCCCAGCAGTTCAGCAGTTTCTGACATACTCAAACCAACCAGTCTGACACCAAAAAATATTTTTCCCCATTCTGATATTGGATGTGAGTGTCATCTAGAATTATCATTTTATTTCCCATTTATTTTACAAGCTTTTTATACTTGGTTATGTATCCTTTGCAGTTAATGAACATCTGAAATTTGTGATCCATAGACATCACTAGATGCTGGATCCCTTCAATGGAGTTTAGGCTAAACTGGTTTGGGGTTTTTGTCTTCAGTGAAATTCTCAGTGGCATTTGGGTCAACTGACTTGGTCACTCAAGAAAGTTTGAAGTTTTTTGGATTTGACAACTTCTGTGGTTCCTTTAGTAGAATAAATCAGGTCATTGTCTTTTTGCAGGGCGAAGAGCCTTCCACTTAGTAATTTGGCTATATCTGAGCTTGTAAGATGCCTCTTTACAATAATATGCTCCTGTGTATCACTTGTTGCTGCCAACAGCAGTCATATCAATAAATACAAAAATATCAGTTGAATAGGCATGTTTCCAATAGGCATGGGCATGTTTCATAAATAAAGTATGCTTTGGATCAAGAGCCTTTTTTTCTCTATGCTTTGATTCCATCATTATATTGCAGCTTAGTATTCATCTCATTCCATGTGCGTTTACTTCTTAACATATACATGTATCATAAACTAATTTAAAAACTACAAATAAAGCATGCCACCTGTTTAATTATATTTTGATGGTAATATCACATATTGATTTGCTATTCCTATCTTTCAGTTACACAGAGATAACAGAGATACATAAGATAACAGAAATGAAATGAATATCTGAAGCATTAAATGAGAAAACACCTGAACATTGAGGAGAGATATCCTGATTAACATTTATTAATATATGGTTCATAATTTATGGCCATTCCTTTATTTCTACTTTGCAACCCACAGACTGTCAGTGCATATCCAAGATTTTTCTTTGGACTCTGGTCACATTTACACTACTGAACAGTTAGTAGAGGAGGAGGGAAGTAAGATCGTGAGAGGTTACTTGATCTAGATGGTGAAATCTACACAGGTCATTTAAGGGTAAGCTATACATGATGAGCCTTAACATACCAAATGACCATATTGTTTTCACACATTGTTCTTTTGCAGTTCACTAAAGTTAATTTGATCCAGACTACACACTACTAACAGCAAGACTATTTTAACACATTGTATCACATATCAGGTCAAGAGTTAGTTGGATAAAGATAGAAGATGGTATATCTTTGTATCGTTTTCTCTTCGTTAAAAATATTAGTGTGAATTTGTAAGTGTTTATTGCAGGCAACTAGGATTGCTGTACTAACTGCATGAACAACTGGAGTTTTAAAATTACATTTATTTTCAGAAAAGGAGAGAATGGCTGCAGTGCTATTTGTGGATAATTGACAGTAGGGGCAGCGATGGTGCATTTCTGAGGCTCATAAAATGTAATATATTGTGTTCTGCTCCGTAGCGCGAGGTTATTCAAACAAACCACATGAATGTGCAGTTACATACCGGTAATCCTTCAATGTTTTACTGGCAGCCTTTACAGAGTTCTTCAAGGTCATCGGCTCCTCCAGTGCAAATGAAAATAAGTGGTTGAGTTACAGGCAGTGAGGAGGGCAGGCTGCTGGGGTCCTGGGACAGGCACTGGGGAGGGAAAGGCAAGGGGGAACAGACAGAGGTGAAAACACTGAATGAGGTAAGGAAAGGGTGCAGGACCATGGAAGGTGGAGGGTCAGAAAACAGGACATGTGGAGTTAAGGGGGTATTAAATCATGGAGAGTCAGTAGAATCAGAGATGGTATGAGGAGACACTGACTACTGCTTAACATGGATATGGCAGTCTGTATATCTCCCTGTCAGTAAAAAGAGCTAGTTGCCTTGTGGATAAGGAAGTTGCAGAAAATGTCTGGCCTATCAGCTTATTTGTGTTGATTAGTTAGTTTTAAAATGGGGTATTTTTAGCCCATTTTCTCCTGATTTGGTCATTTGCCAATTCCCACCCACTAGCTAGGTCTCTTCTATAACATGTTAGGCTAGCACATGCTTCCTCCAAGGCATGTGAAGCCTGCTATAGTGTCGCTCTGAATGATAGTAGTTACATTAATGACATACTTTAAAGCAAAAAGTAGGACCACATGTGCTCTCTTGAACGATGGCTGTAGCATCGTCAGGATTCATACTCACAATCTCCCAGTGATAGAGCTCCCAGGAGTTCAGCCAATGAGATTCTTACACTGATGCATGTGTGAATATAAGACTAGCATGTGCAGTAGGAAGAGCACTCTGAAAGCCAATCTTTTTGTGTTATTGGAGCCACATTGTTTAAGCCATTTTCATCCGTATTGAATCCATATTTGAAAGGTTATATTATCATTTCAGTTACTTTTCATTCAATTAGATAGGAGCCTGATATTGTCTGACTGAAAATAACTGCCCAGGAGCACTGCTGAGTGGACAGACTATAGAAGACAGATTTTAGTACAAAAGAAAATTATGTGAATACACAACTGTAGCCATTAACATTACAGATGGATACTTTTCTTATTATTTATTTCTTATGCATCATTCTTCCATGATCTATGTCGATATATGTAGATAAACTTGGCAGTAAATTTATTCAGCAATTTGTAAGTCCAACAGAAGGCTAGGTCTCCAGAGGAAGTGAAAGAATAATGCCTGTGGATTTTTGTTCTGATAGAATTACTTCCATAGACTGGAGGGCAGATTTGAATGCAGCATATGATTCAGATCCCCCAGCCACCAGGGTCTCCAGTATTCCAGAAGACATCACTGTGTGTTTGCCACCACCTGTCAAAACCCTCAATTATACCATTATAATCATTCAAATGCACCATTAAACAAACAGTCTACTGGTGGTGGATATCTGGGGGCCAGGAAAAACTATAAGAATTTAACTAAACAGCCCCCTGCCTCGCTCCCTCTTTATCTTTGCCTTTTACATTTGTCTCGTCTTCCATCTTCCAAAGTATTCCAAAAATGTGACAGTCTGCTGGTATTTATATCTCCTTCAGCCTTGTTTTCTTTCCTCTCACTCTATGGTCCTGAAATAGTATTATGATTGGCGGCGTACTGCAGGTCCCTGTGCAGTGCAGTAACCGGCACATTGTGTGGTGCTGGGAAGTGAACGTGATATTCAGCAGCAATCCTTTTTTCACGTGGTTCTCCTCTTGCCCTGTAAACATGAGACATGCAACAGAGAAACAGATGAATTTCAGCAAAGTGTCCTTCAGGCAACCAACACTGGAAAACTGTGTTTTACATCACACCATTGTGTTTGAAATGGGTCTTTTCTAAACATTAAAACAAAACAAGTATGAAAGAACTGCCTTGTCTCCCATGCTAAATTTTCCAGGAAATAACCAAACCTTAAGTGCATTGATGTAAAATGAAGATTTCTACATTACGGCTCAAACATTCTCCTACAAGAGGTTTGTCCTGTGTTATTAAAAAGTAATGGACATGGCAATAAACCTTTCCACAACAGTAGATAATCTATCTGTACACTATCTGTTTAGTACTGCAAATATTAGTATTTGGCTGTATTTTGATTTAAACCTGAAGTGGGCTTGGCATACTCCAGAATCTTGTCCAGGGTGGTAACTGACACCTGTAAACAAATTCGCCTAACCATTCTAAAACCCTACAGGGGCCCACCCAGTCATTGTCCAACTTTGGGCAGCGCCCTCTCTTCCTCTGGGGGCTGTACACCCAGACTAGCTCGCCAGGCTCCCCAGAGTAGCTTGCCAGGCCACTGCAGGTGGGGTGCTGATCTCTCTCCCCGACATCAGGAGGTGCAGGACAAGGATTCCTGCAGTGCAGAGCAACAAGCCTTGAGCACCAGGGGCAAATAGGATTCCCAGTCACGCTGGGGTTTCAAAGTGACAATGGCAAGCTGTTCTGCCAGGGTCCTGGTGAATCTCTCCACTAGGCCATTGCTCTGGAGATGCAGGGGTTTTGTGAGGGTTTTGTAACTCAAAGTTACGCCCTTGGTCACTGTGAATAGCCTGTGGCTCACCAAATTGGCTAAACATCCCACTAATTAGGGCCTCACCCACTGTCTCTGGCTCATGGATGGGGAGTGCATAGGCCTCTGGTCACTTTTTGAAATAGTACCTGTTGCCCCTGTCTGTGACTGGGAGCAGCCCGTAAATGTCCACCCCAATCAGTTCCATAAGTGCCCGGACTGTTGCAGCTGGGCATGTGACTGTTCAGAGGGGCCCTTCTTGGCTGTACAGCTGTCAAATCTGCGGCAGAAATCCTCCACACCCATCCAGAATTGCCCCCAGTAGAATCCCTGATGGAGGCACCTCCACCCACTGGAGCACTGGCTGCAGGTCCACGTCAGCTTCCTGTTTCTGCCACTCCATTGATTGTACCTCCTTAAGCTCCCAGAAAATAGCCACCTCTGCTTGGTTCACAGCAGGATCCTCCTGTCCGTATGCCTGCAGTTCCACCTCCCATCATTCACAGTAGCTGCACCTGCTTGCACTACATGGGCACCATGAGAAGGCATCGACATTGCAGTGGCATTCACCCACTCTATGTACCACTCTGAAGTCGCAGGATTGGGGCTTTTCAATCCTGCGTGCTACTTGGCCCTCTGGTTCTTTAAAGGATATGGACCACTGGAGGGCAGAATGGTCAGTCCTGACAGTGAAAGTTAGGCCAGAAAGGTAGTATTTGAAATCGCAAATGGACAGCAGCACAGCCAGGAGTTCTCTACGGGTGATGCAGTAGCAGTGTTCATGTTTATTCAGTGTCCTGCTGAAATAAGCCACCACCCCTTCTCCTTTAGGGCCCACTTGAGACAATACGCCGGCCACCCCAATGTTACTTGCATCAGTGTCCAGGATAAATGGCAGGCCGGGGTCAACTGGGAACAACACAGGGGCCTTGACAGGACCTTTTGCAGCGTATCAAAGGCTATCTGTGTTCCTATGTTCTATCCATACAAGTACCTTATCCTTCTGCAACAAACTGAAATGAGGTGCAGCCACACATGAGAAACCCCTCACAAATGAGAAACCCCTCACAAATCTTGTATAATATCTTGTATCAGCCCTAGAAAGATTTTAAGCTCGTGTTGGTCAGCAGGTGTGAGCCAGTCCCTAACTACCTGCATTTTATCATCCATTGTACTGATGCCTTCACCCCCTAACTTATGTCCCAGAAAAGATACCTTTCTCTGAAGAAAGTGGCACTTCTCCAGGTGTAGTTTTAGGCCCATTGAAGTCTCACACTCCAGGATGCACTGCAGAGACTGAGGAGCACCTTGGAATGTGGGCCCATGGGCCAAGATGTCGTCCAGATACACAATGCACTCCTGTTGGGGAATATCTGACAGCACCTTGTCCATCAGCCTCTTGAATGTAGCTGGAATGTTAGAGGCCAAAGGGAAGAACCCTAAACTGCCATTGTCCATGGTTGTTGCAGAAGGCAGTCTTTGTTTTACCTGAGGGGGAGTGGGGGGCCTGCTAGTATCTGGACCAGAGGTCGAGCAAGGTGAACCAGGTCGATCCTGTGACCTGGTCTAAAGCTTCGTCTATTCAAGGTAAGTGGTAAGGGTCTTTTTTGTCACCTCGTTGAGCCTCCGGTAGTCCACACAAAACCAGAGCTCCACAATACCCACCTGCTGCATCTCCCAGAGCGCTGTGTTAGGCACATTCTGGCATGCCAAGGGAAGGCAGCATGGGCGCATCTTAATGGGTGGCTATTACCATTGTCTGTAATGCTGCCCCAGATAGGTGAGCCCAATGTCACCCTCCCCCCCATGGCAAACACATTTCTGAACTGTAACAATAATTGCCATAGCTCCCCACTCTGTTGGGGATCAAGGTTACCACAATTTCGTTGTCCTTATGTGTCTCACTATAATCTCCTCTCCCGTTTGGGGAAGCTGGGTCAGCATGGGGGCAAGGGTCTGGCCTACTGAGGTATATGTCGTGTGCTCCAGGGGGTGTTAGAGGCATAGGGCTTGGTGGTGTGACTGGAGCCTGTGGCAGGGTGTTTAGATTCCTTGGGGTCCAAGATAACGGTGTTTCGCTACATTGTGATGAGAATTTCTATATCAGCATGCTCTGTGGGACATGTGTGTACTTGCACGGTTTTTGAGGGTAGCGCTCATGAATCAGAGGATTCACTGGGAACCATCGGAGATGCGGGTCTCGTGTTGACCACTTCGCCTCCTGGGTAGCTCAGTATGGCCCTTGCCAGGTCCAGCTGACCATCAGTGCTACTTAGGAAGTCGAGAACCAAGATGCAGGGGTCCTGTACCACTGCTACCCAAGCTTAGTGGTGCACTGCTTGACCCCCCACCACAAAAGTCAAAGTCCTTCTACCTATCATTAGCAACAGCTCTCCAGTCACCGTGTGCAGCTGCACTGTTGTGGGCTCTAGGACACTCTGTCTTGGAATCACATCAGGCCAAACTAAAGTCACAGTAGAGCCCGTGTCCACCAAAGCTACGTAGGACACACTTTGCATGGTACCTGGAACATCGCAGAAATCCCAGACAGAAGTCCAACCCATCACCACAACTGTCCCTGTGTCAGTTCTCCCCTGAACTGTTTTTGTGGGCATTTGAAGATGTGTGACCTCAGCAACCCATCTATGCACACCCCTGGCCATTTCCTTGATTCCTGGGTGTTTTTGGACACAGCCGCATGATATGTTCCAACTCCTCACAACCCAAGCACACGCAGTGTTCATGGCTGGGAGATGCCATGTTAGAGATGCCATGTTTAGAGATGCCATGCGCACCAACTCACTCAGTTCAGTCACCCACAACGGTTTTAATGACTCCTCTGTGGTTGACTCCTCTGTGGTTGTGGTTATGGCACCTCCCTGTGTGGTCCCTGAGATGCATGCCTGCACTGTTTCCCTCTCAGATGCCCTCTGCAGTGCTTTTGTAGGGACAAGGGTGTGTCAGCTGTACCCCCACTCCCCAGAACTCTCCCTAACTTTTTGTATCCTCCTCCTCCAAATCCCTGTAGGTCGCTATACTATTTTGGTTTTGACTAGCCCATTATATTTTCCAGTGAATTTAGTTTCAGGTTCTTTTTCCCAAAACATATGCATAAACAAAATAGTAGTAAATCAGCTATAGTAAACCCCAGCTACCCTGACCAGGCAGTTACTGAGTGTGAATGAATGAATGGTGCAAATATATCATTTATTTTAATGAATGTGTTCTTTATTTTTCCCATGAGCTTTGTATCTGACTGCTCGCTTGCACCCATATGAAAGTAAAAACCTCCCACTCACTCAGGGTTGGTTAGTCCCTTGTCCTCCTCCATTCATTCTCCTCTAATAGAGATGGCTGCTTTGTTTTATTGCCTGTTTATTCCATTCAAAATCATTGAATGTGCCTGAACAAGCCCACAAATAAGACTCTGCTGACCTTTGGTAGCTCTTAGCTAGTTTCTGGGAAATAAGGCTTGAAGGATCACACACCTCAGGCCACCCTTGTCTCTTTACAGCCACTGGAACATCCACTGTCAATAAAAATAACCTTTCCATCACATAGCAAATGCACGCACCATCTTAGAGCAGCCATTTTCAGTTAATTAAACTATTATCCCATGCAAGCCTTCCAGAAGAACACGGCTGGACGATTCACAGTGTCTCAGGGAAGGGAGGGTGTTAGGAGGTTTTCTTGGTTAACCACACAAGCCCCCAGACAAACTACATGTGAAAACATTGCTGAAAGCTGACGAAGGCTGAGGTTGTTGGGACAGCAGCAATGAGCATAAACTAATGATGAGGCAAGAAACAATTTCTAGGAATGCTCTCATATGTTATTTAATAAGCCATATAGGTTCCCAACACAGGTTCTGGAGTACCCCCTGTCCTGCACATTTTAATGTGCTCCCTGCTGTAACACACCTTTATAAATTAATCAACTAATTAACAGTACTGCCAGAAGTGGGTGTGTTAGAGCAGGGAAAACCCTAAAATGTGAAGGAAAAGAGGGTACTCCAGGATCTGGCCTGGGAATCTGTGCAACAAACTAATGATGGAGTAGATGAAAATGGGGGGGGGGGGGGGGGGGGTAACCAGGTAGTATTTATTTCTTTCGTTTGGCGCATGAATGTATGGTGGTCACATTACAACTAGCACAGTGGCAACCTGCCCATGGTCTAAAC
>CM075006.1:13780573-13819500 GCA_037576675.1 Pangasius sanitwongsei | reverse complement strand
CCCCCCCCCCCCCCCCCCCCCCCCCCCCCCCCCCCCCCCCCCCCCCCCCCCCCCCCCCCCCCCCCCCCCCCAACCAGGTAGTCTTTCTTTCTTTCGTTTGGCGCATGAATGTATGGTGGTCACATGACTACTAGCACAGTGGCAAGCTGCCCATGGTCTACTCTGAGCAAGAATATTATATAGTGCATATATTTAGATAGGCCTGAGCTGCAAAGATGCACCAGACTCTGAAAACCTTATGACTTGTTGATGATTACTTCCATAGATTCATCTCCTTCCAACACAGACAGAGTGGCTGTTCTGCACAACTAGGGGGACAGCATAATAACATGGTGTAGAGAGAGAAGAGGAGGGAGGGGAGAAAAAAATAATTTTTAAGAACATAATTGTCCCTGTGGAACCCTGTGCGTCAAAGGTTTGGTTTCCCATCTATCCCACCCTCTAGGTCTCTCTGAAGTTCCACCACAGTAGCCCCTTACTAAATAGACACACACAAAAAGATGCTGTCAGTATATTTATGGGCCTTGGAAACTGTTATTCTCATTTACAACTGTAGGATGATCCAGGAGGTAGGTTATATATAAAAAGTTCTCACACACTTGTGCTTCATTGATTTGAGAGGATAGAATGGTGAGAGTACAGCCAAAGCAACCTCAGGAACAATTGACTGATCTATCACTCACTTGGTGAGGAGGAAAGTCCAAGAAAAGCAAGGCTAACTCTCTTGGCAAGCTTAGAAGTTAAAAAAAAAGAAGAAGAAGAAGGAAGAGATGTAGAGAGATAGAAGCAAGCAATAAAAGAGGGCCTGGTGGCTTGTTAAAAGATAATAGAGAAGCAATGAGGTAGAAAATAACTTATTTATTATTAGGGAGTAGGAGGAGGTTAGCGGATGTGAGTGAATACAAGACCACCGATTTTCATTTTGCTGTAAAAAAAAAAAAATTATAATAAATCCAGTGTAATGGAGTATAATTAAATGTGCCATTTAGGATCATCTGAGACAACATGCTTATGTCAAGTGGCATTATTACAATAAATTTTTAGCAGTGGCATTCCTGATCCCTTTCAACCTTATTGCTTCTTAACTCAGTGTGTCGAAAATATTGATAATTACTGTGCATTCCAGATTTCTGCTTGAGAACCTTCATAGTTATCCCAGCTGCCATTCCATGCATTCTTGTGAACAAAATTAATAGCTAGTGTTAGTTTTCCTGTAAGCTGTTTGGACGGTTCAAATGCACAACACTTTTTTAGGCAATAACAATTGCTAAGTGCCTTTTCTGCTGCTGGTAATGGTTTATTTCCAAATTTTCAAATAGAATTATAAGTAAAATAAGCAACTTAAGCTGGGTTAAGCTGGGACATCAACTGGGACATCAACTTATCAATATCAAGAACTGAAATTGGAAAAAGGTTGTTTCCATGTGGATAACTGGTCTATTACCATCTTCTGTTATTCTATAGTGAAACCAAACCAAATGGGCAATATGTCCATATGTCTTATACCTAAAGCCTCTGTTTCAGCTTTATTACTGACCTTTTTTTGAAAATTTCTTTCACTAAACATCTAGTCAGTCTGCTGCAACAATAAAATCTCTTTCAGATTTGAGCTTCAGAAAGTATTAGTACTAAAATTCAAAGAAAATAACATAGATCAAAGTTCAGTGGTGTAGTTGTATCCCTAATTCTGTTATATCAACAGCTAATGTATGGAAAGTGTATTTGATTTGTAAATTTGTAGGATTGTTTGGGTGAACTTGCAATGAATCATCATAAGCCAATCAATAACACAGGCTACAGTGGGGGAAAATGTACTTAGAAATAGCACTCCACCACATTATGCAATCCTGTGCTTTTGCCTTGAAAATTCATTTCAAGAGTTCTCTAAAGTGCTTCCAACCACTTGGAAAGACATATTCATCACTAAAGCTACAATAGCTAAATTTACCATAAAATAAACTGTCGCTCCAAACAGTGACTCTTGTCATTAGGAAGGAATTTGGGGCTTTTAGCTTTATGGAGACAGCATATTATAATAAAATCAAAGCAGAACAAAGAACGACCAATCAAAGATAATAACAAAACTATAATCTAAAATAAATGAAGCATATTTTTTGTGGGGACAAAGTCAACATGAGGTTTTTAATTTCACAGTTTTGATTCAGCCTGTGTTAGAGCTTGCTACATAGCAGTTTAAGGCTATTTAAAGTCCTCTCCAACTGAAGTGTTAAGTACAGAATTTTCTCAGTGCATGACATCTAATTATGTAGAAATGGAGTGAGATGATTTCTTCTGACAGAACTGTTTCTATTATGTTAGGATTACTTTTCCAAAGGCAGGCTGTTGTGACTAAATCCATGCATCTTTTTACTGCTACAGCTCCTTATAAATGAACCCACCTCACATTTTGCACTCCTTGCACTAAAACTGTGCAATTTTCTTTTCCCGCTACTTGCTCTCACATTTGCCCCTTTTTTTATTAGTTCTCCCTTGGTTTGGCCTGGGGATATGGAGCAAGGGTCATTCACTGTGAGACTCGTGTTTACTTTGGAATCCTCAGGAGTTGAGCACTGAATATTCAGATCTGTCTTTTGGGGGAATGAATGAAAATACTGAAATAAAGACTAAAACAACAGTTTCTTTTCTCATTCTCTCAGTGGCACAATGAAATACATTATTCTTTTCATTCTCAAGCCTTCCCCCTTGCTTGATCCCATGTTTCTTAGCTTGTAGCATTTAGCACAATTGTGTCTCCTGCCATCTCTGAGCCCATTGTTATGATTGAGATATTTTTCTCCCGGTGAACCCAGAGCGGCGTGTGATTTTTGGATGCCATACTGCCGAGAGGAACATAAAATAAATCTCAGGTCGAGTTTATTTTGTCTGCCGCCTACAGGAAAGGAAAACAAAATGCCTAATAAAAGACTTCCTTCTAGGGCAGACTTGCAGCTTATGACATATGATTTTGAGAGGAAGAGACGATAGTTTGGAGTTGGAGTTTTACCTGGTTTATTCTATATGTATTTTAATTTGCGTCTTTACAGTTATTTCATTGAAAATATAAAGTGTGTGGAGATCTCTGTGCCCTGTGTCTTTGCCAGAACCTTCCAGCAATTGAGAATTTAAAAGACTACATGGAGTGCACTTTGTGTGTGGTCTTGAGTCACAAGAAAAGAGGTTTGGCGAGCTGGAAGAAACACAGTAATATATGATCAGATTTGAGGTGGATGTCTGTCTCATTTCCAAATGCAGTAATCTCTGAAGGTCTCCTTAGAGGCACCACGAGTTTACACTTTATGAGGCGAGAATCTATCATATGTTTAATCATGAGATGTTAACCATTATTTGTGCCCTTTACATCTGACACATTCATCATGGGGTTCCAACAAATGGCAAAGGTTGGCTCAAAAGTGGTGTGAATTTTATAGTCTATTTCAACGATAGCCGACCCGTGAATCTTGGGTCAAGCTCACATAACATGCATCATTGATAAATACACGCATAAAGTCAAAAACATTTATGTTAGTGGTCCTTGGTTTTTCCATGAATAGGAACTCATTCATTCATGAACAGAACTTTTTAACAAATTGTTGTCTATAGCTACAGCCAGTAAAGCTACAATCGGAACAAATTTTATGTCAAAATTATTTACATGGATCAGTCACATCTGCAGCTTTTATATCTTCTAGTAAAAATTTAAATATCTAAAGTAATAACAATAAAATCATTTTAATGAATGATCGTTATTTATGTCTAAACTCTCTTACAAAAATACACAATCGGCTCATTTCCATGATGATGGTTTTGGTAAATAGTAATCATAGTATACTTGTGTTATTGGTCACATGTACCCTGGCATCATGGATATGGCAATGATAACTTTGTTATCATTTCTTAAAGAAGTAAGCAAAAGCGATGAACAAACAAGAAAGTAAAAAACAGTATGTGTCATTTCAGTTTATGAAACTTGAGTTTCATATTCATGAGTTTCACCAAAAATAAAATGCTGTTGTCATTTTAAGACACACTAGTATGATATTTGCTGTGATTTTGGCATTGACACTATTGTTACTATGTTTAGCCATAAAGACCAGAGCATCCCAGTAAGCATGATGAATTAGATAGGATTCAGTACATAGTCTTCAGATGAATTTCCCCAGCAACCTTTCTTTCTTGGTCTGTACAGAAGACATGCAATAGGTTGCTGTTCTTTTTCATAGCCCTAACCATTGCCTGTGTAGTGCATTACCCTATAGTTACCTTTTACCTCCTTCCTAACTCTTCTGTCCACACAGTGGAAACTTTCTGGATCCTTTAATTCTAATTTTCCCCTGTTTTCACTCAGTGAAGGAAAAGAGGTACTGGATAAACATGAAAGCAGAGGACAAAATTTAAAATAAACATCTAAATGAACCATTTTAATCACCTCAGGTTTAGGAAAGAATTTATAAGGGCATTAAGAGTTTGCAGAGTTTTTTATGAGCTTCATCATGATATGGTGTTTGTACGTGTATGCATTTTCAAGCATTAAGATTATGTGTTATAAAGTTACTGTGGGCTCTAATATGCTTTACTGGTGTAGAACTAATAATTAATCTTACTATGTTTTCTCCTACACACTATAATCTGGCCATCTAATGGCTTGGATTTAAACAAAGCCTGAGGTTTTTGTGCCAGGAAACCAGAAGTGCCCTTTCCTAATGGGAGGTGAGATCCAATATCACTAAAATGTGTTGCCTTATTCTCATCACAGCAGTCGTTGGCTTTTCCTTCAGTTGTTTAAAGGATACATAAACATATTAGGCCTGGAACTGATGGATTAGGGATAAAAAACATATGTAGGTTCAGGTTACTGTTCATCTAGTTATTTAGAAGTTGATGGTGATGATCAGGAACATTTCAAGTCACAGTAGTTTGATTTTTTTCCCCAGCCTCTCATTCTGGAGTCATCACTTATGCCCCATTCACAATAACATAATCCATGTAACCACCACACATTTGTCATAACACTGCTTGTATTTGCGCTGCCACTGTAAACAAATTGTTCAGAGGCCTAGTAGATTTCACTAAAATTTTTATATATAGATTAATAAATAAGAATAAATATTTAATGAATATTTAAGTGTTTTTTTATTTATTGCTATAGTTTATACCACAGCACTGCTGAATTCTCAAATCTGATTGGTTGATTAATTTCCTTTAATAACACATCTCTGACTGTAAGTCTTTGCTGTAATTTAAATCTCAGGTTATTATAAATGCACTTGTTCTAATTTGTTATCAAGTCTATAGTAACAGTTGATTCACAAGGACTTGCATGGACACTCCACATAGTCTAATTGTAAAAATAAAATAATTTACAACATGCTATTAAACAAAGAAAAACGTCTAATCATTGATTTGGCAAAGTTTTCTGGAGATTTTTAAGGGTTTCCGTTGTCCGTGCTTTGTGAAAGATTTCCCATTATGGGAGAGTCATCAAGACAGAGGATTTTGTGCTTTATGGCTTAGTAACTTCAAGAGAGAGTGAAAAAAGAGAGGGAACCACAGTTATAGCTGCTGTAAGTTCAATTGAGTTCAATTTTAATTTTATTTGTATAGCGCTTTTAACTATGGACACTGTCACAAAGTAGGTTTACAATAATATAAAATTACGATATAAATTTTAAATTTATAAATTTATAAACCCCTAATGACCAAGCCAGGGGCAATGGTGGCAAGGTAAAACTCCCTGAGACAACATGACGAAGAAACCTTGAGAGATACTCAAAAGGGGACTCATCCTTGTCTGGGTGACACTGGATAGTGCGATTATAAATAATCCCTTCCATAACTGTATACTATACAGTATCGACCAAAAGTGCAATTGTGAGTGACTCTAATTATGAGTAACAGAGTCATTTCTGAATTCATTATAGTTTTAACTTAAAGTCTATTGTGTTGAATGTATCAACTGTGCAATGATGGAGACTTGAGTGCAAAACTGGTCTTAGCAATTGCAGTCCTAAGGCTATCCAGTGAAGAACATCCATAGCCATCTTTATGGTTTCTATGTAGTACCATCCATAGTAATCACATGGCGATCTTTAGGCTGTCCATGTGGGACCATCCAAAGCAGCAGTGAGTGATTTTCAGGTGATGAGAACTCCAAACAGAAGTAGGGAATCCAAACAGAAGTAAACGTGATAACAGGAACTAACTTGTCTGATGGATGTTCCACAACATTAAATGTATCTATAAACAAATAAAATACTTTGTATCATTCATTAATAAATTTCAAATTGCTGTGGTATAAGAGGAATAAAACACTTCAGGATATGTGTTAAATAACTGACTTCACATCTGGCCACATCACACCACTCCATTGTGCATTGTTTCTTACATATTGGATTGGGGACAGCATGGTGTTACAATGGGTGGCATTGCCACTTCACAACTCCAGGGTCCCCGGTTTGATTCTGAGCTTGGGTTACTGTCTGTGTGGAGTTCTGACAGTGTCTATATGGGTTTCCTCTGGGTTCCCTGGTTTCCTCCTATCTCCCAAAAACATGCAAGTAGGTGGACTGGCTTCTATAAATTGCCTCTAAGTGTGAGTGTGTGTATGAATGGTGCCTTGGCATCCCATCCATAGTGCATTCCTGCTTAATGCCCAGTGTTCCCAGGATAAGCACCAGATCTACCATGAACCTAGTCAGGATAATTTTATTAATGAATATGAATGAATAGATACATTGGAGTGCTACTCTACTGTTTTTTCCTTGTAGATTTTTCCTTGTAAATCTTTTTCACCTATTCTTACAAATTCTGCAACAGTGAGAAGAACCAGGTAATGTATTTTGACGGAGTCCTCTGTGACTGATTCATTTTCTGAGTAGGGCCGTCCTGTCCTAGGATGGGAGATATAAACATGCATCTTGCCAAACCATCTCCCATCACTCCAAAATAGAGCTCTGATCTCAAATTCCTTTGTGTTGCAGGCAAAAATTTTATGCATTCCTTTGTTTAAAAAGAAGCAAATTTTGTCTCTCTTTCACTCTCTGTCTTTCACTGTTATTCTCTCTGCTTATATTGTACATCTATTTCTCCTGGCCAGATTAATTTTACTGCTGCTTGTTTTTTCTGACAGTAGTTGCTACTAATAAGTCATCAGGTGTGCAGATCTGTCTAAAAAATAAGGGAGAACTTGGCTGAAAGGCTCAGAGTAAAGGGTTCCAGGATCCACAGTGACTTTGTTACACTTTTCAGCACTTCTACAGACACCCAGAGGTCAGAGAGTCTGGGCCTTACCACACACTTAGTTCTCTAATAGTCTAAGCAGGGACCAGGAGCTTCACTCCAGGAGGAAAATCCACATCACATTACAAATTTGTCTAATTATTGTGCAGTAGAAACTGCAAGCAGTGTGGATATTTTAAATCAGGTTGAGTCCAGGAGTAGCTCTCTAATTCTTACTCTTGAAAGACTATTAAAAAAACTGTTATGTAGCATTGTATGCCATGTCAGAATCCCTCCCCAAAAGCAGATGGTTGTTTTCTAGGTACAGAAATATTACAATGTTGAATCCTAAATTGTTGCTTCATCTCAAGCTCTAGGGATAAAGTTCAATTGTGCTTCATTTGAATAAGTAGTGCAATTTCATAAATCACTACAGAACATGTGAATGCGGGTAATCATGACAGAACAGTTGTATCAGTATTCTCACTGAGGCGGTACAAGAGCTAGACGTATTTATAGTAGTATAAGTACTGTTTCATTATTGTTTTATGTGTATCTGATTCAGAAGCCAACAAAGGAAATTGAGCTGGAAGATTTCCAACGTAATGTCTTCTGCAGACCAGCAGTGCTTCTGGCCATGTGTTTGGTATTAAGAAGACGTTTGTCTCGATATAAATATGTTCTCTCCTTGTGTCCCTTTATTTCTACTAGTATACAGACAAAACAGGCCACATGAGACAGAAATCCAGTGAAAAAAATGACCCAACCTGATGTCATCATCACCACTACTTTCATTTTCCATCCCTGCCCATCTATATGTTCTTTAAAAAACACTGTAAAATAATCCAGAGGAAAATTCATTAGTGGAGTTGGAGGGAAGAAAGAGGTAAAGAATGGAGACAAGGCACACTGAGAATTTGTTTAATATATTGAGACTCTTTAAGCCAGAAAGCTGGAAACCATTCTTTATTTCACTGCACAGAGTGATTATAACATATGATATTACAGTGACACATTTCTACAGTGATTGCAGCCAGGTCTTGAGAGATCCTATGCTTTATGTTCTGGCAGCACCAGTGTGCTTATTACTGTGACCAAGTATCCGAGTAGGGCCCTGTGATATCCAACCAGCTGGTCTTCTCAAAGTTTCAAATTGGACAGGCTTCAGAGCACAGCCTAAACCTGTTTCACAAAAATCTACATAAAATGGCCTTTTCAACCCAAAACAGCTCATTCAACCAGAGTCTACTGTGCTTGATTGCTCAATTTCATAACTGCTGTCATACAGTGTGAATTTCATAAAGCACAGAAAACTTTACTAATAACTTGAGATGCTCAGGATGCCTTGCTTCCTTGTGTACATTTGTGATCTTTTACACAGGTGTCTAATACCACCATTTTGGACAGATGGAATCTTCTAGAAAACCACATTTATTTATTGATAGAGTTTTTCTTAAGCTTTAAGACACAAGATGTAACAAGAAAGAGGTTCAGGAATATTCAGTTATAGATTATAAGAAAAGACAAATGGCAAAATGGAGGGAAGACAAAGTTTGCATTGCTGTAAATGGAGAGATGAGAAATGTCTGGAAACACAGGCCTTTTAAATTGTCAGCACATAAAGATTGGGTGGATCTGCTGATCATGCAAACTACACTTAGAGTCATAATGAAAGTTGTGAAGTAGTTATGGTCAACTGAGGGGAAAGTGAATAAGGTAATGAGAACTGTTTCAAGAATTTTATGAGTTCTAACTCACATGGTATGGTTATTCACGGTGGAATGTGCCTATGCCAAATGGTCATGTACTCGATGTCATTTTTACAATTCTTGTTTGTGAGAAAACTGAATTTATTATTTATTTATAATTAAAAATGAATTTCTTTTCTGGCAAAGTGAATCTCTAATCTGAAATTGATACAACCTTTTCCCCCCTTAAGGACTACTATAGAACTACACCCATTAAAAGGTACCATATTTTAATGTTGTCCATGCATACACACAAAAATAGCCCTTGCTGTGTTGTATATCACGTTTCATCAATTTTTGTTTAGGATCAGGTCAGTGGCAGCAGTGGTATAGTTGCTGTACCAGCCTGAGGGGCTGCGGCAGAAGCTCAGTATTCAGACAAAGCTCACGTTTTACTAGTTAATCTATTTCCCAATCCTCACCTATGGTCAGAAGCTGTTGGTAGTGACTGAAAGAATAAGGTTGCACGTACAGGCAGAGGAAATGAGGTTCCCAGGGTTAATGGGCTTACTCTCCATGACAGGGTGAGGAGCTTGGCAGTCTAGGAGAGTTTTGGAGAAGAGCTGCTGTTTCTCTCAGTTGAAACAAGCCAGCCCTGTGGGGCAGACCCAGGACCCACTGGGGAAGTTCTGTACTACGTTTGGCTTTGGAAGTATCTTTCTGGGGATAGAGAAGTCTGGACTGAGCTTCTCAGCCTGTTGTTACTGCGACCCCTACCAAGAAAAGCAGAAGGAAAATGCATATATGAATTGTGGTCAAAATGATGGAGACTTGATTGACTCAAAGGGGTATCTTTAGCAATCAGACATGCTGAAAATACTTTTAGAAAAGGCGTTTTCAGAGGTTTTATCTTAGGGAATCTGTATAGTAAGGGTTTTTAGCCTCCAAAAAGGTTTCTAGTTTGGAATGCTATCTAAAAGAGAAACACTCTGTTGTCGGATTCCGCATAGAGCATATAAGAGTTCCAAATTTGACTTTGTTTCTAAGAGTGTACAGCTGTACATCTGGGAAGCGTTTTAGTGAGTGCCGGTCAAGCCTCCGTGCTGTAATTGGCTTATAATCCATACACAGTTATATAACATGCACAGCCCTTAATGGTTATGTTTATTATTTATGATTGTTCTGAGAAGGGAGTCCCATTGTTGAAATGTATTGTGTAACTTGTGCAGATGGAGGGGGTCTGTGGTTGTGCATTTATTACTTCAGCATTGATTTTTTTTTAGCAATGATTACAGAGGTATTCCATGCACAGTGACCTGCTTCTCAACTCAAAACCAAGCCCAACTGTGTGTGTGTGTGTGTGTGGTTCCTGTTCAGTGTTCTAAATATCTAATAATAGCAGATGCCTTGTCCTACTGACTTGGCAAACAGCATATAGTCCCTTTTCTATTTTCTCTTTCCTGTCCAAGTTGGTCCTTGCTTTTCTCCTGAGGTTAGACCAGCCAAACTCTGTGTATCAGCTGATGACATCTTGAAAGCTTGGTGATAGAGACTAACTTGGTTAACTTGTTGCTGCTGCTGAAGACTGTGTGACCTGTCTCTCATAGTTATTTTGTTCTTCAGCAGATTATAATGAAAAAGCAATCATGAAAAAAGGGGAGAAATAATGGGAAAAAAGCAACAGTGAAAAAAGAGGCAAATCAAGGAAAGCAAAATGCATTATGCGTGACTAGGAGTTTATTTTTAAATGAAACAATGAGGGTACCCCCTAATGAGACGCCAAATTGCCTGGAAGAGTACTGTGTGCGTTATGCATGCTTATCAATTGCCTAGCTATTGGTGACGTTTCAGACACATATTTAGATATTTGTATATTATTTTAGAAACACCTCATGGAATTGGCTGGTATCTCCTTCACATGCTCACTCACTCACTCACTCACTCACTCACAATCGCATGTTTAGCAGGCTGAAGATTTTCCACAAGGGGGCACTATTGGCACTCGAGAGAGCTGCACAGAGATGGCTATCCACTGGAATGGAGACAAAGTAAGGACAAACAAAATTGCAATAAAGCAAAAACAGGGATCATAGTAAAATGAATGGTATCACAGTGGTAATTGTAGTAGTGAGATAACAAACATAATGCAGTCAGTAAGTCTGAAGGCAGTGCCTGCGCTATGCTTCCATGCTAATCAATCTGGCCATTTCCACTTTTTAAAGCATCTTTTTGCCTGAGTTGTATGCCATCACACACCCTCTAACTAGAAACGATATACAGTTAAATACAAATTTTATATGTTATATTGTTCAGCGTATGCTCATAATCTAAACAGCACATGGCTCATCTCATAATGCACCAGTGTGCATTATCACTTCAATTAAAATTCAATCATTTTTAAAGGTGCTACTGTACAAAAAAATCTCACTGTTTAAACCAACTGTTTGACATATACAGTGGTAAAACAATCAATACTCTTTCCATATTGGTACTCTTATTGAATAATATGTAAAAAAAAAAAAAAAAAATGTATCGGATGAGACATACTACACTTGTGTGTAATGAGACAGTGTTAGGGCAATGTGGGCCAGAGGTGGGGACAATATTTTAGCAGGCTGTGATGGGGTGTGGTGTTTGGGCAAGCAGAGACATTCAGGGCTGCTTTGCATTAATGACACTGTGTCCTTGTTCTAAATGGATACATCTGTTAACACTTTTGTCAGTTAAAGAATTAACCATTGATTTTTAACATACATGTAACTGCATTTACACAAATGAAAATTCTAATTTAATTCACTATAAAATCAGCTTTCTAGCTAAGTAAAAATGATAGGGTCATTGCCACAGATCAGCAGCGGCAGCCTCTACCACTGGCTTTAGAATCCTTACAGCCTACTATTAGCCTATTTCTTCAATATCTGTTGCCAGACCACAGAATGGACCAGCCTAGCCCTCAGAAACTCAAGTTCTTTTTTACTGTAAACTGTTTTTAGGATGCCACAGATCATTAAAAAAATATTTGTGTCCAGCTTGGGTTTGAACCCTTGTTCTTTTTGTCTTTATACTGTCAAAAGATCTTTATGCATTAGTGTGCACATAAGCCCTTGTATGATTCTTGTCATAGCCTCAGATGCTTCTTAAGGCACAAATTAGGCTGGCTAAGTCTTGTTGATTCACTAGTAATGTTTAATGTTAAAATTCATTCATTATTTTTCTTTTTCCAAATAAACATTTGTTGTCACCTTATAGCTCCACTATACTGAGCTCGGCTTAATGTCTGTGTGGAGTTAAGCATGTTCTCCTTTTGCGTGGGATTCACCTCCAGGTTCTCCAGTTTCCTCCAGCTGTCCAAAAACTTGAAGGTGGGTTGATTGGCTATGCTAAATTGCCCCAGGTGTAAGAGTGTGTGAATGTCTGCACAGTGCCCAGCAATTGACTGGCATCCCATCCAGGGTTAATTCTCCTGCCTTGCACCCGGTGTTACCAGGGTAGGCTCCGGATCCGCTGTGACCCTGACAAGGATAAATTGGTTACTGCAGATGTATAAATTAATGAAAAAAAACTTTAATAAATCAAATAAACACTTAGTGGTTCAGTTATTTTTAACCATTTAAGCTACCAGAACTTCCAGGACCCAGATAGGTAGGCTGTATTCTTGTAACAACATACCATGCATTCTATTTTCAATGTAGCTACTAATAATTCATAGTTGGTACAAAATAATGTCCTTTAAGGTAAATAGCGCAGTAATAAGTTGGTGGTTTAAAAGTACATATCATGTGTGTATGTGTGTGTGTGTGTGTGTATGTGTGTTGTGGAGATAATTTTGTCTCCAATGGTAATGTTTTAATGTCTGTTTGTACCCTGGCAATTGCATAACAACTCCCAGACATTTGCATGAATTTATGGACATTCCTGACTAGGAACATTGATTTTACATCCAAGAAAGTGTCGTAATTTCTTCAAGTATCTTAATTACCATGGAGCCTTTCAGCAGTAGTGCTTGAGTAGCATGTACAATCACCCAACCTCTTTTAAACCGCCTTTGTACTTATACACACAAGTACACATATTCCTCCAGCCCCTTGTGATGGGTTGGTGATAAATTGTGGGTTTCTATGAATAGCAGGTCGACAGTTTTACCACAAACCCAAGAATTCAGCAGCAGAATTTTAGAGTCCCCTAGTGAAAGCCCAAAGACAAACACTTCTACTTTTTTCTCCATCATACTTTCCAGAGTGCAGATGTTGCACAAGTGTCACATTACGATGCCATTACTTCTGTTTTGGTGGATGTTGCTAACTTTTGTGCACAGGATGGAGGATGATAGGATATCATAAGAGGTCTCAAGAAGTTCACAGCCTGCAGTGGAATAATTCTCTCTCACTGTCAATGGCAATCTTGTAGTTGTTCAGTTAACCCAGAGGGAGTGTATAGATTAGAGTCTCTAAACAATAACTTAATGCATATCATGGACAAAAGAGGCAAATGATTGTTATATATATATATATATATATATATATATATAGGTGTTTCATCTTTTATTGAATAAATACAGTTGTAAAGCCTTTATCAATTAGAATAAATCAAGTTGTAGTAATACTTGAATAACCCAATGAACAATGTGTGCTGGGTCTCTGTGTATGTGGATACATGTGTTAATTTACTTCCTAGCACAGCTGACCCATGGCATAATGTTTTATTTGCCTTTAGTGCTGTGTTTATTTATGCTGCGTGCGTTTCAGTACAGGCTAACCTTTGGCCGTCCTCTTGCTGAACATTACAGGTGAAAAATGCTGTCATCTTGGATGATGATTCCAGCTCTGTCTTTCTTAGCATCTTCTGCCAAGCCAATAGATTTTCATAGTGTCTCAGGGTGTTCTCAGGCAAGCTCCAGACTTCCCCAGCCTTTTGGCCTACTTTTTTTTTTTCCGTATGAGTGCTTTATTTATTCTCATCTCTAGCTTTATCAGTTGTGCACCTATATGTACCAAATACCAAGAAAAGAAATGTGTTTCTTGAAATAGTACCTTCAAATTCCCCTTTCAGCTTTTGTTTTTTTTAACTCTTATTCTGTTGGGATAAATTTAGGGTTTAATTCTATGTAAAGGAGTGCTGCTTATCTCTGCACTTTTCAGCTCACAGTGGCTTGCCATGGCTGTCTTTAGTTTGCAGAGGCTATTCTCTGTCAGACAGTGAGGGACTGCTGCCTCCATGTTTGATCACTGGCTTGGATCAGCCAACAGATGGAACTGGAGCACACAACCAATCAAGTACAGAATTCACCAGACTAGTTCATAGTTTTGCCTTATACCATTATTTCCTTTCCCTCTATTTTTCCATACCTCTTCCTTACACTTCCAAACACTGCTTGCTTATCTATACAATGCTTATGGTTGATAATTAATATTTATCTATTACTTATATTGTCTGTAGTGGGGTCCCTGGAGATCTAGAGGTGAGGCCACAGCGCTCTCACCACTGTGGCCCAGGTTCAATTCCCAGCCAGGGAACCAACCCCAGCCACTGGGGTTGTGTGCAACAGTTTGCTCTCAAGGCCAGCCCCAAGCCTAGATAAAATTGGGGAGGGTTGTGTCAGGAAGGGCATCCGGCGTAAAAACTGTGCCAAATCAAATACGTGGACCAATGATCAGCTATGGCAACCCCTAACATGAGCAGCTGAATGAGGAACAACAGCTTATATTGTCTGTAGTCTTTTCAATGTGCTCATGCTAACAAGCACATTTGTGACAGAATGGAAGGAAAATATGATAAAAGCAAAGTTAGTTATTTATTGTGCAAAAGACCCTACACCAAATGTGATCTGGCTTAATGTTTTCAGCATTATTAAATAATTCAAAATGTTCTGCTTTTGTGTCCATTTCACATATACACAACTGTGAATATGAAACTGAAAACAGTTGACGGTTGGGTTTTTGAGGGGTGTGACGTGGCATGAACTTTCATTACAACATGATCACGTAAGGATATTACACCATTCTTTTTATCAGTAATCAGATAAACACTGTAAGGGTTCAGCAAAATGGTGGAATGTTATCTAGATTTTTCATACACCAAGGCAAATTAGTCATTTCCTGTCTAGTAAATCCACATGGGCATGGAGAGAATACTTTTGAATTTTAATGTTTTTACAGGCTTCTTGAATTAAGCAAATCTAATGAGTGTGAAAAGCCCTGTAGTGATTTTGACAACATCCTCTCTTAGTAGGAAGGATGGCATGACTTCCCACCATATCAATAAGAGTGACACTAACCAATCATGGATGTCTGTAGGCTCATGTACAGTATAATATATATAATATGACATTGCATTAGCAAAAGCTTAGAAAGATGGTGATGGAGCTTCACATGTCTCAAAGGAAGCATGTGTTAGTCCTTGCAGGCCCTGAATGGTGGCTGTCATGTGATAGTGGAGAACAAGCTGGGAGTGGGAATTGACCAAGTTAGGGGTGGAAAATGGGAGGAAAAATATGTTGTTGTTTTTTGTATTACAGAATTCCATGTAAAGCAAAGGCAAGGCTGTTTCTGATTATTTAGTCATTCTAAATTTATTTTTTAATTTACTGAGCTGACTGGAAACATTTGCCTATAGATGTGCATGTTTACCTATGTTAGTGATGAACAGAAATACATTTTAAAGTATTTTTTAAGTATATTTCTTATTTTTAAGTATATATTGATGGCTTTGACTAATGCTAATTGCTGAAAATGTGACAATGCTAACTGTGGCTTGGATACAGATAGCCAACTCCTGTCTCCCCATGACATGTGTGCTAGTTTACTGTCTATCTACTGGATATCTATCTGTACAGTAGCAGCAAGCAACATCAGTAAATGAGCAATGTCAGTCAGCTGTGCTAGACTGTCAATTTACCAATCATATGTCAGCAGTTCCCAGATATTGATAAACAGTCTCCACTCAGTCTGAGGTTGATCTATACATGTTTGTATTATCCCAATCTGGCCTCCTGACTTCTTGTAATAGTTTAGTACGTCATAGGAAATAGTGTAAGGTAACTAAGTAAGTGTGGGTGGGGGAATGGGGCGGCAGGATTTAGGATAGCAGGAAGATGTTATCAACTGTGATCATTAATCACACCTCTGAGAGGTCTATCACTTCCATACAATTCATGGAGACTTAATGATTCATATCCAGTTCATGTTTATTTGACATACTCTTCCCACGTTTCCCACACCATGTCTAAGCATCTGGACATGCCACTGATTTTATCAACTTCAGCCTACAAATTACAGCTCAGGATTGTAGGCTCATTGCTGCAATTACTGGTAAAAATCAGTTGCTTCTTTTGAGTATAGCAACTTGTTAGGTTTTAAGTAATTTTATTTAGACATAACCAAAAGAAATTAGCTATATACTGCACAGATTTGCACATGAAAACTGGGATATGTTTCTTTTTGTGTGTATGCAACATTTGGAACTATGTGGGTAATATGGTAATTTTCATGCACAAAAAAAGTCAATTCTGTACCACAGCATTCTGTGCCACAATAAATTCTGTGCCACAACATGCTGTCACATATCTGTTGCTCCTCAGTGAACTACTACAAACTCAATATCCCAGAATCCTCAGCCAGACTATGTGCTACAAGCCATGTCACCTGGCCACTCACATGACCCCAATCTCTGTTCGCAATCCTCTGATTGCTGATCACACACACCTGTCTCCCATTCATAAGATCCCTGGAATAACCCAGACTTTCACACATAATTTGTGCGGTCTCACCCAAGCAGCCTTGCTTGTGTGACTCCAAGCATTTGATCTCTGTTACTGTTGTTCATGTTCTTTGACCCATAGCCCATTCAAGATTGACTGCCTGGTTTTCATTATGATTTTGGATTTTCTCTTGTCTGCTTGACTGCAAAGTACCTGTCTCTCTAATAAAGCTAGGGGTCAGGCTTGAGAGACTAATAATGAATTAGTCTGATAACTGACTAATTTAAAAATATATATATTTTTATGACTACAAACTCAATATCCCAGAATCCTCAGCCAGCCTATGTGCTACAAGCCATGTCACCTGGCCACTCACATGACCCCAATCTCTGTTCAAAGTCTGTTGTAGAAATTAACATCATATGGGGCAAATACTTATTTGAGGAATGCATAATGAAGTCCTGAAGAGAATTCTTGAATTAAATCTAAAGGCATTTTTTTTGTCATATGCAGTACCCTGTCATGCTGTCTTCATTTAAGACTCTCACTTCTCCGTAGCCACCTATCACTGGGATGTCTTCAAAAACATATTGCAGGGGGATTGATCTGAAAACAGCGTAGGGACCCAAGGGAGAGTCATGTTGTGGGTAAAAACCTATTTGGTATCAATTAGAAGATATTAATGATGGTTTCTTCTTCAGTAACGTGGCTACCACATTTACTGGAAGGTGAATTGTGGGGGGATAACAAGGTAAAATAAAAGAGACAAAATGTGTGGTATGCTATGACGTCTTGTGTAAGATTAACCTATCTGGGAAAGCTGTAAGCAGTGCAAATTAATCTTTCTCAAGCTCGGTTGAAATGTGTAGTTCCTTCAAAATTGCAATTCAGACAAGTTTTTTTGACACTTACTGGCAAAAAATCTTGACATGGAAGCTGCAATTCCAACTCATGCCACAATAAAACTATGTCACAGAATTAGGCACTTTACATATGAGAGTGAAGACAAGTCATTCAGTGATCCAAAACACATTTTACATGTACTGGGCCTTATTTATCAATCTTTTAATACAGTTGTGTGAGAACGAGTGCACAAGCCAAGCTGAACTAGAATTTTCTACCGGCTTTACAAAACTTTCTTTGTACTCGTGTGAGTGTTGATCACCCGTAAAGTGAAAAGTGTACAGAGGGCTGGGAACATGAAATTATTACTAAATAATGAAAGAAAAGGCAGAAGTGTGTTAAGTTACTTTGACTCACTTCTATGCCAATAAAAATATTTAGCAGTGTAATAGCACCTGAAAAGGTCAAAATCTAGAGACAAATTACAGAAAAGGTGAATTAGTTGTGAATTAAACAAGATGAAAAGAAAATGGGGTGACATGAAAATGAAGGAGATCACAGTACCTGGGTGATCATTCACAGCAAGCAAGTCACACATCAAAATTGTTATTTTTAAATTGTTTTAATTGTCTCAGCCCACAAGCTGGATCTAAACATCCTTTCCTTCATAAGCATGGCATGCACTAAATCTTCGATCAGCTTTGGAATTTGTTTACAGTTTAAGGCTATGTGCAGACAGACCAGCCCATCCTCCACTTATATAGTACAGTGGCATTTCTTTTGTCATAATTGAATGACTAGTTTTATTTGTCCTAATATATGGGTTTGTGTCGTGTTGCTTTCTTTATTTTTCATATTCTTTAATTAATGCCAATAATAAGAACTACTGGGCTTCACCAATTTTTCTCGATTTTCCTAGTCGCTGATCTAATGAACTAGCATGAGGGTGTGTTTTTGATAGAGACTACATAAAGTATGGAGACTACTACATAAAGGCATATGCTAAATGATGTAAACACACGAACACACACACATATATATACAATTATATGATTTGAAGTCGATCAAGTAAAGGTTTACATTAGTTGGTCATCTTACACGTACATTTACACACACTCTGGAGCACGAGTAGGATACAAACAATTTTCTGAAATAATGGCATTTGTGGTATGAATACTAAAATTTCGTGTGCTCCTATGAACAAATGCACCTATGAATGAATTACAAATAAATCTGTTCATATCCAGCTTGACAAATGAGACCCAGTGTCTCAGTAGTCAATTCAATTCAATTTAATTTTATTTGTATAGAGCTTTTAACAATGGACGTTGTCAAAAGCAGCTTTACAGAAATAAATAAATTCCAGATATAATTTTCAAATTTATAAATGTAGCCCTAATAAGCAAGCCAGAGGTGACGGTAGCAAGAAAAAGCTCCCTGAGACGATAGAGGAAGAAACCATGAGAGGAACCAGACTCAAAAGGGAACACATCCTCATCTTTGTGACACCAGATAGTGTGATTATAAATAATTTCCCTTCTATAACTGTAAATCTGTAACCAGTGCAAATGTGTAACCAGGAACTTATGAGCTTATAAGCAACTTATGAATATGAGCATCAGACATATTTAGGATTTCATTATAGTTTTAATGAAGTCTATTTTGTTGAGGGTATCTACTGTTCAATGATGGAGACTTAAGTGCAAAACTGTTTAGAGCAATTGCAGTCCTAAGGCTGTCCAAGGAAGAACATCCACAGCCATATTTATGATTTCTATGTGGGGCCATCCACAGCAGCAGCAGGAGATATTCAGGTCATGAGAACGTAGGGCATCAGGATGTATCATGGCATCATCAAGGTCACTGGTATCTCAGGAGTAGCATGTGTAGCTCAACAGAGAGAGAGAGAGAGAGAGGAACACAGATTATTAGGTATGGTCATTGTCACGTAAAGGTTAAAGACAACATACATTGTGTGCAGAGTGTGAGCAGGGACTCCAGCAAGACTAGCTATGAGAGCATAACAAAAAGGGAGAGCCAGAAGGTAACACAGACATGAGAGTGCCCTGAGACATAAAGTGGCCAGCCACTCCTCCGTCAACAAACCTGAGTGAACCTATGAGAGTTCTCCTAAGAGTACTCATTCACATTCATCTTGATGAATATATCTTAGGTAATCTTTACCAGAGTGCTCTAGAAGTTTAATTTTAAAAAGAACAAAAAAACTTGTATGGCCCCAAAATGACTGCTTATACCACTTACAGTGAGAAACAGGCCAGAGCAAAATAGATAAATGTGTTATATAAATGCTTATTACAGACCCAGGAATGTGGCAGGTTGTCATATAAGCATTAAGTGAAAGATTTATTTGGTAAAACAATTATTTGCATGGCAGGTACATATAATTTATTGAATTTAAGTGGTCTGAATTGCAGTGTTATATCTTGGTGTTTATGGGCATTTATGATTTGAATACTGTCCAGCATAATTAATAGCATGTAGAGGTGCACATGGTGTAGATATATATGTATTTACAGCTGGTTGCAATTGTGATAGATATTGGGAAGGCAGTAGCATGTGGTGGGCTCATGTAATGTCACCCAAAGTCCATGGTATGCCACTCACTGTATTAAATATCCAAAGCCCATTTTAAATCTCTTACACTTTTCCTTGTTATTTCTCTGGACTGTTACGTATATTACAGTAAATTCCTACTTGGCAGCAAGTCCTTCCACTCTAAACACAAAAATGCAATTTCATGGTATGAGGAAAGTAAAATAATGGCACTTTATTTGTACTATAATTGTTCGTTGCTCATGAAAGTAATAAGAACATAAAAAATTATTCATAATTTTTCCAGGTTTTCTTTTATTGCCCTCACATGGGAAATTAATTCAACAGATCATTAAAAAAAGAAACATATACATAAACTCCAAACAGCAGAATTCAGTAATACAGTGCAAAATGACTTAACACCAAGCAGAAAACTCATAAAATTGTTTTATTCATCATAGCTCATGCTGAGGTTAGGTGGCAAAACCTTTTTTTATCCAGTGGAGTGGAGAAAGAGAGCAAGCAGATTTTGTTTATGAGATTTCTAGCTGGGAAAGTGCATTTGTTAGCTTGTAAAGCTGCTTTTTTGTCAATAATCAAAGATTTATACTGTCTATGACAAGGTCATATTTCTTAAAGAAATACCAACACCCTTGTTTTGCAGGTACCACTTAAACAGTACTGATTGTTCTTCTTTGGGTTTTTTTCCATATTTAATACATTTGCACCTTAGCATTTCTCTCATCCTTCCTCTCACTTACCATTATTTTTTCTTGGTATGTATCTGGAGTAGCTTGTGTTATGTAGTAACCTTCTCTGTGCCATCCCTGGCCAGCTCTTCCAGCACATCTGCCTC
This sequence comes from Pangasius sanitwongsei, assembly GCA_037576675.1. Taxonomy (NCBI): domain Eukaryota; kingdom Metazoa; phylum Chordata; class Actinopteri; order Siluriformes; family Pangasiidae; genus Pangasius; species Pangasius sanitwongsei. The sequence continues at coordinate 13,798,649 of CM075006.1, read as the reverse complement.
CACTTTCATAGCTCACTTCTGACCGCAGATATCCAAACATCCAGGCAGAGCTGCCTTTCCCTAGATTATTGCCCATTAACAAATGGTCAAGATTCAGATACCATTAGTAGTTTCTCCAGTGCTCTAAACTAACACATCATTAGGAGTGCAAAACATAAAGGATACACCTCTGCTTTTGCAGTACTTGGGCATCTATATTTGTAACTGAGACTTTAAAACAAACACTGGGTAGAGGAGGAATGTTTCTCACTTCCTTAGAAATAAATTTTAGGGTATCACAAAGGAAGCACTTGTCTCAATACCAAAATCTATGAATGTGTCAGTGGCTTGAGGAGGCAAGGGGCTAAACACACAGTCTGTACAAACAAAGCAAGGCCAGGAAACCAAGTAGTCAGTATACATTCAGTATGTTGGTTCACATGTACTTTGACCAAATTTTCACACCGTGTATATATAACCACTGTAACATCATTCCATTTATTTTATCAGGAGCAGTGTAAAGGCAGCCAGTGGCGACTTCATGGCGGGTTTCACTGCTGAGCTCAGGCAATTTATCTTAGTCAACCTAAACTCTGTCAAGGGCCACAGGCTTCCAATGTGCAATTACAGGGTTCCTGCTCAATTTTCATTTTCTATCAGCTGAAAAGGCCACAGCTGCCAACTAACTTGAGTTGACCCTAAATCCTCCATCATCAATACATAAACACATATGGAGCAAGATGATTTCTACTACAGCCTGTTCATTTCTGTTCACAATACAAAGTAATACAAAAGGCTGAAGAAAGTAGCATTGGAATTTCAGTGAAAAACATAGCTCCATTATGAAGTTACAAAGTTAGGAAATTTCTTCTAAGAACTCTATAATTCATAGTTTTCATTTTATCTTAACTTCAAAAATAGCAATATGACTTGTAACATCAATAAGTGCAAGCTTGACTGTTATCCTTGTGCAATGTGAAAGAAACACTAGCAGCTCTCTGAGCTATTCCCCTGGTAGGTCTACTCAATACATCTGTCCTGACTACACAGTCATTAGGCTCTCATTAACCGTTTCCCCAGATGACCCTTAGAGAGAAAGACAGCCTGAGGTCACTTGGATAAGCAGCAATGGCTCAAAGTGGGCTGGCTCAGTGTGGAGCACATTTAGGCATTGAGTTTCAGTCACTTTACCCTTCTTCTCTATCTCATCAGGACCCCCACCACCACCCCCGAGAACAAGGGCACTCAGAACACACACACACGCATGCACATATACTGGCAGTATATAATTGTGCCCCTGTGTTTCATCTTGCTTGAAACACAATCTAGTCAGTGGTCCACCTGTGTCCAGAATCTATTCTCGTTCAAATTGTGCAATATCAATTTCTGCCAGCAAAATATTTACTGCATGTATGGAAGAAATCACAAGTGTTTATAAAGTGCTAACTGCCAGACGTTTTAGCCCATGATTACTGCATTGTAGTCTGAATAAAATGCTGTACTTCCACAATGAGTGCACAATGAAGCTGACTGGACCCTGAGGTTCTAGCTTTCATGTATGTTTGTAAGTATTTGTTTGTGAGAAAGCCAACTATTGTTTTGTGTTGGTCAGCTGCTTGCCACTTCATGCTATTGATACCACCAAGTTCAATTCACTTCAATTCAGTTTCTGGCAGCTATGTGCAGTGGCTGTTTGAACCCAGGGTCTAATTTCAAACCTCTGCTGCAGCAGAATGATGTAGTAGCCTTGCTATGTTGAGGTTTTGCCCTCTGTGCTGAAAACACAAGCTCATAAAAACAACAGAGGAGAAGAAAAAAAGAGCTTCCTGGAAGGAAGACAATTGTGACCTTGAACAAGGCCCAGGTCTCAGAAGCTGGCTGGTGTAACTGTGTAAGTATATGTCTGTGTGTGTGTGTGTGTGTGTGTGGTTAGAAGGCCAAACAGTCACTTCACAGTTTTCTCCCCCTTCTCCCCTCAGCTACCATGCTTATGTGCTGTGATTATTTTACTGGGATGGAATAGGTAAACATGCCAAAGCCTGCAGCATGTGTACATGTGTGTATTTGTGAGTGAGAGCATAGTCACTCGTTCTCACAGGGAGCAGCCAGAGGTAGACATAGTGACTCACCTCCGGTCAGGTACGGGTGAAATAGAGTCACACTTTTCCAACATATACTTTCAAATACCATAAATGACCACGTCCTTTACAGTCATTGCAGTTCAGAGGGAAATGAACAGGGAAGAGTCTTTACCTAGATGTGAGTGTGTCTGAGTGAATGATGTGTGGTATATGTTTTTTGTGCCATATTTCGTTGTATGAGAGTGAAATGTTTCCAAATGTGGATAAAGGAGTGGTTAATTGAAGGCAGAACTGCAGATTTCAGAACTGCAGTGTGTGTTTGAGTAAGTGTGGCCATTTTTTATATCTTGATCTGAACCAAATGTCCCCACAAGGATAGGGATATCTGACAGTTTTGACATTCTGGGGACCCTTGGCTGAGCCCCATGAGAAAACTGCTTTTTTTAAAAAAAATGGAAAAGAGAAAACCCAAAAGAGTATTAATGTTTCCTTTTGGTTACTGAGGTTAATATTAGGGTTAGATGTAGGCATATGTATAGCATTAAATAGGTGCATTAATAATTTTGATAATGAAATATAGTGTGTGTCTGTGTATTTGTGTATACATGTATTTATCATTGTGTGAGTACCAAAAAGAACCAAATGTCCTCACAATCACCCGGTTCACAAAAATATGGTGTTTTTACACCTTTTATTTTAAAAACTAAAAGAGCCAAAATACTTCCTTCTGGTTACTGAGATTAATGTTAAGGTGTGTGTGTGTGTGTGTGTGTGTGTGAAGACAGACTTGGCAACTCCTTTTTGGTACCATATCAAGACCTTTGTGTGCGACTGTAAGGTTGTGGTGAAAATTCTGACAGTTATTACAGTTAACAGTAATGGTGGTGGTTATTATGATATGTCCACTGCAAGGCCAGAAAGCAGAATGTGAGAGGAAGTAAAGTTTGACTGAAGTGGGCCACCCACACCCATAAAGACTTTCTGTTATGTTTAGGAATGTGAGTGCCATAAACACACACAGACAGACACACACATACACACACAGGGCTGAGTGAGTGGGAACCAGTCAAAACTCGGGCAATGACTTTAGGACAAGCCCAGATGTCATAATTATTATGAATTATTGCAGTATAATGATTATAAATAGGTGGGAAGTAACACTGGCTCTCTGTGCTCTTACTGAAGCATTTTTCTTCTGTACTCTCATATAATTGTAAACAAACACATGTAGTTTACACTGGCATGTGGAAACAAACAGGCAAGGTCACTTCACCCACTCATTCACATCCTGTATGTATGATCTGGAAACATGCATAAACATATTTTAAGTCATAAATCAGTGTTGCAAGCTGATTGATGAAACCCTTTCCTGTGCAGGTTGACTTGAGCACTTTTCTACCCTCTGCTCCAAACATCAGCACAAACATGCTCGCTCTCCATCACGTCTCTGTTATTGTGAAACAAGACCATGGCCTCAGCGCTAACAAAGGAGTAATTGTCAAGCATGCTTTCTTTCTGTTATTTTCCAGCCTTCATTCCCTTCATTGTCGCTCTTTCTTTTTCTCTCTCTCTTTCGGAGAGAGCAGTGGCAGTGTCAGCAGACTACACACGTTTCATACAGCTGTGCAAACAGGTTCAGGAAAAGGGAGAAAAAGGGGAAGAATAATCTGTCAGGGAGTGTGAGGAAGGGGGTGGGTGGCAGGATTCTCACTTGTGCTAAATGGTGCAAGGGAACATTAAAAGCAAAGTGTCCATATTACACCTACATGTTTCAAGATGTCTGCCGCAGCCTGCACAGTCATAACACACAGCGTTGAGACTCAGCAGAAACCTTTTCCAATCAGTGACAAGCAGCTGGTGCTAGCAGAGTTTTTAAAGGCATATCCAGACATTACATATAAACATCTACATATAAATGCCTCTGTGTGTTCAAAATGTGCTTCATATTTTTTCAAAACTTCTGGTTACACATGATGTCCTTGTGCGAACAATTAATAATTGACATTTAGTCATTATAACAGTAGTGCACACTTGGTCCGTAAAAACTCTGTGGAATGTGTCACACAGATGAATGTGCTTAATAGCGATAGTAGCTGACATGTAAGAGATCAGCACCTTGGAGAGCGCTCCAGTGTTTTTCTTGGTGTGTGACCTCCAAGATTTACCCATGCAGTAGAGCATTTAAATGCAAAGTTACCCAAAACAACATTAACTCTATTAAAACTCTATTAGCTAGCAAAGCAAAGATAGCAAAGCATACTGAGAAGCACAAATGTTGATGACTAATTTATACACCAAAGTGCCATTTCAAATGAATCATGTCTGAATCTGTAGTCAGAATTTTCAGTGTTGATTTTAACTAAAAACAGAGGTGAAAAGGCACACTGACAAATATCTCGACTAAAAAACACACCTTGCTCTAACCTCACAAAAGCCTACTTTCAGCAAACTAAACAAGCCTGGTCATTTGTCAACCATACTGACAGCGTTGGTCTGAATACATTTCAGATAGTCATGATCCATTCCTGAGATAGCTTAACATTTTTGTGTACAGTACTGTGCAAGAGTCTTATGCACATAGAAATTCTGTACTGCAAAGGTGTCTTCAAAAGTAATTAAATGAAACATTTCTACATATAAAATTGGACTATAAAGAGAAGTTAACAGTTAAAGAAAAGCAAGTCAATATTTATTGTGCAGCTTTATAAGGAAATCCGCTGATAACTTTTTTCCAAGCATCATGGAGAACCTGCCACAGTTCTCCTGGACATTTTGAAGCCATTCAAACATTTCTCTGTAACATCTTTTTTTTGGAAAATTAATGTTTGGAAACCAAAGGTTTTCTCTTTTTTTCTCTTTTCTGCCGACACACATCTAAAACAAAAGTTATGTTTCAAAACATAATAGGGTGCCTATGACTACTGCACAGTATTGTATATGCAGTGCCAGTAGTTCTTTACATATGCTCAAAAAGAAAATAATTTTGAACTTAATGGATAATAAAGCAGACCAAATGAACAGCAGTTTACTGCCAGTACAAAGTAATTACAACTACCACTTGGCCCACTGGCTCCTCACACACCAATATTTTCCAAACATGACTCTTATGCTCCTCACTATTAATATCACTGCTGTAGGGCACAAAGTTAATGACACCAAACATTGTGATCCATCAAAACAAAATATTTCTAGAAATACATTCATTGATGTTGCAAGAAATTGAACACATTTTACATTATAATATTTCAGTTACAGACAATGCAAATCCACTCCAACACAAATATGTCTAGGTCAAGAAAATGTCTATGTCAATAATATGTCTATTCTTGAGTTTACAGCAGTCCTGAGCATTATATCTGCTCTATAATCATACTAAATATGATAGAAATGTGAGAAGTGGGATTAGTGTGTGGAGAGTGCAAAAGAGAGCACATAACCCACAGGGATTAGAAGTTGCTGAGCTGAGGAACTCAGAGGGATTTGCGGAGCAGTGTGACATGAACATGATCCAATAAACACAAACCAAATTTAATAAATACATGCTTTGAAAGATGCACAACTCAATCACATTGCAAGAGACACATAATATTTAACAAATCCACATACACAAGTCACTTTACATGTTCTACTCTTGCTCAGGACTATTAACAGAGTTTGTACTATCAACACTACTGTGTAATAGAGCTTGTTTTTAGTGTTTATTGTTTATTGTGTAGTTTGGCTACTGTATTACAGCCTATAGTTGCATTTTCTCTCACTGTGTTACTTGTCTGACATTAATTGTAGCATTTTGATTCTGGGGCAACTATATTTCATTCCTAATATTACATTATCCTAACATCTACATCCGGTGTTCTGTGATGAGAAGAATGGCAATAAAGCCAACTTGACTTGATTTGATTTGACTTGACCTAGACTGGACTTGACTTAACTCAGCTAGACTTGACTGGACTTGGTTGGACTTAACTGTATTTGACAGAACTGGACTGGACTGAACTAGACTGAGTTGTGTTAATTGTTGCAACTACTTCCTGAGGCACGCCACTGTATACATGTACATATATTCATAAGATGGCAATAAACATTTACTCAGTATGAGAGAAAGAGGCAAACTGACACAGGTGAACTGAAGGTCAGATAGAGAGGGTTACTGTAAAGTAGGGGGACTGGGAATATGTTGATATTAATGCATCTTTCCCTACATCTAATTGGGCTGCACAGAGGGACTGCTACCAAGGTTAGCCACTATAACTGCAGCACATACTCATGTTCTGAGATACCAGATCCCTCTCATTTTACAAAGCCAATGCTAAATTACGTTACTTCCTCTCCTTCCTATCCCTGAACAAGATTATTCAAGATCTCTTTTTGTAATGCATTGCTCCCATTTATCAAGAGGCTGATCAATTTATTTATTTTTATATTTTTATAATTTTTAAAATATGACATCAGAACCTTGACTTTGACTATTGACTTGACTTGACTTTGACTATTTTCAGTCAGAACTGACTCTTAATGACTTAATAAGTGCTGTTCTGTGCTGCATCCTTTATAAGATACAGAGTAATTAGTTGTTTATGGATCAAACACCCAACTGCCTGAAGGTAAAAACACATGGACCAGTCTAAGTCTCAAATTTCATTAGCTGGAATTGGGTGGTACCATTAGAGAAAATAAAAGTAGATGCCTATTAATGCCTAGCTTATTATTAGTATACTTAAAGGATATTATTCAGTAAGCCAAAAGTCTAGTCAACCTAAGATTATCCATCACATGGCTGCTACCCGACTGGCAATGCACCTGATCCCCACCATTCATCTTGCAGTGAGCCACCAAGATGGAATGCTGCTATTGAGACCAATCTGACTCACTTGCGGACACCACCCCTAGACCTCGCTCTTGAGGTGGGTTCCAGTAACCCTAAAATGGGCAGGGTATACTTATCCCTTTTCTTGTACCTTTCATGGGGTTTCAGTATCACTCTTTTCTGACCTCTCTCCTCAGAGCTGTTCACCAAGGGTGTCCCTACTGGGAGTATTAATGCCCCCCCCCCCCCCCCACAAAGCTGTGAGGTTTACCGAAATATTGTTAAGTGGTGGAAGAAGCACTTTGAGGAACTCCGTAATCCAGTGGTCATGCAGTTAACAATGGTCAGGAGGCAGTGCCAGAAATATCTGGTGTTTTGTTCCATTCATACTAGTGAGACTGCAGGAATGGATGATATTCATCCAGAAATGTTGAAGGCACTGGACAATTCGGGATTTTGCGGGGGCAGGGGAGTTATGAAGAACACTGCATGTTCTTCCCAGACTATGGAACTATGGACCAGATCTTTACTCTTGCACAGCTTTGGGAGGGGTCATGGGAGTATTCTAATCCAGTCTACATGTTTTTGTGGATTTTGAGAAGGTGTATGATTATCTGCCTTTACATTTGTTGTGGTAGGTACTGCAGGAGTATGGGGTATCTGGGTCACTAGAGAGTGTAAGACTCCATCATGGGTGTGTCTTGCCTCCACTCTTGTTGGTGGTTTTCATGGATAGGATATGAAGATGCAGCCAAAGTTGCAGAGGTTTACAATATGGGAGGCTTGAGGTAACTTGCCTATTATTTGGACATGATGTTGTTCTTTTGGGACAATTCAAAGTGGACCTTAAAGGAACACTTGACCATTTCACTGCTGAGCATTTTAAGATTGTTAATGGGATGGGATGAATAATAATCATTGCCATAATTCTTTCCCAAAAAATAGTGGGATACTCCCTTCAGGTGATGAGAGAGACCTTACCCCTGGTGGAGGAGTACCTCTACAACTACCTTGGCTGGCCTATTTTAGTGAAGCAGGAGCTTAGTTTTCTGACAAATGTCTGTTCATCGGTAAAGCTGGCTGCCCCTGGTCGGCTTCCGCTAGAGCTATATCAGGCATTTCCCTGGATATAGATTGTTGGGCGAACCTAGAATTTGCTGTAGAGATTATAGCCTACCGTTGGCTTAGGAACATCTGGGGATCCGGTGTGTGTGTGTATTGTGTGTCTGTGTGTGTGTGTGTGTTGGGGGGGGGGGAGGGGGGGGGGGTTTGAATTTGTGGCTGCAAATAGAGACGTGTGAGCTGACCTTCTCAGCTTATTGCCACTGTGACCCTGACCTAGAAAAGCAAATGAAAGTGAGATTGTTTGTTAACTTGATCTGCAGTGTTTAATTGCTCAGTTAAAATGAGAAGAGAAGTCTTGAGAAGTCTTTGTGTTGCTTTTATTGGGGGCATTTGAAATCAAACCTGATTCAATTGGCCAGACCATATATGAAAAGAAATTCCCTGGATATAATAATAGAGATCAAGAGAATAACAAAATGAAGCATTCTGTGTCTTCCAGTATAATTACACCATGTCCAAATGCTGAGGCAATGGCTACTGAAAACACCTCCCATCCTGCAGTGTATGAAATGTCTATGTCTATGCTTACGGAGATTCTCTTCTGTAATAAGGCCTAAAATTTCAAAGTATCTCTATACAAACCATATGTTTTATAGGGAAAACCTATACTTCACATGTGTCTCAGATTAGTTTGGAGTGAACTAGGCTTATGGCTTATAATTCACTGTGTATACTTGTGTGAATGTTTGTGTTCGTGAACTTCTTCAAGCTGTGTCAAACTGAAAATCTGTTATACTCCTAAAGTTTATGCTCAGTGAGATGTTTCTTCAGAACCCGCTTTGTGTGGCTCTTACACATGAGAATGCAGAGTGACTATTTTTGCCATTATTTGCACAAACAAAGAAACAGGAAACTGTGGAGATAAATTCTAAACCTTAGTTTAAATGTAATGACTTTTCCATCTTTCAGGGTAACAACTTCTATTCTATTCTATTCTATTCTAAGTTAGCTGCTTTTTGTCTCTGTTACCTTTTGCACCATATTGACAGAAAGCGAGACAGAGTTTCTTGAATGTACTGAGGTAAATATTTCAGGGGATGAAACAAACTAGTGGCATGCCACAACTGGACCCCATTATGGCTCTTGCTTGCCATGTTTAGGGTTCAGGAAGGTCGCAAGAGTATCTAACACCCCTCCAGTCACCAAGAGTGTGTTTGAGGTTTGGCACTTGTTCACACATGCAGACATACACATATGCATGTGCTGTCTGAACATTATTATTGTTTTCCTGTTGAAAAGAAAAACAGAGAGAATGTAAACAAAGGTTAAAGAGTGAAAGCAAAGACACAGTTGGCCAGAGAAAAGCAGAGTGAAAGAGAAAGGGCAGAGGAGGAGAGGTTGAAGGGAGGGCAGCAAAACAAACTTACCAGAGGCACCATAAGTGGTGTCACAAAGCTGACAAAAGGTCATGAAAAGAAGAAAAGGTCAAAGTTGAAAGAATTACCTTAATGCTTTTTCCCTTCTGGTTGCAAAGTTCAGCTGTGGCACCAGATCACACTTTCTATCCCTTTGCTACTTGGGGCATCAGCAAACACACTGAGAGCAACAGAACATTTGAGGTTAAGTTCCCATTTGACTAAGCAGCTGATTAAAAAAAAAAACTAGATGGTGAGAAACCACTTTTCCTGTTTGGTAATTATTCCTCAAAGTTTATACGAATATATGATCCAATTGCATTCCTTTCCATCTAATTGAAATACTACCCCTACAGGCAGAGTGTAGTCATTACAGCGAAATAATAATTCCCTAGCAGAGCTTATATTTCAAATGATAAATAAAAAAAGAAAATAGCAGCTGCAATGTGCAGCAGGGTGGTTTTCACTCATAATTCTTTATGTTCCTTCCTTGTGGAAACAAAGTTCAAAACCGGAAATTCACGTCAGCAGATTGCAGTGAACCGTATTAGCACACTCCACTACAAGCTCGTCCAACATAACTCCTTACCACATGCTTGTGTGTGCATGTCTGTGTGTGTGTGTGTTTTGCATACAGCCATATGCCTATTTAATGACAACCACAGGATTTCTTATTGTTCATTGTTAGCATATGGGACTAGCATGTATGCCTTGCTCAGGCAATCCTGCAAGACAACGCTGGGCTTGAGGCCAGGGTGTTGGAAGACCAGTGCCCAAATGCCCTCAGATGTCCACAGGACCTGGACTATTAACCGCTCCTTGTTGAAGCAGGGTCAGATGAAGGTTTGAAAGCAGAACTTAGTAGATGAACTAAAGGTAGTGCATCGCTGGCTAGAGGAGGTGAGAATAGGATTTATCTGTCCCTGATGGGGGTTAACAGTGGGTTTACTTAATCCCATACTGCTTGTAAGGTTAAACACACAGATTTCCTGTGTGTGTGTGTGTGTGTGTGTGTGTGTGTGTGCGCATATGTTTTTGTATCTTGGTGGGGACCAAATATCCCCTCAAGCATAGGAATATCTAATTTGTTTAGAATGTGTGTAGAAATTTGGCTGGCTAGGCTTTTTTTTATATACCAAACTACAGTTATAGTTTCTTAAAGATACTTTTCACTTTGGTTCATTAAAATGCCTCAGCATTTTAGACTAAAACACAAAGTGTTATATTATTATTATTATTATTATTATTATTATTACTATTATTATTATTATTATTATTATTATCATTATTATTGCCCTCAACCTTAACCATCTGCATGGTCCAGCAAAAAAAGGGGCTGAAAAAATTGCTCAGTGTTAAAGCACTAAAGCACTACACTGAGAAATCCCCTGAGATTTAGAATGTTTTTTTAAAACTAGGTTAGGGGAAAGGCATGGAGTTGGCGTAGAGGTAAAGTGAGAGCAGGCAGTGAGATGGAGTTGATGTTCATGGTAATATGAGTAATTGAGTGTGTTTAGGGTCAGACTGATTCTGCTGACCCGAGTCCACACCCCCTCCCTGACCCCACCACCATATTTCACAACCTTTAAGTGAACGTCTCTCTGGGCAAGGAAGGTTTCCGCTACCTTCCAAGAACACCTGACCCACACACTTTCTTTCCTTTGCTTTCGTCTCCTGGCTGCGTGAAATACAATGTCTATAAATTCACTTGGAAAATATTCTTGTGGGGTTTTTTTCCCCACTGCTCTATATTTCATACTTTCTGTCTCTATGTGTGCCTGGGTGGCTATGCAATTTAATCATGAATCTGTAAGTGTCTAAGCCATCACAGCCATGACATCAGAGGTCACTGTTGTCATCAGCATCATCGATTATGTCATCAAGGCGAGACAATGCCGTGTCCTTATAATCACCTCTCATCATGGAGATTGTCGATTTATATTTTCGTACCCTACAAACATAATGTTTAAAGGCTCCATTAAATGTCAATGATGTAAAGTTCACATCATTTTTGTGTCTCGAGGTCCTCCTAAATGATGACAATTGCACAAATGACATCATGGATCTCAGTACTTAAGAGCTTTTTAACACCTTGTCATAGCAATTAATCATCTCATTTGACAACTCTGACCATTATGAACATTATCATTTTTAAATTCTCCACCCTTTAGATTTGCACTCATGATGTCTGAATCAGTAATGAGTGTTTGACATATTTCTTTGAATCCTGTACCACATAAACTGGGATGAAATTTAACCATGACTATAATTATTTCCTCATTGTATGCTCAACATATGATTAATGGTTTTTAGATGAAAATGAAAGGATGAAGGAGCTTTTAGTCAAAAATACAGCAAACTTAACTCTAACCACAGACCTTAACCATGTGTTTATTTTAACTGTACTTAACTTCTGGAAAATTTGCAAATGCTAAAGAGGTTACTGATAGTTGCATAGTAAAGCTGTTTTAGAATGGTTACAGTAAAATACGAGTCATTCGTTCTGAACAGGAAAAAAAACAGCTCAACGTTTATTGGACAGTGGACTTCTCATATCCCGCCTCTTTTTCGCTTTATCATGATTGGTAGATCTCTCAAAGGGGCGGAACCTCGTAACCGGCTTCCAATCAGTAAATCGGGATTAAACATGAATGACGTCTCAGATTTAAACATATCCGCGCCAGTCGGAATCTCTTTGAGGTCGCTGTAGGTGTAATTTGTAGATATTGTAAACAAACCGTAAGTATAAAGTTCTGTTTGGTTATGTACATTCATTTCTGAAATTTGTTGTTTAGAATGCTAGCTAGCTGTCACTTCCTTATTCGGCTAGCAACGCCCAAGATTTTAATTCAAAAGTCAGGGAGTAAAAAAACCTTTTAGCTGTCATGGTCCAGTAAAATTAGTCTTAGATTCCAAATCCCTGTGTATGCGCGATAATGTTACATAATTTGTGTTACATGTGTGTGTGTGTGAGAGTGTGTGGGTGTGTGCGGGCTGTAATAGAAAGGTGTGCTTCACCTAGGTTAATAAACACCAGCCGCCACTGCAATGTAACGTAGAAAAAGAGAGAGAATACACTGAACACCATATGGCCTTTATTCGTAAGAAATTATGAATATCGGGAAAGTAGTCATGTTTTCCAGGTGCTATCTAAGCAAACAAAGTCAGAAAAGAACACGTCTTGCTCCTCTCTTCTCTTCTGTGTGTGTCTGTTTTTAATTTGAGGAGCATTTGACAATAATTTCAATTTCATTTCAACATAATTGCTTTTTTATATTACAAAGTGTGAGGAAAAACACAGGTTCAAGGCTCATCAATCATCAGTCAACAGCAGTGGGAGAAGAAAAATTGTTGTTTATGTTTTCAGGAGTGTTGATGAAGCATTATTGACTGTAATCCAGAAGCTTATGTGTACAGATACACAGATACAAATGTATGTATTATGAATTCTCTCTCTCTCTCTCTCCCTACCTCCCACCCACCCCTCCCTTGCTCTCCTAGTCCCTAGTTGCTTCTCAGTTCTGAGAAATCCCTCCTCTCGGCTCTGCCTCACAGTGGCTTGACTGGATGTAAACCCCCTTAGGGCTCTGAGAGACATGAATAAACCAAACCAGCACCACCGCCAAATTACTTACAGATCAGCTCAGAATTCTTCACAAAACTTTCCCTCCATCTCTCCCCTCTTTCTCTCAGTACTCTCCATTTATTCTTCCTCATATGGTCTACAGTCTACAAAAGATTTACTGTTGATGATGCAAAGGCTATCTGTAGACCTTGAAGAGCTACAATAGGCATTAGACAGACATTCAGTTCACACACTTTGACAGAGATGGCATATCCTGCCATGCAGTAACAGTCTCTCTGCATAGGCTTGCTTACAATCATAGACCTTCATGAAGACATGGAGACATGATGCACATCTTGCGTCAGTTTGAGAAACAATCAGATTGGAAAAGGTCCAACACGTTTGCTGGTCCATTGTGCTTGGGACATGAGCAAATTAAATATTTATTTATCTGGTAATTGAAAACATGCAACAGGATATAAGGCTTCGGAAGCACTTTTTTATGAAACATCTGCCACAACTAGTAGTTGGTGTAGGATTGGGGTAGAGATGGGAATCGGTTATTGTCCATAATAATATTTGTCAGATGAGCACAGAGAGATTATGGTCTTAAATTAATGATTAATCTACTCCATTTATGAAAATACATTCCCCTTGAAAGGTTTTTTTTTTTTTGGCTATACACTCAAGACATCTGGGTTTGGGATCAAATGATGAATATGAAATGATAGATCAGGATTTCAGCTTTCATTTCCAAATATTTACATCTAGCTGTGTTAATCAACTTAGAACATGGCACCTTTTGTTTAAACCCACCCATTTTTCACGTGATCAGAAATATTGGAACATGTGACTGACAGGTGTTTCTTATTGCCCAGTGTGCCCTGTTAGATTGATTTTGTTTTAAATTGCTTTTGCTGTTTCTGTTTCAGTCAAACATAAATCATCCCCGATTGTGAGAAAGTGACCATGCATTGCAGTTTTGCTTCTTAGCTGTCCCGAGCAACTCTCTTTATGGTTTTGTTGAGTCATTCCAAAGAGTACAGAAGCTTGTATGTCTGGCAATTATATTTACATACATTTGCATGCTAAAAACAGGGCAGAATTTGACTGATGAGTGAAGGTGAGAGGCTGCTGAGGCTTTTCTGAATTTTGTTTCAGAGTATGTCTAAATCTGTCCCTTATCAATAAGCTGACAGTAAGGATGAAGAAATTACTTTACTTTAATATATATCTTTTGAATCTGTATATGCATATACACTGAATCAAACAGACCCTTTCTCTCAAATTATTTTTAGTAAACATACAGACCATTGTAACTCTACTAATGAATGGGTGACTGTTGTTTTCTAATGAGCTTAGAATAAATGTGCTTACTGGGTTATGAACACAAAGACACTTATTGGAGTCAGTGAAATGCAGGTTGTGGCTGGAGGATAGCTTGCTCCTAAATGCTGCTGTCATGTGAATGAAGAATGATTCACATCCCATGATGCACTGATGAAACCTCATGCAGAGCTGTTTGGATGATGAGTTCAGAGTACATCTGTGCAACCTCAGGGATCTGACTGTTTTCATTTTCTAGCGCAAGGTTATGACATAAACGAAACTAATAAAGCCATTTAATAGCATGTCTATCTTAAAATGGTGACCATTTACTGGTGACGGTTTGATTAGTATAATAATAAAGCTGTCATGCCCACACATAACATGTAAACCTGCAGGGGAAAAGTTCACTGTCATGTCACATTCATTACAAACTGACGAAATGCCACATGTATTTTATTGTTAATGTTCTTCATATAGGTCATTTTAAGACGAGAAGACATTTCTGATCTGCTTTCTGCAGTGGAAATAGGTGATATAATGAATAGGAGTGTGTGTGTGTGTCTGTGTATGTATATGTGTGTGTGTGTGTGTGTGTGTGTGTGTGTGTTATGCAGTGGAAAATAAAACTGTTATCACAATGACAGCAGGAAAGGCCCTGCAACTGGTTACAAAGAGGACACATTTCGTCACTGTAGCTCCCTGGTAGGTGTGCGTGTCTTAGTCAGGATAAAATGTCTCATCCTTTTTACACATGTTCACTCACTACACTATATTTCATCAAGATTTTGTTTTATAGTGGCTGGTATAACAAGAGTTTAAGGTTTGTTCAGTCTATCTCAGGTAACAGCACATTTTATTAGCACTATGCTTTCACAAGTTCTTACAAGGAATATGTAACGAGTAAAACACAACTGGGGCCCAATGTCGAGAGGAGTTGCTGTTACTACCCCAAACTTGATTATTTTACAATAGCAGCACCCCCTGTCACGTTTTATTCCTTGCATATTTCTTGTTAGAACCAGTCCTCTTATACCACAGAAATCTGCCAATGCTAACGTTTGTTTATTTGTTAAAGCACAACACATTGTATTTTTATACTTTTATAGCTGCATTTAATGTTGTGGATTGACAACAAAACAATTTAGTTCCTACTATCACTTATGCTATAAACAATCATTCTCTTATCTTTATTTAATTAATATAAACCTCTACTTTCAGGTCTGTACTGTTATAGAAAATATTATCCTCACTTTCTGACCAACCAGATTCAACAATGCAACTGTGCTGTTGTATAACAGAATTTCACATTCAAGAAAAATAAAACATATTCCTCCAATGCCCTTAAAAACCCCTGTAATACTGGTTTGCTTCACAACGTTCTTATAATGTTACACAAAGTTTCCAGTTATACAAAAATTAGCATTGTGGATCTATTAGTGTTAACATTTCTACAAAATGTTTCAGAAATGTTGTAGGACTGTTTCTAAACCTTATGTGAAAATGACAAAAATCTACCCAGTAACAAAAATATGCCCATAACCAAACTCTATACACTGATTATATCATAATATGTTGTAATATTTAAAACAAATGCCATACAGTATGCTTTTATACACAGTATTGAATGTAGTTTTCCAGAATGGTTCTTAACTAAGTTTAAAAAATTTTCTGCATTATTATAGATTGTCCTAAATTAAGTATAGTCATGAGTATTAATAAACCAGTTCACTGACAAAGAGCATAATACATTAATAAAGTAATATGGTAGAGCTAATAATGAAAATGGGATCAAGATGTGGCCATGGGCACACTGAGAAGTTTGTGTGTGTGATAGGTGTTTCCATGGCAGTGTGTGTATGTGATGAGCTTGGAGTCAGCTTAATATAGGATTAGGGTATAAGCAAATAATTTCATTTGAATGTGGATTTTAATATGTTTTAATATTGATATAATTAATCTTGATTCTATCTATAAGTCTATAGTTATATAATTAATCTTAATGGGGTACACTACATTATTCTAATGTACACAACACCTAACATTCAGAAAACAATTAAACCATGACAGCATTCAAACACATCTCAGTTCCACCCATTGTATAAGGTGATTGTGACTGGTTGTCATGTGTACAACATCCCAACATGAAAAGATGACTTAAATCTTTTAAGTCAGAACAGTCCATTTGATGAGCGCTATACCAGCACAGAGTTGCATGTAGCTTCAGTGTTTATTGTAGCTATAAATTTATTTTTAAAGCTTACTATTTACTTATTTGTGCTGATGCTTTTTTTTCAACAAGAAATGGCAATTGTGTTGAATTCTGATCTTTTTTTTATATATTTTTTTTAATATTTTTTTTATTTTAAGTTAATACAAATTAAATTTTCTTACACTGGAAGCTAGCCAGATGGGATCCCATTCTACATACTACCTCATCAGAATATAGCAACAGCTAATGTGTTCTGCTTGCCTCCCCATCCATATAACACTAACTATTTCCCTGCATTAAGTGGCCACATGCTTTCTGTATTCTATCAAATATTGCAACAATATATTTTGTAATGGGCCAACTCAGAGAAAACTATAGCATGGTGCTTTTTGCATCTTTCTACAATATAGTGACCCTATAAAAGATCACAGATGATCAAGAGAGACACAGATGAGTTCAGTTCAGTGTTCAATATGTCTCTTTCTGTCTCTGTCTGGATCATCTGGATTTAATCCCTCTGGTTGTCTTTTTTAGTGGATGGCTATAAGCAAGTGAGTGTGCGTGCATCAGTAGACAGGATCAGTAAAGGTGGAAGCTACGCAGAGGTGAAGCAGAGTTCCTGTAGTGACCCTTGGGAGGTCTCCAGTATCAGGAGCCCAGCAAAGATCAAGAGCACTTTCTCAGGTTAACACACCCCCTCACCTCCTCCTCCTTCCCCGTTCTTCACTCTTTCCTCTTTACAAAACCACCTTTGGCTGTCTGGTCAGCATGGCAGCTCCCTGCAGATCCATATTGGTGTATCATACGCACCCAAATATGAAACCAATTACAGGATACAGATTGACGCTTACTGAAATGACTGGATGGAATTGCTCAGCTTTCCGGGTCTCCATTCCCTCCATATCCAAGGTTCCCTCAATCTGTTATTATTCTTTTACATTACAGTTTGTTTTCAGCCTCCTTGTTTTCTTTTGCCATCCTTTCCCTTCTCGTCTGCTATTCTTATCATTCATCTTCCTCCTCTCATCCTCCTGTCTTCTCATCTTTCAATTTATAATATGTAGACACAGCAATTTCATTTCACTCTATCTCAACAATAGTTTTACTCCCTCTCAGAACCACAGAATATTTCATAACTTCATTGGGAAGCAAGGATATAAAACATGTGTTTCCAGTACAGAGAGAAAAAGCCCCTCTTTTAAAGACACCTGCCAGCAAAGGAGGCAACCACATTAATGAAAACTTAATTCAGTCAAGGCTTCAGTACTGCCTTTAAAAGTAAATTAATCAATCAGATTTCATAAGCCCAGGAGAGTTTATTTTTAACAATCAGGAACACTATTAAAGCCAGAGGCCTGGAATGAGTCATCAGATCATTTTTAGAGAGAGCAGACCCCAGGCTAGACTCCAGACTTATTGGCTATTCGCTTTGGATGTCCCACGGCTGGACTTTTTGAAGGCATAATGGCTGTAGTTTATGTGAGCAGAGAGTATAGCCCTATACACCTCAGAATTCATCTTGCTACTTCTGTCAGCAGTCACATCAATAAATAAACACCAGTGAGCCCGTTCCATTGGCAGCCATACATGCCCATGCCATAACACTCCCTCCACCATGTTTGACAC